>OY293309.1:8435882-9002932 GCA_958502075.1 Orchestes rusci
ATATTCACTGACCATTTACCTACACTTTTTTTCTAAACATTTTTTGCCTATCTATCAAAATAAAGCAGTTCGATTGTTTTTTTAAACAGACGGAGATTTCTCTCGTTTCGCTTAACCGATTTTAACGAACTTGGGCTCATATGAAAAAGTATAATCTGCACTACAAAATGCTTGTTTGGTTTTGTCTTTGTGGCCTTCACCGTCGCCGCTGGATGGCATTAACTGAAATGATAGCATATTTTTGAGTTGTAAATGTCATAAGGTGACCCATTCAAAAAAAGATAGGAAGCCTCAATTTTTTTGACTTCTGATGCTCAATTGTTTTTTCTGATAATTCAGAAAAAGTACTACAACTTTGCCCATTTGAACCATTATCTAGGGTTAACATTAACGGAGATAGCTATTGGCCAGACTGTACGTGAACACCCTGTACATGGTTGGCGCGGTTATATCTATCCACCTATACAGGGTGTACAAAGGAAGTCATGCTTTCTACCAAAGTTTGGTGCTATGTCAGAGGTTCTTGTAAACATTGGGTATCCACTTATTTTGTACTTTTCGAAGGCGAATTTGGAAAATTATCTTTCGTTTTACAATTTCAAAAAGGAAAAATGTTGGACAAAAGACTTTTTTTGCAGAAAAAACACTATTTCAGGCACAACAGAACATTTTCCAAAAATTTCGGTTTGTTACAGTTGTGGGTGCGTCATTGAAATGCTCAATTTCAGTTATTGTATTGCGCTTGCTAACTTTACCACTAAAGAAGTTGAAACAAATATTTAAACGAAAAAAGAAAATTTCAAAGTTTGATTTACAATTTCTGATCGCGAATTCGATAATAGTGTGTTTGTTATTCTCCACTATTGAACACGAATTCACACTTTTCCACACTGCGGCGTTTTTTACGCGGTTACTGCAAACAGTGTAGCGTGTTTGTTGTATCAGTGTAGGATTCACATCACTGTACTTGTTACACCAGGTCAAGAGGTTGTATCTTTTATTCAGATTTTTCTAGTACTCGGCGTTTTATATCTTAGTGTTTTTTTTTATCACAGTGACGTATAAACACAAAAATGATTGCATTCATGGTTCTTAAGTTTGGGAAAGATTGACAACATTACATATAAGTTTCATATTATGAAGCTTGTGACGAAGCTGCCATCTGAGGGTTGTACTGAATTCTGATAAAAATTTAGTTTGTTTTGGAATTATTTTTTGTGTTTAAAGTGGTTCATCAAGCAATTTTGTGTGGATACCTAATCTTCACAAAACCTCTCAAATTTATCAAAAGTTAGCTGTATCTCAATTTATCGAATTCTTAAAAGAGTGTATCATTTATTTATGTTTTCCACGCTGTTGCATAAGAAGGATTGACCTTTGACCAGAGAAAAGATTTAGGCACACGTTGGACGTTTTTGACTTCAATGAATGGCGTTCAGTGAAATTTTCCAAGTACTTCCAATCAACCTAAAAAAAGAGTATATTTGTAATTTGGATTTGCCCATTAAGTTGATGATTTGCTTGTATAATTTAAAAAATGCCGATTCTCAAGGGAATAATGACATTCTTTTTTAATAATTCGATAAATTGAGTTGAAGCCAAAGAAAGGTAAAATGAATTTTTTCAATTAAGTCCAAAGATTCAAAATATGGATAAAAAATGTTCAAGAGGAACTTAGCATAGCCCCAAACTTTGCCAAAAAAAAACATGACTTCCTTTGTCCACCCTGTATAGGTGGATAAATAAAATAAATACACCGGTCCAAGCTCCAACCATGTACGTGTTCTCGAAGAATTGGTCAAGGACCTCCCGACCGCAACCCAATATACCTTTCCGTTTCGAAAATATCAAAATTTCATTTTGGGTAAAACTTTCCATGTTGTCACTGTATTTCTGAGAAGTAGTATGATACTATCTTGGATAATACGACTTGCTCATTTCATTTTGTCCAATAAGGACATTCATCAACAAATTGATAGGTCGAAGGCATGAATTTCTTTTTTCATTGCACATGATGAGAATGATCGATTTTTTTTCTTGATCTAGGTTTGGGCAACAGCCAAAATGATCGATTTTGCTCACACTTACGACGCAGACAGCATCGACGTGGACAAGAACTATCTGGACGGGGTGGACAGTCTGATCAAAATTTTCGAGGATTTCCTTGCCGAGACTGAAGAATAAAATGTTTCCTATCAATTTTGCCATTTAATAACTATTTTTATAATTTTAAAGTGACTTAATGATGGCATTGTAAGTACTTAATGTCGATGCATCACATATAGGCAGCTGTTTTTACATTTTTTGTGATGGACGTGATTGGTGTGTAATATCATTTTTTTTTTAATAAAATAATTCAAGTATCAATCAAATATTAATCACCATCTACAGGAAAATATCCATTATCATGTGACTGGTTCTAGAAAACAAAAGTCAGTGTCACAAACGTAAAGATATAGCTTACTTTCTTTATCCGTATCTTCCAGAGTCTATATTGTACCATCAAGTCTTCTTTTTTCAAGTTTTCTTTGGACTTGTTCTTCAACCAATATTTCAAACTGCAAAGAAACAGGAATCATGGGTGGGAAATGGGATTTGGCAGGCAACAAGGAACATAATATCTCACACATTCATAAAAAGGTAAAAATATATTCGATGGAAGCACAATTCAGCTCAATTACTTGTTATACTTATAATAACCCTCTCCGGTTTTGAGGCCTAGCTTTTTCTCTTGCACCAGTTTTTTGGTTGATTCACACGGCGTGAACAGTGGATTGTCGGGGAACTTCTTATGCCATCCATCTAGGATAGAGAAAGTTGTGTCGTGTCCTACATAGTCGGCTAATTCTATTGGTCCCATGGGATAGCCTGCGCCTAGCTTCATTGCTATGTCGATGTCCCTTGGAGAAGCGTCACCTAGTAAAGAAAGTATAATTGGATCCATGGTGGTTAGTTTATACAGGAACTTGGATGCGATCAATGTAAACATAATATGTAGTTATTCTCCTAACAAGTGCGCAAAGTGATGCTTTCTCGTACGCAAAAGCACAAGCTTTAAAACCAGGAAAGACACTTTGCGCATGTTTTGGGAACAATATTTTTTCAACGAGCATTTACAAATTAGAAGCGAAAGATTTTCAATGATATTTTTCAGCCCGGATAACAAAAACCTCGTAAAAAATCTTGGCAACGTTGCGCATAGTTGAGGCGATAATTAATCTGTCATACTCATAGTTATCCGGAACCAGTCGTTGTTTCTACTCAAATTTCTCCCCATCGGTTGCAAAATCACGAATACGCGAATAGTATTTTTTTTACGCAAAACAAAATCATGTCTTTTATTTTGACTGGAAGGTGAACAGTGACAATAACATTACATATTTACAATTTGGTTGATATGAAAACAAAGTGTATAGTAACAAACTGGTAGGTATTTGAGTGCGGGGAAACGTTACTTTACGCACGCTGTTAGAAAAACACATTTTAGATTAAAAAGCATTTTGACTACCTCTTTCCATCATCCTGATAGACTCAGCAATATAAGGAACCAGCAACCGATTGACAATAAATCCAGGAGTGTCCTTGCAAGTAACACAAGTCTTCCCAATGGACTTTCCCCATGCCATGAAACTCTGGTAAGTTTCTTCAGATTGTTCCGGTATTCGCACAACTTCCAAAAGTTTCATTACTGGTACTGGATTGAAGAAATGTAGCCCTCCAAACCTGTCTTTTCTGTTAACAACGGAAGCGATTTCCCCAATGGATAAAGAGCTGGTGTTCGAGGCGAAAAAAGTTTTTTCAGGCGCAGCTTGATCCAGTGATTTGAATAGTTTATGTTTGATTTCCATGTTTTCCACTATAGCTTCTATAACCAGGTCTGAGTCTTGTACTGCGTCGGTTGGACTAGTACTTCCTGGTTATCATTACACGTGATCTACCATATTCTCATTGAAGTTCCAAAGCTTACCCTTGATTCTACTTCTAGCGTCTTCAACAAACTTCTGCGCGGCATTTGCGTCATCTTTATGGAGTTTTTTAGCCACACGTCCCAGGTTGTTACCAATGCTTGCTTCAGCTTTTTTTAGAAGATCAGCATTTACTTCTACTAAAGTGACGTTGTTACCACTTTGAGCAGCAACCTTTATAAAAAAAAACACAGTTATGCAGGAGACTCATTCAGAAAACTCTTCAAATCTAGAGTATTCGTTTATTTTACAAAATACACAGAATGAATTGAGTTTGTAACAAGTCTAACGGTATCGAACCGTTTGAAAAGCCCTGAGAAGGTATGTTGGTAAACAAGGACATAATATCAAGAGCTATTTGTATACCACATCAAGAATACAAAGAGGGTAAGAATATTAAAAAGGGAGAAATTTTGTGGTTTTTTCACTTAGTTTTTCAAAGTTTGAGCTAATTCAGGAAATGTTTGCCCTCTTGGTAACATTTAGGGTTATAGTTGAGGGATTTCTGACAATCAAGGCATTTCGTTTTTTTTTTCTCATTTATATTTTTAAGAGCAATTCAATAATATTTTGTTTTACTTTTTCCATGCTTTTTAACTTATGTTTTTATTTTTTCGGAATGCATATTGCTGCATCTGCTATATAAACTTTTCTTCAATGCTCGCTTCATTTTTAATAATAATTATTATTTGTTCACCGGATGTCTTGCTCATTAGAGGATTTTTTTCACTCTGGAATTTTGGGGTTAGATATGGTTTTTGCCAGGGATTTTAATTTTTATTTTTTTCAAATATACAGGGTGTCTCTAAGAGGCCTTTACAGAATCTCACCACATATTCCTGAGGTCAAAATAAGTAGATTTGAAGCAACTCAACATGAACATTTTTCAATCAATTACTTTGAAAAATCGCATCTAGGGGTGCTTCACTCTGCACTGCCGATGGTTTGAAATGACCATAACTTTTTTCTCAATGAATTTTTTACTTTTTTTGTCAAGAAAATAATTTCCTATACATTTCTAAGTAGCAGATGTACACTTGTTAAAATCCGCTAAAGTAAGCCGTTTTCGAGATATTTTAGTTTTCATTATTCGATACCGCATCAAAATATTCCGATTACTTTGAATAAAAAAAAAATGTTGCTACATTTGAGGATGAAATTTGGTCAGTGATTTGGTAGTGTTCTTATTTTGTAGGCTGACATGGTTTTTTTGGGCAAAAAATCATGGAAACGGTAATTCGCTCAATTCGATCATCTTTTGTCTCTTTTTATTAACGTGAAGCAAAAAGACAAGAACTCGGTAGCTGATGAAATTGGTTTATCAAATCACTCTAAACCGAAAGCGCCTATAGTAAACGACCGTCAGAAGTTATAGACTTGTATCTACGGATAGCACGGAAACTAATGAGCCGAACCAATCAATGCGAAGCAGCAAATTTGGGGCTAGGTTTTCTCCGTTTGACGTTTTGATGGTGTGATTTGTAATTGTTCAAACTCAAAAATGTAGATTTAGAACGTGGAAAACTGCAAGTTTTTAAGTCAAATCAAAAAATTACGCTTTGTTATTCTGTGAAATCTCGTGTGCAATGGAGTGCGGTGACTGCAAAAAACAGTATGTGAGATATAGTGATCTTAGAAGACACATTAAAACCCGTAGGTATTCTCCGTTCATACTTGAACGCGTTCAAGATTTGACGGTGTTTAAATACAATATTTCGTAGGTATGCAAAATCTGGTATTTAAACGCCGTCAAACATTGAACGAGTTTAAGTATGAACGGAGAATACGGGCCTAAAAGATTTCACAGCAATGCACTTGAGCAACTAGCTCCATTGAAATGATCAGTGAAATCGTATGATTCCAAATGTGAATGTGGAAAAAACTTTTCTTACAAGAAAAACTCTGATGCACATTCCAGATTGTGTATCAAACAATATTTTTGAAATATTTGGAAGAGGCTCTGTGTACTTTGATATTGAAAGTGAATGCTGTCAATTTTTCACTCCTCAGTTCCTTATTATTGTTTGTTACTGAGAAATCTTTAAATCTTATTTAAGAAAATCAATGACATTTGTCATTTTTTAAATAAAATGACAAATATTTGAGAAACTATTATCATTAGACGTATAACTTGTTCTATACAGATTCGATACAAAATTCAAAAATCGGATAATATACAGGGTGTCTCATTTAAAATAAGAAAGTTACTATAGGAAAAACTAGTGTGACCGGCAACGCTGTAATCACCAAAATATTTTTAAGAGGCATTACCCTTGCATATCGACTCATACCAAAATTCAAAAGATTTGAAAAATCCGTTCCTGAAATACTATGTAACAGATCACCTATATACGTGAATAAGTACTAGGTATATGGTTGCCAATGGAAGCTTGAGTCATAACTGTAAAAAAATCTACTCTCCTTATTTATGCCAAGAATGTTTTCTTATTTAATTAGTTTCTACCACTCGAAGTTTAATTCAACGATAGATTTTATTGGGAGAAAATGTTGAAAATTCGGACATTTTACAAAAATTGGAAATTATGTATTGTCAATAATAATATTATTGTATCTGTATCCTATTATGCTTTATTCATTTTCTGCTCCATCTAATTCTATGTTCTGTATCTTTTTAACGCATCCATTGATATATTTTTCACCTACTTTTTGGGTTACTCTCGGTTAGTTACGATCAACGCCAATACCCAAACTAATCCAAAAACATAAATATCCAGTCCAAGTCATAATTATTGCGTTTTATAAAGTGGGCAGATAGGTATTATTATTAAATACCTACATCCTACATGTAAATGAATTAAATAATTGACACCCTTATGAAAATAATCCACGAGAAAACTAAAACCGGAACCAGTTCACAACGCATCATACTTTGGCATCACCTTCAACAACTCTCAGGAATAGAATACATTATCATAATAATATGAATTCAAGAAAATAATTACCATGAAAGTATATTATAGTAGAAATAGACAATATGATCACTATTTGCAAAAACAAAGTAATGTATTACTCTTTATGTATAAGTCTGGCGCGAAAATTTGAATCACTGTGAAGAGAGAGAAATGTCTGAATTATCGCTATTGGTCGTGCTCATTAGTTTCCGCGCGGTCCGTAGACGCAAGTATTTATAGTAAAACGGAAAACGGTTTTTATTCTCATTCATAACGTAGGTGATAGACCTTGTAGGGGAATCACGGCTCCATATTTACAAAGTGTTCATGAATGACTGCCTCTGTCTATTTTATTTATAGTCTAAGCATGATACCATACTCCATGAAAACGCTTATACTGTTCGATACTATGCTGTTACCCTCGCTGAATTCATTAATTATTTTGAAGTTTAGACCTACCTGT
Source organism: Orchestes rusci (assembly GCA_958502075.1). NCBI lineage: Eukaryota > Metazoa > Arthropoda > Insecta > Coleoptera > Curculionidae > Orchestes > Orchestes rusci. The sequence continues at coordinate 8,443,223 of OY293309.1, forward strand.
GCTATTCCAGACCCCATAAGTCCCCCTCCAATGACTGTTATATTTTTAATCACAGCATTTTTTACTCCTGAGGTAGAGAAGCCCCTTTTTATGACCGAGAAACTAGCCATTTTCCAAATATTTAAATTATAAGCGAAGACGGAATGAACGGATAAACTCAGTTGAACTGAATTGAACTGGGAGAAATCAGCAGAGTACAAAGTCTACAATAAATAAAATAACCTTTGGACAAGGAATAAAATGATAAACAAAAACAGCTGATTGAATGGAGAGTTATGAAGACTCGCTCCTGACGCTAATTACAAATGTCTTGGATCAATCAAGTCGCACGTTGCCAAGTCTCCAACTAAATTATATCTTGGAAATATCACATTTTTTCCCATATTACCACTTGAGTCCATGTAAAAAAAAAACGAGTTTCATCGATGACTAATTGAGAAATAATTATTTAATCACAGTACACAAAAAAAGCTTGTAAAAGTGAAAATATTTTTTTTAATGACCTGTGTCGCTATGACGTCATACAAGATATCGCCTAGCTTCATCATATGCTTTATTAGATTCTTTTGACAATCTACCATCATAACCTCAGAATTCCTTTATTTATTTTTATCTCAAAAAACTGATTACGATAACAAATTTCCTAGTCACTTCACTTACCATAAAGCTAGTCACTGACAAACCAAAATGACTGCAGTACGTGATTCATCAGTAATAAAAAATTAATAATCAAATCCTACAATTCCAGGAACCCAAAAGAAGAGCCCCAACATGGCTTCAACAAGTCCTAAGTGTAGATGCCCAACTTACAAAGAAATTTGTTATTTGGGGCAACAGTTCGGCCCCTTTGCATTCGCTACGATTGCACTATTATCTTTTAGAGGTGATGTATGTGATAATTAGGCAGTTTTAAATGGAAATATATTGCAGTATTCTTGTCATGGAATTATATGGTTGGCATTTTGGCTAGCTTTTAGTTGGCTTTTCAACAGTGCCCATTTAGTACCTTTGCAAGTTAATGTGATATTTGGTAAGTACTCACTTTTCAAGGAAATGTGTTACAAATTATTGTAATAGTGCGTTTTAAATTATATTTCTCCTCACAATCTCAAACCGTTTTGAATTTAGAAGAGTGTGGGGGGTCTATTCACGTCTAGCTTGTAGAAATGAAAAAGTTGTTGTAAACATTAGGTATCCAAGTATTTTGTACTTTTCGAAGACGAATTTAGAAAATTATCTTTCGTTTTACTATTTTAGATAGATAAAAAGATAAATGAATCACTTTTTTGCAGAAAAAACACCATTCTAGGCGCATTGTTTCATGAGAACATTTTCCAGAAATTTTGATTTGTTCCAGTTGTTTATCATTGAAAAATGCACAATTTCATTTTTTCTCATGTAGGTACTGCCCTTGCTACCGTAACTACTAAAGAACTTATAATATTATTATTTAAATAAGTGCTTTCTTTATGCATCCATATTATTGGCCGGGATATGTTCCGTATTTCTAGATAGCGTCCCGTTCAAAAAACGTGTACCGTATTGCTCCGTAGTATTTCTTAGTTTGGTCTCATATGGTCCCGTTTTGAACTACAACCAAATCATTAGAATAATATATCTTTTATCCATATTGGCAATAGCGCTTTCTGAACGCCCAACACTTCCGTGGCATTATGTAAAGTTTAGATTTAATTTCACTTCGAAGTGGAAATGACAGATTTCCGCTTATCAAACGGGAATCATTTTATGCTTCCATCTACATTGAATTTGTGTTCAATGTCACGCTTACGCCAAATTCAATGTGAATGGTAGCATATGATTCTCTTTTGGCAAGCGGAAATCTGTCACTTCCACTTCGAAGTAAAATTGAATGTTACTCAGGCATGACTAACCCAAAATTGTACCTTCATTTTACATTATTTTGTCCTTAACCTACATTACAAAAAATAATAAATACAATAAAATTATAAATCATGAAAAATTGCCACTTTGGCTATGTTGTCCCGTATTTTCGTCTTGAAAAGTTGGTCACCTTAACTTATTATTAAAATATACCCACCTTAGTCCTTCCAAGGTGAAGCCAAATCGGAAAAGACAGAAAATAATAGTTTTCCATAAGTATGTTTCATGTGTATTGTACTCACACGTTCCTGTCATCGGGGCGTGAGACACAGTCTTACCTTCCCCTTTTCCCTGGAGCAACTCCATATTGACAGTGGATAAATGCCAAATGTGACAAGTTTCAAAATATCAAATTGATATGACGGGTTTTTTCAAGTTTATGATAAATATTTAGTTTTTAGTTGTGCAATGATGAAAATTACAAAAACAATTAACACCTAAAACGAGATAGGATTGGTGAAAGTTCCACTTATAAAAATAATTGACAGTGTCAACTTGACTTAGTCCCTCTGACGCCCTGTTGGGTTCCAGTAAACATGACGGCTTGAAGACTCGGTGCGTCACGCACTTGAGCTGTACCAGGGCGACTCACTCGTTCCTGGAAAGCAACTATGACTATGAGAACTAGAGGTAGGAGAACGAGGTTGACATCTGCGCGAACTCGGAAAACGTAGACAATTGAAAGCCGCCATTGGGTCCTATGATTGAACATTCACGTTAAGTTAACGTCTACGTTAAGATAGTTTACCAATGCTAATAGATAGTTGAAGTGCTTTCATTCACGTTGACGTAAACGTGGTGATTGACATCTAGGCAAGCGCACTTCGTTTTTTCTCAAGTTTGCGTTTACGGACATACGTAACCTTGCGTGTCTTCACGTATTGCACGTTATCCCTTATACGTGATCCGAGGTTTGCCGATCGAGTCTTCAATCTTGGATAATCTTCCAACGAATCAATTTTGGACATTACACGTCATATTTTTATTTGGCCTCAAAATTCAATAACTAAATTGTCACAAACATCACTTTTTTTCTACTTTTACAGGTCGAAAAACTTAATCTAAACACGACAAATTAGGATAAGACAACTCGCTACGTTTCACGTACGTCAAATGCCACACTTCAACTAGCTTTTAGATCATTACGTAGACGTGAACTTTATGCGTTAACGTATCACGTCAACAGGGTACCGATTCTGGGACCGATAGAAGGGTCATACGAGAGAGATAGACGATCATCTCCATATAATTCTCCGCTTACTGTCTCTATCTTTCTCTTGATATGACCGTTCTATCGGTCCCAGAATAGGCACCCAGGTGAGTTCGAGTATTCGGTCTGAACGCTCCGAGCGCGAAATTGTCCATTTAAGGTTGATTTATAAACTTGCCGTCCCCCGTCACGGTTGACGTTCGCCGGTGACGCTAACGTTGCCGTCGCCCAATGCATTTATAAACTTTTATACCGTCGATTGTCGTCGAAGATTTTGAAGTCAGTTGTTTACTTACTTTGAATTTAATATGTTTTAGTTCAGTGAGATTTGGTGACTGACTCGAGTATATTTTTGTACAAATCTCAATTTCATGATATAAAAACATGAATTATGGGAACAAAAACCTATTGAGCCATTTTCCTATGGCTTCAGCTACGAAGGGCGAACGGCAAAAGATGGAGATGAACGATCTATAGCGGTGCGCCAACGGCAGACGGCATGATATAAATGTATGCAGGCGCGTCCAAATGTCTATCTCGAACGTCAAAAGTTAGTGTTAGCGGTAACGGCGAACGGCGAGTTTATAAATCCCACTTTAAGCGCATACAATTTTTGGCGCTCAGAGTGTTCAGAGCGAATAATCGAACTCACCTAACGTCTACGTCTTGGCTCAACTTCAACTGTCTGATGTTCCATTTGCTAACAGCGTTACCATGGTGAAATGGACATGTTAAGTTAACGTAAACGTTCAATCATAGCCTCCATTTTCTAGTCACCTATACGAGGGCCGATCAATACATTCCATTTTGTCTACAAGCGTATGTAGTACATGTGATATTGGAGATGAGTGGTCGGCTAAATTGGAGAGAATTTCTCCACTTTGGGAGTCGAACACGCCACTTACTTCTGGAAATATTCAAAAAACAACTTTCTTTTTATTTTATCATCTAATAATATAAGAAAATTGAGAAGACAACGAGAAAGTCTCTTTATTTCTCTAGAAGTCGAATCTTGATTTAGAAATGAAAAAAACTGGGAAGAAATCATTATTTGGATACAAAATTAGGTATCATTCAAGTACTAACCAAAATGATAATTGGGACTTTTCACAAATCACACAAAAGTTGATCAAAATTGGTAGAAAGCAAGAAAGCACCGAATATCTTCAAATGGGATTTCCCAGATTAGTGAGTACCTACCTACTTATTCTTGATACCGACCTAGATATCATAACATAAAGATATAATTTTTCACCTTCTGAGATCACAAAACCTTTTCCTTTAAAATGTTTTTATTTCTGAACCACACGAGTTTACTCGCCTTCCGATCAAGTAAACCTAATCATGGGAGATCTGCAAAAGTGTATACTTTATGGAAATTAGTTGACTTCCACCTGAAAACAGATTTATCTTGAAAAGGAAGCTTTCTCAGCTTTCTGTTAGGTATTTGAACAATGTTTCAGGAACAACACGCCATTATCAAACACCAAATGAACACTAATCGAACAATAATGTTTTGATAATATTGATTCACGATTTATCACACAAAATGACAAAATACGGCGATAAAAATGCATAAGTTTTCAGAAGATCCTGAAATACAGAAAATCCTAAAATCTATATTCAAAACATCAACATAACCGCAATTATTGATTGCCAAGCATTCAAACCCATATACTTATTATTAATGTAACGAGTTTCGCTATAGAAAACACTGTTCAGCTTTAAATAATTTATTTTACAAGTCACTATGTACAGAACTCACTATTCACAAACAAAATCACAGCTTATTTATGTTTTACGATTTATATTTCACGACGTATTCAGAACTGAACTCACTCTTCAAACGACGGATCTCATTATATACCCTCGCCAGGATTGAGAGAACAATCCAGATATTTTTAGAAAAGCGAAGAATGTTCGACGCCATCTAGCCTTGCTAGAATGTACCAGAATGCCAAACAATTCTACACAATGTGGTGGCTGCGGCGGCGCATTCACCATGCAACGTCACATTGCCCCCTTCTTAAGGCAATTCGTCCCGAATTGCCTTCATGTCGGTATCGGCAACTGTCCCCAAACCGGCAGCCTGATGTCCTATGGAAGTAGCAGTCCACTGTCCTCTGGTTCGTCCTCCGGGAAGGATAGCAGCACACCAGGATGTCAATGCCGCTTTCTTTGAAGATTACCTCCAGCATGCTCCGTACTACTCTCCAGTCCAGTTGGTCGTTCGTCATTTTCGGAATTGCCAGATGGGTCAGGTCCTGTGACAGCATCAAGTCACGAAGATGACTGAGGGCTTTCCAGACATCACTGTAGGTGGTCAGATGATGTGGAAGCTTCTTCGTCACAAGGTAGAACAGGTGTCGTGTCCCATTCGAGATTTGGAGCGGCTTCCCTACCTCTGGCTTTTGTCGTCGCAGATGGTCCAATCGTCCAAATTTTCTTTTAAAAGCTGCAGCAAGTCCACTCCTCATACTGAGGTCTTCAGTGACCCAGTGAGCCAACGAGTATTCGGCCGGTGCTTCAAACAAATCCAGCTGCCTCTCTTGGACAACGCCATTCTGGACTTTCTGGCCATTGGAGTGTAGAGACATGAAAGTTTCCAATGACATGTCTTCCTTGGCTGACCTGATCTGCCTCACTTCAGCGTCCTGATCGTCGTGGTTCCAAGCATACCGAGCTAAACGATTGAAGTGAACAACCCTCGGTTTTCCTCGTGGTGGCTTTCGAATCCTGTAGACGACGTCATTGATTCGCTCCAGAATCTCATACGGGCCCTCCCAAGAACTTTGCAGTTTTGGGGAGAATCCACGTCGCCTCTGTGGGTTGTGAAGCCAAACCAAATCCCCAACCTGGAACCCTCCTTCTTCGGCCTTCACGTCGTACGCCTCCTTCATCCTGTCGCTGGCACTTTGGATGTTTAGTCGGACTCGTTGATGGATATCGTCCATTTTTCTACGAAGATCACTTGCGTAGTCTTCCCCAGCGACATCCTCACCAGGTGGACAGCCAAACTTCAAATCGCAGGACAGCCGGAGTTCACGACCCATGATGATCTTGGCAGGTGTTTCGCCCGTCGATTCATGAACTGCTGACCTGTACGCCATGAGGAATAGGGGAAGATGTTGATCCCAGTCTCTTTGATGGTCAGAGACAACTTTGGCCAAGTGTCGATTGATGGTTCGGTTCATTCGCTCCACCATGCCATCCGATTGTGGGTGTAACGCCGTTGTCCTTGTCTTCTTGATCTTCAAGACATCGCAGACGTTCTGGAATAGCGTCGATTCGAAGTTCCTGCCCTGGTCCGAATGCAGCTCCAACGGGACACCGAAACGGCAAAACCATTCCTTAATCAAGACATCGGCAACGGTAGCTGCCTCCTGGTTTGGCAAGGCATACGCTTCAGCCCACTTGCTGAAGTAATCCATGGCGACCAAGATGTATTTATTTCCTTTGTCCGTTTCAGGGAACGGTCCAGCCACGTCGATTGCGATCCTTTCAAAGGGGCTTCCCACGTTGTATTGGCGCATAGGAGCTTTTGGCCGTTTCTGGGGTCCGTTACTTACCGCACATACGGCACATTTTCTGCACCATTCCTTCACATCGGCTTGACAGTTAACCTAGTAAAACCGTTCTTGCAGCTTTCCCAGCGTCTTGGTTACACCCAAATGTCCACCCGTGACGCCATCATGGACCTCTCTCATCACCTCTGCCTGTCTGTTTCCAGGAACGACTAACTGCCTCCGATCTTCCGTGCCATCCAGATTCTTCACCAGCCTCTTCAGGATGCCGTCATCAAGAACCATCGAGTCCCATTGAGCCCAGTAGGACTTCACGGTGGTCGAGAACCGCGCGACTTCTTGCCAGGTTGGTCGTTGGCCTGTCTGTTTCCATCCGATGACAAGCTTCAGATCTGGATCTTTCTCCTGGTCCTCGCGAAACGCCTTAGACTGCCAGGAATCATCCACTACAGTTGTCCTGCGAACGCTCGCTTCATTTTCCTCGGCTGTGTGAGGAAGCTCTGGTCTCCTGGACAAGCCATCCAAGATTTTGAGGCTTGATCTCGCTCGATGATAATTCTTTTCCCATGCCAACGCAGGTGCCCGTATCTCTTTCCTACAGTGGCTACGCATATGCCCAAGCTCTCCACAATTCCAGCATCGCAGCTCCTTTCGCTTAGATACCTCCATTTCCTTGAGGACTCTCCTCACAGTTGCTTCGACGGTGTCTCCTTCCAGATGATCCTCTCCCATCATTCGCACACGCGTAGGAGGCTTGCAGCACTGCTTCGCCGCTTCGAGTTCCAAGGCTTTGGCCAGAGCGTCGACTAGTCTGTCGGGTCGATGGAGTATCAGTGACTGCCGAATCTCCTGGTCTCGAAGTCCATCCAAGAAGGCCTGAACTGCAAGCCTCTCCATAACGTTCTCTGGCGTGGTTGGATAAGCCAGTCGTGCAAGGCGAGCAACATCCGCTTCAAACTCCTGCAAGGTCTCGTTGGTCTTCTGAATGCGATTTTTCAACTGAGAGTGGTAGACGTGCTCCAAGTGAGTTTGACCATACCGCAGCTCCAAATGCTTCACCAGAACATCGTAGTCCTCCTGTTCCTGGGTGCTCAGCGTCTGCAGGATCTCCGTTGCCTCCCCACGAAGCGCCAGAGTTAGTGCCAGAGCTTTCTCTGTTGCGGTCCATCCATTTGCCCTTGCTGCTGCCTCGAACTGGCGATGGTAATTGTTCCAGGACAGCTTGCCATCAAACTGAGGGGCTTTCATGTGGACTCGCACGGTATCAGACTCCATTTTAGCACCTTTGCTCTCGAATGTCACTTCTGGTTGTTTCTTAATCACTGCTACTTGTCTTCGCACTTCCTCGATTTCTTCTTCCAAAGTCTTCATTGTATCTCCAAGTTTTGCTTCAAATCGTTGCTCAAGGTTCTCAATTTCTTCCGTTACCTGATCCTTCCAGAAGTTGTAGTTGTCCGCCAGCTGTCCCTTGATTTTCTCCTCCATTATTCTAGAAGATTCTACAAACTTCTCATCCATTTTTCTGGAGTTCTCTTCCATGGCTCTAGATGATTCTTCCAGCTTCTCTTCCATTTTTCTGGAGTTCTCTTCCATGGCTCTAGATGATTCTTCCAGCTTCTCTTCCATTTTTCTGGAGTTCTCTTCCATGGCTCTAGATGATTCTTCCAGCTTCTCTTCCATTTTTCTGGAGTTCTCTTCCATGGCTCTGGAGGATTCTTCAAATTTATCTTCCAATCTCTTGGACAATTTCTCAACTACCGCGTTGGGATCGGGAATTTCAAATTGGAACGTATCAGGATCCATGCCTTCTTCCATTAAAGTCTCACGAAGCCTTGTTTGTAGATCAGTTTTCTTACCGCTACTATCCAGGTCACGCTCCTCCAGCTCCCTTTTCAACTCGGCGACCTTTAATCCGGTTAAAAACACTAGTTTCGCAGCCATCACAGCGAATATTTATGTCCGTTTCTATAGCACACAATAAATCCCACTTTTGACACCAATGTAACGAGTTTCGCTATAGAAAACACTGTTCAGCTTTAAATAATTTATTTTACAAGTCACTATGTACAGAACTCACTATTCACAAACAAAATCACAGCTTATTTATGTTTTACGATTTATATTTCACGACGTATTCAGAACTGAACTAACTCACTTGAAATGACGGATCTCATTATATAGCCTCGCCAGGATTGAGAGAACAATCCAGATATTTTTAGAAAAGCGAAGAATGTTCGACGCCATCTAGCCTTGCTAGAATGTACCAGAATGCCAAACAATTCTACACAATGTGGTGGCTGCGGCGGCGCACGCACCATGCAACGTCACATTAAAATATACCCACCGTAGTCCTCCCAAAGTGAAGCCAAATTCAGCCAAATCGGAAAAGACAGAAATATCAATTACCCATAAGTATGTTTCATGTTTACTTACATATCACTGCACATGCCTCAATATAAAATTTCAGGATTAGTCGGTAGGCGGGTATATTTCTAGTCCGAATCTGGAAAACAACCAATAGGAAGGTACGGTCATCAGCTGTTATCGATTATTTGAACCTAGAACAAAGACCGTGCAGCAGCGATGCCAGATTCAAAATCGCCAGGACTTTAGATCGCCGTAACCTTGAATTTAGAATTCAAAAACCGGAAGCCATCAAAATCATGATTTCAGAAGAACGTTTCCGCGTAAAGCAACAGTTCTATTTCACTATATCATAAATTTGGCTGTTCAATATTTCACAAGGAAAAAGCTTAACTACCACAAAAATATGTGTTAATGGTAGATCTACCGTAAAAACGGGAGTATCGGCACCAAAGCGGCAGCATGAGATCGGCCCAAAATCACGAGTAACCTATAGGAAACAGCTTTTAGCACAATCGCAGTCTTCTCCAGATACACATGAAATACACTTATGAGGCATTGGTATAGGCTTCATCATTCCTGTCTTTCTCATCGGCTGAAAATCGGCTTCAGTTGCCGCACATTGATGAAATAGGGAACCCGAGGTATATTTTAATAATACGTATATGTTCAAACCAAGCTATTCGAGGCAATGTTGCCGGACTTGACAATTTTCATAAGATTCACTTTGATATGCACATATTTACAAAGAAGAAGAAAAAGGTGGTGGGGAGCAGTAAAAAAAAAAGGGAGGCCTACGATGCGTGAGTTCTCATCTTTTGTTCAATCAAGCTTTCGAAACCGATTTGTTCCTTCTTCAGGAAAGACTATAATTATTAAGGAAACATGGATATAAGTAAATGTTGGTAAGTTTTACTCTAATTATGTACACATTTACTTAAATCCATGTTTTCTTAATAATTAAAGTCTTTCCTGAAAAAGGAACAAATCGGTTCCGAAAGCTTGAATAAACGATAGATGAGAAGTCACGCATCGTAGGCCTCTCTTCTTTTTTTTTACTGCTCCCCACCACCTTTTTCTTCATAATTACAAGCCAGTCACGAAAATTTCCACATATTATTATTTACAAAAACAAATGAATAGTTATTATTATTCATGTTATTTGTTAAACACAAAGGTCAATGCAATTTTAACCATATCGAATGCTTCAAAGCTCAAAATATTGTTCAATGCTTTGACATATGAATACATTGGCAACACATGCCTACAAAATGACTGCCCCCATAGTGTCTAAGAAAATTTGGATGAGCAGTCGTCCAAACTCATTCTCGTACCTCTAATATCTCTGGTCACTACTTACTCAACAACATTGAACTCGATACTACGTAACTGGAAGCGTGATTTTTAGACATCATGGACTTGTGCATGGGGTTAACGCTATTGGCCCAAGGAGGGTCACGTGTGCAACGTGTTTATTCGATCAGCTGTTAGGCTCCGGCGGCCGGCGTAATATCCAATATTCATCATGATACTACATTTAGCATCATGTCCAATATTCATCTATATGGTATTCTGATTTTGTATACGGATTTTTGATTTGAGTAGAGTTCAGAACATATCAAATCCTAATTTATTAATTTGTGTGATTTTTAGTTTAGTATTTGGATCATATTAGACATTGGATTTGTTTCTGTTATCATGACAACAATGAATATTTTTTTCATCAAGAATAGTTGTATTTTTTATTGAAGCAATAAATAGGTATTTTTATAAAGGATAAGGTACTTTTTGCCAAAAAATGATATTTTTGGTATATTTGCCCTCTTGGGGTAGACCATCGCTGGACATTTCTATTTTATTATAAGGCTGCGCCGAAAAAAAGGGGGGAGCAACTCTCATTGAAATAAATTGCCTTTGTTCAAATTATTTATAACAGACGAGGACCTGCAATAGTGAAGTCCCTGTTTATTTTTGCGCGACAATAAAAGCACAGAATATTATTAATTAAGTAGGTAAGGTAAGGAAATTACTATACAGAAATACCTTCTGAATAAATTTCTAAACAAATATGTGATACTTCAATATCTGTTTCATTTAATAGACAAGCTTTTTTTGTTTGATTTTTTTTTCATCAGTTGGGTGCTGATGAACTATAAAAAATACGTAGGAGGTCCCCTTGCAGAGCAGTTGGTGGTTGAACCTCGGTTGAACTTGAATGAATTTGATTTCTAGAAAAAATGTAGGTAATTTTTCTCAAAAGCTTCTGAACTGATCCACTTAATATTCTCCCCACGTCATTTCATGAAGCTCTTTTCTCCAATTAGCGTTTATTCTAGTTTTTTTTTAGAGTGGAATTCAAATTTTGTATTGATCAAATTATAGAAAGCGGTCTCCACCCGGGTACTCGGGTCTCTATGAAACTGAACAAAAACCGACATAGGTGTGCTTGTTATTTCGGTGTGGGATAGTGTAATGCAGATTGATTTTTGTTACTGATGGCTACCTGTCTTGTATATAGACACTGTAGCTACCAGTGTAGAGGAGATTCACCAAACGCGTTAGTACGTTTAGTAAAGATATTCTATCCTTAAAAACAGACAAACATCTCACAAACAAAGCCACACTGAGTTTTGCAGTTTAGAAAAGTGTAAAAAAATGTGCACTAGTGGAGCGTAACAAACACACCAATATTATCTTCACATTCTACATCAAGAATCTACACCATCAAGGATCAGCATCTTATTCTAAAACACTCTGCTTATGATATATTTTGTCACTCGTAATACAAAATTTAGAATAGCTTTATTAAACTGTTTCCAGTTTCAAATAACGCGGTTATTTTCCAAAGGCGGAGTCGTGCCATGTTGCAGCCAATTGTCGGCCTCTCATTCACAGTTCCATGATGTTTAGAAATCACGCGGGGGGTCCATGCATATACTTATTATGGCCCATGTCGTGTCGACAGCTGAGGCAATATTAGTAGTATTTTTTTGGTGCATACTGGCGCATAGGTAAATTTTGATTGGGCAAAAAAGGTGATGCTATCTTTGTCACTCTCATTGCCCTTATGCGAAGTCGGAGGTTTTCAAATAGTTTGAAGATAACGAATTGAAAAAACGGTTGATTTGCTTGGAAAAAATTACTACAATTCTGTGCATACTTAGTAGTCTTAATTATCATGATATGATGGTTCTATATTTCAAATAACTATCTGGAAAAATGCAAAATAAGAAACGTATTGGTGAATAATGAAGTATATACTTAGATGATCCGTGATTCGATTAAATAGTTGAGAAAATACAGGGTAGGTAGTAGGTGCAGGGTGATTAATATGTTTAACCTGTGTATCGAGTAAAGTAAAGGTATAAACTTGGAAAACTAATAAATAATATGGTGTTTTTTGATAAGGGGCTTGAGGAATGTCCGAATAGATCTTTTGCAGGGGAAACACCATCAGACTTTTGGGTGTATACTCCATTCTAGAAGACCGCAGCATATACAGGGTGTTCAACTTGATGAATACAAGTAAATATCTCAGTTGTTTATTGAACGATAAGGTTCAATTTTGGTATAGCATATTCCGTGATCGAGATGTATGGGCATGAGGTTCATTATTTTCCTCGGGTTATGTTATGGTTATGTCTGATAACTCATAGCAGGCGTACTTTTTGTGGCGGTTTCAATACATAATTTTTTTCAAGAGTTAACTTCCTTTGGAACCCAATATTTATGACAAATCTTATTGCTGGCATCGATTCGTCATCACCCAAAAGATACAAATGTTCCGATTTTGATAAATATTGATACATGCAGGGTGAGTTTGGCGGAAAAAGTTGAAATAGTGAGATTAATGGCAGAAAATGTTTGAAATTGACACTGATTATTGTAACGAAGTTACAAAATTTCCGGATTTTTTCTACCGTGATTTCCAAGTTTTCTAATCGATTTCCCGTCTCTGCTCATTTAATTCATATTTTCGTATAACTCAGTCATTTATCTCTCAATGGATCCCGTATTTTTTCTAAAAATAATGTTGACCGTGAGCTAATCATTAATCTATTAATGAAATTGTGACCGAAATTTTCCTTCTTAGTTTTCACGCGTCAAAAGAATTAATTATTTAACCACAAGCCAACCGACAACGACACATTTCGCGCATAAATTCAAGCAAGCAGTCCCCACTTTTTGGTCTGAATTCAGAACGTGGAAAGCGCCGAAATGATAGTTAGTACGGGCACAAAACATTCCCCTACGGGTACCGAGTGTACTGGGAGTAGGCAGTACTGCATCGCGACCCGCACCTATTGACTGACCCGACCCGCTTCGAGAGCTAATCGCGACTTTTTCTAAATTCTTTTCTTCTTTTAATCTCCACGAGGTAAGACGTTCTGAACCCGTAAAATTTGCTGGATTTTGGTCGAAACTCTCTCAAAGTAAAGCCGCGTTAAAGTAAAATAATCAACCGGGTGGGAAATTTCAGACTTGTTCGGGTTGCGTTCAGGTGAGTTTTCTCGAAACAACTTTTGATTTCACACTCTTAAATAATATCGTGAGAGCAGGTCTGTTTCTGGGAGAGCTCATGGAATGTTCTTGAATAATGTGCTGGAAATAGAATAATACTCTTCAAGTTCCGTTCAGGTGAATTTTCTTGAAACAAACTACTAATTTCACACTGTTAAATTATATTGTGATAGTAGGTCTGTTTGTAGGAAAATTCACGGGGTTTTATTTTGTTTGAATAATGTAATTTCAGGGGAGCGAAAGTTGCCGGGTGGGATAATTTCAGATAGAAAATTCAGTATCGCGTTTGAAACCGGATTTTAATAATTTTGACACAACATTCTTGAGATAGTTACGAGCGAACCAAACTAAATACAGAGGGGCTTCTGGAGCTACCGCGCAAGCAAGAACAGGTTTTACTATGCCTCTTGACCCGTTTTTCCTCCTCGTGGAAATAACCCGTTCGCGTTAGTTTTCCCGATACATTTTCTCTATGTCGTTTGGAAATGACTAGATTCTTCAAAACCGCTGATATTTTCTGTTTATTATTTCGCCGTGAAAACCCGATCCGTCGTTTTAAAATTGTTTCGTTACACACTGGCGCTTTACGTTCCATTTTTGTCGATATGAGGCTGCCATAAAGTTACAAATTATTTAGCTGTAATTTTGATTCTTCGCCGGGAGAGATTGGACTGATTTTCTCTATAAATTATCTCTTATGTGATATTTTTGATTTTTCTTTTTGCTGATCGAAGATCAGTCACAATTGTGATTTTGATTTGGGACAAATAGACTGACTGATTTATGTTTATCAACACCGTGTTTTTATTTCAAGAGAGTTCAGTAATCTATTTCAGAGCAGAAGTTTGCGGAGTTTTGGAAATAACGAACGCCTGGACTTTCTTCACTGTATAAAAGCTACCCGATAGGCACTGTGGGCCCTCTACCACATAAATACAGGGGGTGGCGCTCGAGCATTTTTTTTTACCATCAACGAATTCCCTCATCCCCGTCGGGAATCAAACCCGGATAATCTCGGGGCACATCACATTATTATAAGGTAATATTGTAGAATCCAGTGGCGTCGTGAAAATATATGTTGATCATCTTTCGAATATATTAAACTAAAAAAAAAAAATTTTCACACACCCTGTATCAATCTTTCTCAAAATTGGAACATTGGTATCTTGGGTGATGACGAATCGATGCCCACTATTAGATTTGACATAAATTGGGTCCTACAGGTAGTTTACTCTTGAAAAAATTATTTTAAAACTCGCCCAAAAAGTACGCATATATGAGTTATCGAACTTCATACGCCGAGGAAAATATGAGCCTTATACTCATACATCTCAATACCAAAATTGAACCTTATAGTTCAAGAAACCAACTGAAATATTTACCTGTATCCATCTTAAGTGCGACACCTTAGAACATAGAACCCACTAGAACTAGAATCCGGGCAAATTGTTTGTCACTATAATAAACATGTTATTATTTACATCTCGTCCGTTGAATTCGTTCAACGTTGCCTTGTTGCAAATAAAAAGCACTCAGAATTTTCACTTTTTATCAAAAGGGATGAACCAGTGTATTAACGAGGATATGTTTTAATTTTTTATTTGTTTCAATATCGTTGGTGTTATAGGACAGTTATAGTTTACTGATTATTGATAAGTTTTGTTCGCATAAAATAACCGAATTTTGAACAAGCCGGCAATAGTGTTCCAAGGGAGCTCAGGCTATGATTGGTTAAAATGACTATCAGCTGTGATTGGTTGATCTCAAATAAGCATTTGTGTCCTGTTGCCAGATGTATTTCGTTGCATCGTGTCTACATAAGTAACTGAGGTTCATGGAAAAATATGGGTCCCATTGAAAATGCTTTATTATCACTAGTGATCTAAAAATCCGCATATTATAAAATTGGTAACTACCGGAGCTGCACTCATAGAGTATAGAGTATTTTTAATTAGAATAAAAATATCTTGAATACAAGGTAGCTACTTAATTAATTTGCAGTTTGGCAAACTCGCAAGAATTCCTCTCTCCCCTCAATGTTTAAACATGTGACACACAAAGAGACGTCGGGCTTCATCTAGTTGTTGGAAAATCATTGTGCGACACCCTGTAGTATCTATTCTTATCTAAATGTCCATGTTGATAACATTTCCTCTACAGATTCTTCATCGCACTGGCGTCAGCTTCTGCATGACCATTATTACTTCGAGGATAATTATTCATGTGTCGATGGCGTATACTTATATAGTAATGACAAAGATAGACATCCCTTTCTGTCTCTATTTCTTTCTACTCGAAAATGTAAACAGCACGTACGGGTCCCTTCCAGGTACGGTAGTATCGAGTTCAGTTGTTTTCTAGGAGGTATTGGTTCACTTCAATGCTAAACAATGACCAAGGTTCGCGCCGTGTTGCCAAGTCGATATATTTTTTTTATTGAGAATGGGTAGAATTTGTATTGTATGTTCGTTTTGGCGCCATTTTACAGAAGAAACTTTTTCAATGGGGTGTTCATTTAGATGCATGATGGACATCATCAGGAGATTGGGTTGGTAAGGCTTACTGTAAGGCTTAGTTTTGGTTAGTTTGGATAAGTTTTTGTTAGATTTGCTTAGTTTGTGTTGGTTTTGAGTTAGTTTCGATAAGTTGGGTTTGTTTCGGCGAGTTCTGGTTCATTTTGGTTAGTTTGGGTTAGTTTTGGTTTGTTTGGGTTGATTTTGTCTAGTTTGGTTTAGCTATAGCCTATTTCGTGTATTTTGTAAACAAAGCATCTCGTAACATAACCTGAAATAAAGATAAAGATAATTTGAAGTGAAAAATCAGTTTGGAAAAATCCATCGATGTTTGTGAAATGTTTGTCTGTTTTTTAGATGGGAATATCTGCACTGAACGTACTAAAGCGTTTGGTAAATTTCTTTTACACTGGTATTCACTACACTATCCTACTACGAAATAACAAACATACCTACTGATATATCAAGCACGCTACACTGTTTCCACTAACCGTGTAACAAATATCGCAGTGTAAAAAGTGTAAATTCGTGTGCATTAGTCTAGGGAGTTTTTGCTCTGAATTCTGATCAAAATGTAGTTTGTTTTGGAGTTGTTTTTTTGTGTTGACAGTGGTTCATCCAGCATTTTTTTGAGTTTGAATTGATCTATCACTCCGAAACTCGGGTTTAAAATTCAAATAGTTCATTAATGTGTGGATACCTAATCTTTACAAGACCCACTTCTTTATACGTCCTACATAAACTATTGAATTCTTTGCAGCTTTATTACTGGATATTTTGTTTGTGGCCCTGTTGAAAGCCTTCTTCCGTAGAAGAAGACCGTTAGAGAACAAAGACGATGCTTTTGCTGAATTTGGACCCGATAAATTCAGTTTTCCTTCTGGTAAGTCTGGTTAAACCATTGAAGAATCAAAGAAGATGACTCGTACTTCCTATACATTTAAATGCATAAAGAATTCCCTATTTAAATGTCATACGTGGTAATTCTCATCAATATGGCTTTGTTTGGCATACAAAAAATGGCGTTCGTCAATTTGTATCATTTTAGATTCCATTGATTTTGGGAATTTAACATCTGCAGTCTGCAGTAATGAACAGAGAATAGTGAAATTTGAAAAATTTGATTAAGATAATGAATTCTGTGCTATCCATAAAAATAGTTTTTCAAGCGACACTAACGCCATTTTTTTGCCAAATTGTGCGATGCCCTCTTTGTTTTCTAATCTAAAATCTGCGGGTTGATTATAGTCATTAATCCTCTTTTCAAGGTCATTGCAGTAGAGCAGCAATGGTAACCTTCATCTTCATCTTTCTATGGCCGGTGAACATACTCTTCATGCCTCCTTTATTAGCTTGGACAGTAGCCTTGAGTTTGAGTCGTGTTTTGATGGAAAGGCATCACATCTTGGATGTTGTTGGAGGGGTAATGTTGGGATTATTCGAAGGCTGTTTATTAGGGTTGTTATGGATCAGTAATGAGAATGCTTTGTGGCTTATGAATGTTATTTCTGATGAAAAATTAGATGGAGGAGAGTATCATGTGTGATTTATTTATGTTTTGATATACTTATTGTGTTACTTTTGATTTAATAGATTTATGTAGTTTTAATCAGTATTTGAAGAAAATAAAACGAAGACTAACATCTGAGATGAATTTGATATCCCGATACCCGATGAATGGAAGATGAAAAACTTCTGAGAATATCTTATTCTTAGATGGAAAGAGGTTCTCCTAGGTACCATCCAAGATCCAAGGCTCAATTATTGGCCCAATAGAAAGTAGAAGGATGATTCAGCATCTGACACCGAATATAACTGTGCACTCTCAGTGACGTCATAGTTGATCACACTTTCCTCTTGGAAAATGAAATACTTTTGATTGGGCATTTTCATGATTAGACACTTAATTTAAAAGCGTGATTGGAAAGTTCAAAATATATATTTTCCCAAAAATATATTTCCAAGAAAAAAAAATGAATAGTTTTACAAAAATATCTATATAACCCAGTACCCTGAGTCACAAGTGTCTTGTCGGGACTTAGTCATTGGAAATACTATCTATTTAAAGAACGCTATAACTAACCTATATTAATATACCTATAGTATACTTTACAATGAAGAACTATTATTATAATTAAATCAACTATGTATTCAGTAAAGGTAGCCTCAGCAAAATTTGTTCGTTACTATTTTTGATCCATTCAACTATCCCAACGTTGAAATTCTTATAACAAACTGGCAAAAGGTTGTAGATTCTTGGTCCAACAAAACAGATATGTCGTTGACAAGCTGAAAAATTCACCCTGTTTAAGGATAAGTGTTCTTGCGCCACTGATCGTGTGATATTAGGACGAACAGGTAAAATTTTGTAAGTGTCTTTTTTTTTTCATATAGTTGAGAACGTTTTTCAGATAGAGCTCTCTTATTGAAAGAGTACCACTTTCATTAAACAGGTTGACTGAAGGATATCTCTTTGCTTTTTTATATATTATCTTTAGTATGTACTTCTGAGTTATCACTAAGTTCGACAAAGTTGTGCTGCAAGCACTTCCCCAGATTCTTATACCATAATTTAAGTTACATTCCACTAGAGCTTTATACAACATTTTCAATAATTCAAGGGACATACATTCTCGAAGTTGATAAAATTTATAAATTGTCTTTCTAATTTTCTTACTTATGTATTCAACATGCACTTTGTATTTTAGATTCTTATCTATATAGACTCCAAGATATTTTATACTATCTACAGATGCTATTTTAGTATTACAGTCACAATCCTCCATTTGCTTGGTAAAGCAGGTATAATCATGTATTATTAGATCTGAGGGTTCATCATGATTTAGATTATACATTGAAAAATTCATAAAATGAGTTTTAGTGCTATTGAGAGCCAGAAGATTTTGATCCAACCACAACTTAACTAATGTAATGTATTTTTCTGCTAGTATGCGTACCTCTGTCCATGATTTGGCTTTCACTAGAATCACTGAATCGTCAGCATAACAAATAACAGAGCTGTTTGCAGATGGTAAAATTGTTGTGAGGTTGTTGATATAGATTGAAAATAGTAAAGGTCCAAGGACCGTACCCTGCGGCACTCCACAATCCACGTTTCCTTTTTCACCAATATAATTATTTATTTTCACCTGTTGTGTACGATCACTTAGATAAGAGTGGAGGAGTGCCAATTCAGTTCCTCTGATACCCATATCACTTAATTTTTGCAGTAGAATATGATGTGCCACCGTATCGAAAGCCCTTGCCAGGTCAATAAAAATACCCATGGTTTTGTAACCTTCATCAAAGTTGTATATTATTTTTTCTGTTAATTTTTGAATAGCATCATCTGTACACATTTTGCTTCGAAAACCAAATTGGTTATCTGATAATAGTTTATTACTTTCCAGGTGTTTTTCTAGTTTCAGTTTAATACATTTTTCTATTAATTTATTTATTGTGCTAGTTATAGCAATTGGACGGTAGTTTTCAACCCTCTGTCTATCACCAGCTTTGAATACAGGCGTTATCACTGCATTTTTGAGAATGGAAGGGTAGACTCCTGTTCTAAGTACAAGGTTTACAATGTGTAATAAGGGCTCCACTAGAATGACATGGTTGTCTTTAAGGATAGTAGCTGAAATACCATCATTTGTACTTGAGGCTTTGTTTTTAAGAGAGTTTATTTGCAGGATTAGCTCACCCATAGTTACCTCTAAGAAACTAAACGGAGCACATTTGATGGGCTTTTCAAAGATATAATTATTCTTGTTTATTTGGCCACCAATACTCTTGCTAATATTACCATAGTAGTCAAGAAACTTCTTAGATATTTCTATATCATTATGGATGATAGAATTTATGTCCAAACCCTTATTAGAAATTTCATTTGTCGCCTCTCTGACAGTTTCCCATAACTTTTTCACGTTACCCAGATTTTTGTCGACTTTGTTTTTATAAAATGAAAATTTTGCGCATTTCACTATCTTTGTAAGTAGATTCCTATATTGTTTGAAACGTTCCTGTGATTGAACGTTTAGAGGATCTCTGAGTACCTATTTTCTTAGTTTATCGCGACTTTTGATCGAATTAATAATTCCAAAGGTAATCCATTCCTTTTTTTTGCGATTCACTCTGTACTCTACATTGGTAGTAGCACTCTCAATAATAATGGTTGTCAAATCATTCATGAAAGTACTCAAGCTACTGTTTGGATCATCACATTCCAACACACAACTCCAGTCAAAGCTGCTGAGGGATTTTGATATTTCTTGATAGTTAATTTTTTTCTTAGTAAAAGTTTTAGAGTTTTTCAAGACATTAGTTTTGTTCTGAAACTGAAGGCTCAGCACTATAGGAAGTTGAGTCTAGAAAGACCGTTTGTCTTTATCTTGAATTTTTTTAGTTTTATAGCATGTCAAAGATGAAAAAATGCCATTTATTAAACGCGTTACCCAACTCGAAAACCGCGTAATTAAGGAACATATTATCATCAAAATTTTTGCTCAAAATCAAAGAATTGAAATTTCGTTCAATAATCAATATTCCAGATGAAGAATCTCAATAGCCTCACCACTTTTATAAAATATATTTGTTTCCCTCTTGTCTACCTATATTTTGAAATATTCAACCGTTCTCGTAATTTGCCCCTAACTCTGTATATTTTTTTATTGTTTAAATATTGTTTGCTGGTACACTTTATGGAGGAAGTTATAGTCCTCCATGGTTATAGACCGCGGAAGTGTGACGTCACTGACAGCTATTTTGGGTAAAAACAAACTTTGGTTTATCGTGATTCACTAGCTTATTCTATCTGAAATAATTTTCTGAGCCTCAATAAGCAATTTTAAGCTCAAGTTGAAAAGTATAGAAGTATATTGTGCGATAGTTCATATTTTCGAATGTTGGTTACCGTCCGATTAAGTGATATTTTTGAAAAATTCAAAGACGAATTATCTGTCTTCCAAGAAAGGTAAGAAAAGTTTTGAAAGTGGCTTTTTGATAGCTTAAAAGCACGTTTTCACTTCGTAAAAGCAATTTGAATTGAAGAGTCTCTTTTCAAATGGGAAAATCAATACAGATTGAATCAGCTGATGTTTGTTTTTACCCAAATTCGAAATGTCATCTGTCAGTGACGTCAACACTTCAGCGGTCTATTACTAACCTAATGCTGTCCCTACTGTCAGTGCTCTCTGTGTTGTTATCCATTTTATCAGTTATAACTATTAATAAAAGGAGTGGTAGTGAGTTGTTGTATAAAAAAAAAACTTTTCCCAAAGTAATTTGAATATTCTGTATAGATAATAGACAGTTGAAGTTGAGCCAAGACGTAGACGTTGACGTAATACGTTAACGCATAAAGTTCACGTCTACGTAATGATCCAAAAGCTAGTTGAAGTGTGGCATTTGACGTACGTGAAACGTAGCGAGTTGACTTGAGCCGATTTCAAGCGAATGACCAAAATGAATTGGTATTTACCGCGGTTATTTTCTGGTTATCTTACAGATGATTTGTTTTGATGTTTTGTTTTGCTTTTGAATTATTTTCTAATACGTAAAATTTCTGACTCTGAATTATTGAAGAAGACTTTGTATGATTTGTTAGGCTCGTTTTGTTTGGGAAAAAAAAATTTCTTTCCTAGTTTTATACCATAAGATGGGTATAGATATGGTTTATGCTCAGTATAAACCTTTCCATTTTCGGTCAGCTTTTCTTCCTTATTTATTAATTTCAAAATCGTCACATCAACTGCGTCAACCAAAACTCAAAAACAGGTCTCAAGTAAGGTACAGCTTGTTCAAGGCTTTTCTGCGGTCACGTCACAGTATTTGACGTTTGGTAGTATGTCGTTGATTGATCGCTCCATATGTGACATTTGTCAAATTGATCCGAAAGACCCTCGTCCAGACGAACGTGATTTTTTTTTCAATGTGTGAGAGAGAGACAGAAAAGTATGACGTAACCGCAGGAAAGCCATGAACATTGAACAGACTATAAATACCCATGAAAATTGGTGATAATGTGACGAAACATGCCCAGTGGAACGAACTTCCAAGGCGGTCGACAGCGGACACGACGTTACAACCATTGCATCTCGCCATCGAATAACTCGGATTTGGCAGTTTTGTCCCGTTTGTCACAAAGTCAAACACTTGCGTCTACGGACAGCGCGGAAACTAATGAGCACGACCAATAGCGATAATTCAGACAGTTCTCTCTCTTTACATTAGCCTAGTTCATACTAACAACTTGGTCCGCGGACCAAGTACCAAATTCGGACTATATCCAAACCAAATATTTGGTTCGAATGGTGTAAACAGTTGCGGACTAAGCTAGTCCGCTTTTGGTTCGGTACTCGCCAGCAAGTGTACCGAACTAAATTTGGTTCGATCTGGATCAAAATTATGAGGTTATGTTGATTGATATTATTGTGAATTGTGTTGGTTCTGAGTTTCTAAGGCAATCTGAGCGTACTTACTCATGTTTTTTTTGGTTACGAATTGTGTTGATGAATAATTTCGACTTGTTTTTCACATTTGACGAATTGCGGGCGTGCAGATTTAGTTCACGCGTTGCAAGACGGTGTAAACGAGCGAGAAGCAATCATTGGTCCTACCGTACAATCCCCACCCACTTGGTCCTATCGGACCGAACTAAACGAGTTATCGATGTAAACTAGGCTAGTGATTCAAATTTTCGCGCCAGACTTATGAAGAGTAATGTACGTTACTTTATTTTTGCAAAAAAGTGATTCCAATGTCTATTTCTTTTATAATATACTTTTATGGTGACTATTTTCTTAAATTCAAATATTATTATAATAATGTAGGATTCTATTCGTGACAGATGTTGAAGGTGATGTCAAAGTATGATGCGTTGCGAACTGGTTCTGGTTTTCTTGTGGATTATTTTCATAAGGGTACTAATTATTTAATTCATGTACATGTAGGATGTAGGTATTTAATCAAAATACCTATCCACGTATAATTTATAAAATGCAATAATCATGACTTTGACTACGTGGGCAACTCGGTGGGTAACGTCTATAGAAGTGAACAAAATTTATTTTATTATTATTCACCTAATACTCATGTTTTTGGATTAGTTTGGGTATTGGCGTTGGTCGTAACTAACCCAGAGTAACCCAAAAAGTAGGTTAAAAAATCTATCAATGTATGCGCTAGAAAAATACAGAACATAAAATAAGATGGAGCAAAAAATGAATCAAACATAATAGGACAAGAATATATTCTTAACAATACATAATTTCCAATTTTTGTAAAGTATCAGAATCTGCAACATTTTCTACCAAAAAAATCTATCGTTAAATTGAACTTCAAGATGTAGAAACTAATTAAATAAGAAAACATTCATGGCATAAATAAAGAGAGTGGATTTCTTACAGTCATAACTCAAGCTTTTATTGGCATCAATATAGTATACAGGGTGATTCACGTAGGTGGTCTGTTACAAGTATTTCCAGAACGGCTCTTTCAAATGTTTTGAATTTTGGTATGAGTCGATATGCAAGTTTAAAAAATATTTTGGTGATTGTCAGCGTTGCCGGATACACTAGTTTTCCTATAGTAACTTTCTTATTTTAAATAAGACACCCTGTATATTATTCAATTTTTGAATATTTGACATTTTATTTAAAAAATGACAAATTTTATTGATTTTTTTAGATAAGATTTCTCAGTAACAAACGATAAGGAACTGAGGCGTGAAAAATTGACAACAGTCACTTTCAATATCAAAGTACACAGAGACACTTCCAAATATTTCAAAAATTTTACAGGGTGTGTGAAAAAATCGGTCACAGAACAACAAATTTAAAATACAGGGTGTTCCAATTGAAAAAATCGAGTTTCATTCATCTCCATTTGCGAAAATGTGACCGATTTTTTCGCACACCCTGTAAAAATTTTGAAATATTTGGAAGAGTCTCTGTGTACTTTGATATTGGAAGTGACTGCTGTCAATTTTTCACGCCTCATCTAAAAAAATCAATGAAATTTGTCATTTTGAAATAAAATGACAAATATTCAAAAATCGAATAATAGAACAGACCACCTACGTGAATCACCCTGTATACTATATTGTTGCCAATAAAAGCTTGAGTCATGACTGTAAGAATCTACTCTCTTTATCTATGCCATGAATGTTTTCTTATTTAATTAGTTTTTACATCTTGAAGTTCAATTTAACGATAGATTTTTTTGGTAGAAAATGTTGCAAATTCTGATACTTTACAAAAATTGGAAATTATGTATTGTAAAGAATATATTCTTGTCCTATTATGTTTTATTCATTTTTTGCTCCATGTTATTTTATGTTCTGTATTTTTCTAGCGCATCCATTGATAGATTGTTTAACCTACTTTTTGGGTTACTCTCGGTTAGTTACGACCAACGCCTATACCCAAACTAATCCAAAAACATAAGTAATAGGTGAATAATAATAAAATAAATTTTGATCACTAATTAGTACCCTTATGAAAATAATCCACAAGAAAACCAGAACCAGTTCGCAACGCATCATACTTTGACATCACCTTCAACAACTGTCACGAATAGAATCCTACATTATTATAATATTTGAATTCAAGAAAATAATCACCATAAAAGTATTATAAAAGAAATAGACAATAGGATCTATCACTTTTTTGCAAAAATAAAGTAACGTATCACTCTTTATAAGTCTGTCGCGAAAATTTGAATCACTAGCCTAGTTTACACCGAAAGCTCGTTTAGTTCGGTCCGATAGGACAAAGTGGGTGGGGATAGTACGGTAGGACCAATGCTTGCTTCTCGTTCGTTTACACAGCCTTGCAACGCGTGAACTAAATGAGTACGCGCGCAATTCGTCAAACGTCAAAAACAAGTCGAAATTATTTATCAACACAATTCGTAATCAATAAAAACATAAGTGAGTACGCTCAGATTGCCTTGAGAAACTCAGAACCAACACAATTCACAATAATAACAATCAACATAACCTCATAATTTTGATCCAGATCGTATCAAATTTAGTTCGGTAAACCTGCTGGCAAGTACCGAACCAAGAGCGGATCAGCTTAGTTCGCAACTGTTTACACCTTTCGAACCAAATATTTGGTTCTGATATAGTTCGAATCTAGTACTTGGTCCGCGGACCAAGTTGTCGGTGTAAACTAGGCTACACTGTAAAGAGAGAGAACTGTCTGAATTATCGCTATTGGTCGTACTCATTAGTTTCCGCGCTGTCCGTAGACGCAAGTGCCCAAGGCCCAAACCACTGTTCATTTCTAGAATAACAAGTTTTATTCGGTTGCCTACACCTAGAATATTGGAGAACTTTCGCCATCTATCGAGGCATTGAAGAGGATCTATATAATAAGCTCCGCATTCGGACAGGGAGTGAGTTATCGATTAGCCGCGAATTATAATCGTTACAACATAAATATACGCTGCGATTGTGAACATAATTATTTGTGGTTGTGTCAGTGGTCGCGTTCAGGGAACTGTGGCGCTGCAGCGCTTTATTCAAGCGGTGTCACTGAACGACACAAATGATTCCACTGCGCTGCAGCGCTTTATTCCAGCGGTAAAGCGTATATTTTGTTCGCTTTATCGCTTGAAATGTCATGAAGCGGCGGCAAACCGGCAAAAGGGTTCAAAATTGTAGTTGTTAAAAATGTGCGATTCGGCTGAAGAAACAATTTGCCTCCAGTTTGGAGATGAAATTGTTTATATACAGGTTTCCTCTGATGAGGAGAAACAGAAAAAAATGTCGATTCAGGGAAAATAAAGCGTAAAGCAGAAAAGCGCTGAAGCGCCACAAACTACCTGAACTGACTTTTAATAAATAAATTAAAACTGGACAAGTGTTTTCTATAGCGAAACTCGTTACATTGGTGTCAAAAGTGGGATTTATTGTGTGCTATAGAAACGGACATAAATATTCACTGTGATGGCTGCGAAACTAGTGTTTTTAACCGGATTGAAGGTCGCCGAGTTGAAGAGGGAGCTGGAGGAGCGTGACCTGGATAGTAGTGGTATGAAAACTGATCTACAAACAAGGCTTCGTGAGGCTTTAATGGAAGAAGGCATGGATCCTGATAAGTTCCAATTTGAAATTCCCGATCCCAACGCAGTAGTTGAGAAATTGTCCAAGAACTTGAAGGATCAACTGGAAGAATCTTCTAGAGACATGGAAGAGAATTCGAGGAAAATGGAAGAGAAGCTCGAAGAATCCTCCAGAGCTATGGAAGAAAAGCTGAAAGAATCTTCCAGAGCCATGGAAGAGAACTCGAGGAAATTGGAAAAGTTGGAAGAATCTTCTAGAGCTTTGGAAGAAAAGTTCAAAGAATCCCATAGAGCTATGGAAGAGAGATCGGAAGAGAAGCTCAAAAAAACTTCTAGAGCTATGAAGGATCAGGTTGCAGAAGAAATCGGGAAACAGCTAGAAGATACAGTGAAGACTCTGGAAGAAGAAATAGAGCAAATGAAAAGGCAAGTAACAGTGATCATGAAGCAACCAGCTGTCCCATTCGAGAGCAAAGGTGCTAAAATGGAGTCTGATACCGTGCTAGTCCACATGAAAGCTCCTCAGTTTGATGGCAAGCTGTCCTGGAACAATTACCATCGCCAGTTCGAGGCAGCAGCAAGGGCAAATGGATGGACCGCAACCAACAAAGGTCTGGCACTAACTCTGGCGCTTCGTGGGGAGGCAACGGAGATCCTGCAGACACTGAACACCCAGGAACAGGAGGACTACGATGTGCTCGTCAAGCATCTGGAGCTGCGGTATTGTCAAACTCATTTGGAGCATGTCTACCATTCCCAGTTGAAGAACCGCATCCAAAAGACCAACGAGACCATGCAGGAGTTTAAAGCGGATGTTGCTCGCCTTGCACGACTGGCTTATCCAGCCATGCCAGAAAACGTTATGGAAGGGCTTGCAGTTCAGGCCTTCTTGGATGGACTGCGGGACCAGGAGATAGGGATGTCCTTGATTCTTCATCGTCCTGACAATCTGGTGGATGCGCTGGTAAAAGCGTTGGAACTCGAAGTGGCGAAGCAGTGCTGCAAGCTTCCTGTGCGAAGGATGGAGAAACAGGATGTTCCGGAGGAGGACAGCTTCGGCGCAAAAGTGAGGAGAGTACTCAAGGAAATGGAGGTATCCAAGCGAAGGAAGCTGCGATGCTGGAATTGTGGAGAGCTTGGGCATATGCGTAGCCGCTGTATGACAGAGATACGGGCACCTGCGTTGGCATTGGAAAACAAGGATCATCGAGCGAGATCAAGCCTCAAGAGCTTGGATGGCTTGTCCAGGAGACCAGAGCTTTCTCACAAAGCCTAGGAAAAGGAAGCGAGCGTTCACAGGACAACTGTGGGGGATGATTCCTGGCAGTCTGAGGCGCTTCGCAAGGACCAGGAAAAAGATCCAGATCTGAAGCTTGTCATCGGATGGAAACTGGCAGACCAACCACCAACCTGGCAAAAAGTCGCGCCATTCTCGGCCACCGTAAAGTCCTACTGGGCTCAATGGGACTCGATGGTTCTTGATGACGGCATCCTGAAGAGGCTGGTAAAGAATCTGGATGGCACAAAAGATCGAAGGCAGTTAGTCGTTCCTGGAAACAGACAGACAGAGGTGATGAGAGAGGTCAATGATGGAGTCACGGGTGGACATCAGGGTGTAACCAAGACGCTGGGAAAGCTGCGAGAACGGTTTTACTGGGTCAACTGTCAAGCCGATGTGAAAGAATGGTGCAGAAAATGTGCCGTATGTGCGGCAAGCAACGGACCCCAAAAACGGCCAAAGGCTCTCATGCGCCAATACAACGTGGGAAGCCCCTTTGGAAGGATCGCAATCGACGTGGCTGGACCCTTTCCTGTATCGGACAAAGGAAATAAATACATCTTGGTCGCCATGGATTACTTCAGCAAGTGGGCTGAAGCGTATGCCTTGCCAAACCAGGAGGCGGCTACCGTTGCCGATGTCTTGATTAAGGAATGGTTTTGCCGTTTCGGTGTCCCGTTGGCGCTGCATTCGGACCAGTACAGGAACTTCGAATCGACGCTATTCCAGAATGTCTGCGATGTCTTGAAGATCAAGAAGACAAGGACAACGGCGTTGCACCCACAATCGGATGGCATGGTGGAGCGAATGAGCAGGACCATTAACCGACACTTGGCCAAAGTTGTCTCTGACCACCAAAGAGACTGGGACAAACACCTCCACCTATTCCTCTGGACATACCGATCTGCAGTTCACGAATCGACAGGCGAAACCCCAGCAAGGATCATCATGGGTCGTGAACTCCGGCTGCCCTGCGACCTGAAGTTTGGCTGTCCACCTGGTGAAGATGTCGCTGGGGAAGATTACGCAAGCAGTATTCGAAGAAAGATGGACGACATTCATCAACGAGTGCGTTTGAACATCCAGAGTGCCAGTGACCGGATGAAGGACGCCTATGACGTAAACGCCGAGGAAGGCGAGTTCCAGGTTGGAGATCTGGTTTGGCTTCACAACCCACAGAGGCAACGTGGCTTCTCCCCAAAACTGCAAAGTTCTTGAGAGGGCCCAAATGAGATTCTGGAGGGAATCAATGACGTCGTCTACCGGATCAAGAAACCACCACGAGGGAAGCCGAGGGTTGTTCATTTCAACCGTTTAGCTCGGTATGCTGGAAACCATGACGATCAGGACGCTGAAGTGAGGCAGATCCGGTCTCCCAAGAAAGACATGTAATTGGAAACTTTCATGCATGTCTCTACACTCTAATGGCCAGAAAGTCCAGAATGGCGTTGTCCAAGAAAGGCAGCTGGATTTGTTCAAAGCACCGGCCGAATATTCGTTGGCTCACTGGGTCACTGAAGACCTTGGCATGAGGAGCGGTCTTGCTGCTGCTTTCAAGCGGAAATTTGGACAACTGGAACATCTACGACGACAAAAACCAGAGGTGGGGCAGGTACTGGAAATCATGAAAGGTACACGACATCTGTTCTACCTTGTGACGAAGAAGTTTCCACATCATCTGACCACCTACAGTGATGTCTGGAAAGCCCTCAGTCATCTTCGTGACTTGATGCATTCACAGGACCTGACTCATTTGGCCATTCCGAAGATGACCAATGACCGCGTGGACTGGCGTATGGTGAGAAGCATGCTGGAAGTGATCTTCAAGGGGAGTGACCTTGACATCCTGGTGTGCTGCTATCCTTTCAGAAGGACGAACCAGAAGACAGTGGACTGCTATTTCCACCGAACATCACACTGCAGGTTTGGGGACAGTTGCCGATATCGACATGGGGACATTTCGGGACAAAATGCTCTAAGGAGGGAGCAATGTGACGAAACATGCCCAGTGGAACGAACTTCCAAGGCGGTCGACAGCGGACACGACGTTACAACCATTGCATCTCACCATCGAATAACTCGGCTTTTGTCCCGTTTGTCACAAGCCCAAACCACTGTTGATTTCTAGAATAACAAGGTTTATTCGGTTGCCTACACCTAGAATATTGGAGAACTTTCGCCATCTATCGAGGCATTGAAGAGGATCTATATAAGAAGCTCCGCCATTCGGACAGGGAGTTAGTAATCGATTAGCCGCGAATTATAATCGTTACAACTTAAATATACGCTGCGATTGTGAACATAAATATTTGTGGTTGTGTCAGTGACTTTAAATAAATTAATTAAAACTGGACAAGTGTTTTCTATAGCGAAACTCGTTACAATAAGTATGACAGAAAACAGCTGAGTCATGACGTCACAAATTAAGAATTAAAGTTATAACCACTCTCGCTTGAACGTTGTGGGTCGTTATTTAGTTCTCTGGTTGTGGTAAATACCAAACTGAAATGGTTAATACCAATTTATTTTGGTCATTCGCTTGAAATCGGCTTTAACCTAATCTGTTGTGTTTACATATAGTTTTTCGACCCGTAAAAGTAGAAAAAAAATGTGATGTTTGTGATAATTTGGTTATTGAATTTTGAGGCCAAATAAAATTTTGACGTGTGATGTCCAAAATTGATTCGTTGGCAGATTATCCAAGATCAGAAAGTCGATCGGCAAACCTCGGATTACGTATAAGGGATAACGTGCAATACGTGAAGACACGCAAGGTTACGTATGTCCGAAAACGCAAACGTGAGAAAAAAGGAAGTGCGCTTGCCCAGATGTCAATCATCACGTTTACGTCTACGTGAATGAAAGCACTTCAACTATCTAATAATTCGCCTTAGCTTGAAATATTTTGACAATAATTGCAAAATGGCGGAACACACCACGAGATCTCGAAAGAACCCCATTCCATTGTCGCCACTGTCTTGTAAAGAGTCACTGTTGTTTAGTGCAGTTTGCTGGTATAACTTATGGTTATACCAGAGTAAGGGAAATTCGCCAAACTCGTTAGTAGATTTAACGCAGATATTCTAATCTAAAAAACAGACAAACATGGATGGATTTTTCCCGCTGAACGCCACAGTGTAGAAAAGTGTAAGCTCGTTACACTAGTCGAGGATAACAGACACACCTATCCGTATGTCGTCTGTCAGTTTCAAGTCAGTACTGTCACTGTCAAAGTCAAAAGCGACTTTCTGAAATATCCAGCTGGAATGATTCACAGGGTTTTTCGGGAACTCGGAAGTGTTTCGCGTTGAAATTTCGCCGGAACTCGCGTTCATACGCATTAATTCGCAAACTGTGCCATTTTGTGCTGTTTGCCGTTCAGTTTACTGCAAGCATAGTCGGTCAACCCCATAAATGGCGTAAATGCGAATCGAATAAGGTCCCACCTTTGGTGCACGGAGTTGGCATTCGGTGCTTGCATAAGTTTTTGCCACTTGCCAAAAACAAAACGGGACCGAGTTGGTGTAGGGCTAGATTTATTTTGGTTTGTGTTTTGTTGGCTTTCGGTAAGTTTGAGTGGCTAAAAATATGTGGCTAGTTTTAAAAATAATTTGTTTTTCTGGAATAGATACGCCCATATTCGTCATTAACGACAAAATAACACTTGTTTGCTGCCTAGTTTTATGTTTATAAATCAGTTCTGTAGCTTTTTGATTAACATTTCAGTTGGTATTGCTAGAAATATCATCTAAAATCTAAAAACAGTGCACTTTTTGCTATTATAATCATAATCAACGCTTGTCTCACATGTTCGTGGAGTTTCACGGGAGAAGCTTGTTGTTTATGGTGATCTTACTTTGACCAAAAATCTCGTTCGACATCTCTTGATTGAGATGCTAAACGTGTTCACTGATATTTTAATCAAAATCCACAACAAAATAATTTAGGTATGCAAACATTGTTATGACATTCAATGTCATCGTTAATTTTGATGAAGATGCAAATAAAAAGCAGCTAATGATTTTGGTCATGTTTCAGTTTGTCAATGTGACAAAGCAGCTCGCAAAGCAGTTTTGCAATATACTCACAGGCAGTTAAATTCACAATTTCTCTGCTTAAAAAATAAGAAAATTACCTACAACTTATGCCCAGAAATGCTTCATTACAGAGCTACTACAGCGTGTGTTTATTTTGTATTTCTCTAAATAATATGTAGGTATGTGTAATTTGAATGGGCGCTGTTATTCACATCACTCAATGGTTTCCTGAAGAATATAGAGCTCGATATAAAGCAAACACTAGAAAGTGTTTGGGTTCTTGTAAACCGAGTTGTAAACATTGGGCATCCACGTATTTTTTACTTTTCAAAGGCGAATTTGAAAAATTATCCTTCGTTTAAGTATTCTAAAGAGAAAAAAATGCTGGATGAATCACTTTTTTTGTAGAAAAAACACTATTTTAGGCACATTGTTTCATAGGTACGAACATTTTCCAAAAATCTCGATTTGTTCCAGTTGTGGGTCATTGAAATGGACAATTTCTGTTGTTCTCATGTACTACAGTTCCTCACGTAACCACTAAAGAAGTTAAAACATATAGTTAAGCAGAAAAAATAAATTTTAAAAATTTGATTCACAGAACATCCCGGCGAACTCCATATTATCAATAACTGTTAAGATTGTCAAGACACTACTCACTAAATAACGACCGAGAGTGAAAAATACGCGCGGTGTTGCCAAGTCGAGTGCCAAGTTTTCCTTTTTCATTTATTTTGCTTTTTCGTTTTGGCGCCATTTTATCGTGATTTTATTGACGGTCGGCTTGAGAATCGCGAAATTTACCAAGGGGAGTGTGCGCATTAGATTGTGATTTTTTTCTATGCACATAGCGATGCATCCGTTTGATGTTGTGAATTCGCGGGTTTCATTTGCTGACATTTTGTTATGTTTTTGAAGAAATCATTCAGTTTTAGTGGCCGGTTCAAAATGGTTGCTGTGGAAAATGTTTTCCATCTGATGACCTTCTTGTCTATAGTGGATGAAGTTTTGCTCGGATTTTTGCAGGACTGTGGTTTGGTGCGTCGGAGATTGAGATGTCCCGAAGTTCGGTGTCGTCGGCAATGTACACTCCAGAGAAGGGAAACTTCATCAATGGGGTGTATATTCAGATGTCCTTCATGCCGCCATATCTAAAATATCGTTTAAAAAGTAACGCTCCTGCCCGAGTAAAAAGTTACGCTCCTGCCCAGCGTAGCCGGTGGATGTTCTCTTAAATATCGTTTGAAAAGTAACGCCCCTGCCCATATGGCTGCTCCTGCCTGAGTAAAAAGCTACGCTCCTGCTCAGCGAAGCCGGTGGATGTTCTCTTAAATATCGTTTAAAAAGTAACGCTCCTGCCCATATGGCTGCTCCTGCCCGAGTAAAAAGGTACGCTCCTGCCCAGATAACTGGTTGATGTTCTCTCAAATATCGTTTAAAAGTAACGCTCCTGCCCATATGGTTGTTTTTTTTACTGTTTTATTATGTTTGTCATAGTATATTAAAATATACAGACAAAAACTATTGCATTCATTGTTTTTAAGAAGTTTGGGTAAGTTTGGCAACATTGCCTGTTTGTTCTATAATATGTGGCTTGTATGGATTGTAACAATGTGACAAAGCTGTCATTTAAGGGAGTTTTTCTCACTGAATCCTGATAAAATTTTAATTTGTTATGGGATTATTTTTTTTGTTAAAAGCTGTTCATCCAGCATTTTTTTTAGTTGAAATTGTTCTATAAACCCAAAACTATGCTCAAAAATTGAAAAAATTCATTAATGTGTGGATGCCTAATCTTTACAAGACCCATCAACGTTCTTGGAAAAGTAAAATTTATGATTTCGTTTGGATAAAGTTTCACCTTTATAAGGTCAATAATTGGATGCTTCTGAAGGTAGGATTACTGTCAATGTGATTATTGCTGGCGCTTTATTCGGAGGCCATTTTACTGAAAAATTCGCTGCAAGAAATCGAATGTTTAAGCAATTTTGACAGTCATGAACAGGGTCTTTATGCTCGGTTTTATGTTAAAGTGTGAATAGTGATGAAGACTAAAATAGTAGTCACAAAGATTTCTAGGTCATTATTTTGACAAAAAACCCGGAACTTGAAAACCGGAAAATATAAAATACCAGGAACAGACGGAGTGCTGTCACAAAAATTACGAACCGGGTTACGAACATTTCAGCGATAGATTCCTTTGTTCTTGAGTACTAAGTAAGTACCTTTAGAACATAATATTATGCTGAAAAAAAAACAATTTTTGAAATTGACTAAATCTTCGAAAGGACAGAATTGAGTGACATATCACTTTATAGCAACTGAAAAAAGCAAATTTTCTGTTTCGATGTCTTTAGAAAAAAGCGTGGAAAAAAGCTATCAAATCTGGTGTTACTTTGGCATTGACCTTAGAACATTGAACGACTAGAAGCATAAACAAACATTGTTGTATGAGTCAAATATGTCAATGTTAACATGAGGGGAAAGGGGAAAAACGGGAAAAACAAACGGCTTGTTTGCCATATTTACTTTCTTTTAAGTTCTTTCACTAGATTTTTTGTCATCAATTTGCAATAATGATTACTTGAAGCTTACTAACATCGAATAAATGTATTGTCTTCAATAGTCAAGGAGAGAGTAGCCTTTTTTTCATCGCTATTATTATCGTCGTTGAATACTAGAACGGTTTTCCTTGATCTTTTACACTAAAAATCTGATAAAAAGATTTTTTTTACAACGGCAACGTCCTATCATGAATCGACAGCACGTACAATGGAAAGCATTTGAATTCGCAGACTGTATTTAGAACAGCTATTTTTTGACAACCCTCGGAATATGCCAATATACTAGACCAGGGTGAAATAAACCAACACATGTGATCTGCCAGATTGTTTTACTGTCTCTAATCACGTGCAGTTTGTTGACTTCGAGGATTTTTGGTTTTAAACCATGACTAACAAAAACTATCAAGTCACTGCGGTGGGATTTGTTTAAAGGTGATATATTTAGAAATCTGATATAAGAGAGATACAATTGATTGACATTTTTATAACCTTAAATTTTCTTTTCCATACATATCTTACATACTAGCCAATAATTCAATTGCCCTTCGCATCACTGGATAATATATTAGAAAAACCATACATCTTGTTGTATCGAGATCATTTGAACTAAGCTGAATTAATCAATCCCAAATCCAAAAACCAGAGCGCGTATTCTGTAACGTCATAGAGAAGAAATTTCTTTCTATAAACTCTTTCTATGATACTACCCGATTCTGTAGGAACGTCGGCAACGGCCGTGTCGTCCGAACGCATCGTTCGGTAGAGAGGAATAGAAAGACCATTTTGGGTCTTGCTATGATGTTTCTATTAGCCCTGTCTCTTTTTAATGCACATTATTGAATATATTTTTATCTTTGTTGGGGTTTGTTAACATTTTTCAAATAATGAGGCTATTTATATTTATTTATGTATTTGAAATTTGAATGTTATGAAGCAAGTTTCAGAGGGAGTACTGGGAGTTGGAGTAGTTTTTGTGAACGATTAGCCGTGTTAAATTATGTTCATTAGAACTTATATGGACCCATTGTTATTACATTTCATACAACAGGGTAGAAGATGAAGAACGGCAAAACTAATTACGGTTGTGAGTTAGTACAAGGTCTTATTCGTGATCTCACTCCCCATATGGATAACGGGGCTAGTCAGATTTTCAAAAATAAAAAGCGGGAGGCGAGAGGTTTGATTGTTGAAGAGAAGTTCGTCACAGAAAAAAACTTGGCTTTATTGTAATAAGAAGATATATCTAGAAATATCATAAACTTTAATTGTTACTTAATCAAGAACTTTACAAAAAAAATCAGAATAAAATATGAAAATAAGTACAAAAATCACTAATCTTGAACAAATCAGGTATAGGTATTTTACGTGGTACAGTGAAAAGTTTTTACAAAATCTCACCACATATTTCTGAGACCAAAATAAGTCGATTTTGGGGAAAAATCCAAAGATTCGGGATTATTCGGGAGTTCTTAGTCAAAAGGGGGAGTATTATGACTTTGTTCCAGAAGCGGGAGGGACAGTAAGAAATCGGAATAAGACTCCCGCCTAAATCAGGAGGTCTGGCAGCCCTAGTTCTCATCCATATAAGAATATTGGGGGCTCTTGGGTTTTTTGCACAACGCTCGAATCAAAACGCAGGCGGAAACGAGAACTGTATGAATCAAAACTCAAACTTTCATGACAAACACCATTCTCCATAAAGAATCCACTATAACATTCACAATCCACAAATAAATTCGAATGAATCGAATAAAAATATAAATAATAACATAGGTAACCTAGCAAAACCTGGAAAATACACAATGTTGCCAACAGAATCGAAAAGATACCCCAAATTCCCCTAGAAAGAGTTCAACGTTTTCAAATTGGATAATACACGTATTTCTATAACCGAGCATACCCGACCTGTCATAGAGAGAATGGTATAGAATAGGTTCAAGGAATAGAAAGAAATTTCCTCTCTATTCTTTATAGAAAGAAATTTCTACTCTATGAAGTTACAGAATACGCGCGCAGCTTTGTTGTTTACCAATGACATTTCATACTGACAAAAGTGATTTGTTTCTATGACAAAGTTTGGCATTTTACGAGGGTTGTTTAAAATATTGTGTGCGAATTCAAATGCTTTTAACTGTACCTCTTGAAATTCCACGACTGTCAAGGAATGTCACTATTGTGCAATCGATATCGATTAGGAAACGTAGCACATTGTGCAACCGTAGGAAATGAATCCATTTCCTACTCGTTGCCTAGCAACCCGTGGGAAATGCTCTATTTCCTACGGTGTGCTACGTTTACACCCAATATCGATTTATCGATTACACGATAGTGATATTAATTGACAATCGTAGAAAAAGTATAGTGTAAAACTCGCAGGGAATGACCATTGCTTGTTGTACAATATACTATTATTTGTCATCGTGCTGTAGATTTTGCATTGCAACAATGGCAAAAAAGTGCTGTGTTTGTGAAGCTTCTTTATCCACGGTTGGATTTTAGAGATCTTATCACAAATAAAGTTGAAATAACAACAACGCGGCTTCCGCAATAAACCATGGTTGTCAGTCTTGAAGTGATTTCGTCGCCGAAGGTATTTTCTCTGCATAGATAATTTGAATTCATGTTTGCAATAAATGATTTTTTATTAATTTCACTACTGAGTTTTCTATTGAAGTCGAACTAGAATCGTTAAGCTTGTATTCTTCATTGATAGAAATTGTTGAAACCTGTGATATCTGTTTCATATTAGTTGAAGCAAACGTCGCAACATTGCGTGTCAAACTCAAAACAAAAATCAAATCTAATCTATCAAATCGCCTGCCTACAGTCCGTTTCACGAGGGTTCATACTCACGTCATAGATGACGTCATTACTTGAAAAAAAACGTATGTCGTAGCTAATTCATATAGTTTCAAGAGCGTTCAAATTTTGTATTGAAGCCGAACAAGTATGTTCCAAAACGCTCTCCGGAACACGTTCAGATTTGTTTTCCATTTAGATTTTGGATTCAGGCTGGTCATCCATTGGAAGCGTAGTCGCGTGTATATCCGCCATCCGGATGCGAGCGATCGTTAGACTAGGCAGCTTACAGCGTGCACTTCTTGTGACTCTACCATTAGACTCAACGCTATTCCAGTTCGCTTCTGTTTGTGCATTAAGAAAATCATGTAGAATGAAATTCCAAGATATGTAGTTTTTTAAAAATCCTCACATGGAGGGATTGCAAGCTCGAGAGAGTGAAAAAATACATTCATCCATACATTCGTCCAGTAGAAATATCATTATTGAAAAAAAAATTGCTGAGGAGCTGATCTTTTTGGGGGATACATTCGCCACAATTGTGTGTTTTTCCAAAGGGTTTTTTTCTATTTATAATAGTTCACAAAACGGACTTCTCTCAGTATACTGATAAGCAATCGTTGCTATATAGACACGTTTGAATAAAAAACTAAGAAAGCACCATTATCGCAAAAACCCACAATAGTCGAGTTTTATTCTTATCAGTAGACGTCCCCCATCACTGGATGAACATCAACCCACGAGAAATCAGCTAGTCAGCATTTTTTTTTTATGAATTATTAGGTAAACGAAATTTAATACATCAGTTTGGTGGCCAAAAGTAGATTAACAGCCAAAAACTTGATAACACTTTGATCCTGCAACAGTTATCAAAGATGTAATGGTGCATTAAAGAACTCCATTTGTCAGTTCACTAAACCAGCGATTCTTTTCGATTTTCATAGGGTACAGAAATTTTCCCTTTCGGATGGTGCTAACCAATTTTTCCAGAACTTACACATTTTTTTTGTAACGTGAACAAAGAGACCTAGACAATATTTTGAATAAAATCGCCATGACCGATCAAATGACAGATTTTTTGAACCATTTTAATGCAGCAATAATTTTTTGATAACTGAAGCAGGATGACTTTGTAAAGCTTATTAGCTTAATAAACGATTATCATATTATATTATATTATAATATCAAAGTTCTATCAAATTTTAGGCATGTGCTGTTTATCCGACCGTGAGTGTATATTTTGATTCTACAGAGTGTATGTATTTTTCCAAGTTTTATGATAGTGTCAAAAAGAACAAAGCATCAGACTATTGTGTGCTTTGAAAATGCGGAGTAAAGGATTTTCCTTGTAATTTGCAAACCGCCTTAATAGCCGTTATTTTAAGTTATAAAAAAATGATAAATTATCAATAATTTTTTTATACCTAACTCATGAAATAACGGCCATTTGAGGGGGAGTGAAAAATGGAAACATTTTTCAGATCAGTTATCAACTGCAAGACATCACTTCCTGCCCAATCATAAGGTGATAAATAAGTCACATTCCTTACTATAGGAGAAGAAAATAATAAACGTAATTTTATTACAAACAAGTACCAGCGGAACATAGATGAGGAGACTGAAATCATGAACACGAACTGAATATAAACTAAAATAATGTCAAATTCTGCCTGCCCAAAATATTCATTCAATAACAATACTAGCCCTTTTTTTCTTTTCTCAACAACGCATGACTGCTCCAATAATCCATCTATCTTTCTGATCTCTGGACTGCAATTGACGTGGATGCCTTGAAGTCCTCATCAATTCTGATTCCATGAGATCTGATCTTTTAAGAGTTGTAATTTCAATTCAAAGGGCATCAGATACTCTCTACAAAAGTTCAGGAGATGGAATAGGAAATGAATAGGTACAAATAACTAGTTTTATGAAATAACTCACCTCCAAAACTGCCTCAAGTGGTAAAAAAGGTTTTTCAGCATCTCCATCCTTTGTAAAGTAGACCACAAGCTTTTTTATCGTATTTTGTTCACATTCTGAATACCGAGAAGGTATTTTATACAACAAAACTGTGACATTGGAGAAGTTAACTGACTTGTGTTTTGACAACAACATTGTTTTGATTAATTACTCGATCACATAACCAAATTTTAGGTTATTATTATTCAGAGATGATAGAAATCAGCTGTTGCTCGGCGGCCATTTTGGATTCTAGTAACGACCGATGTTTATTACGTCATTAATTCTGTTTCAGTCTGTTTTTAGACCTCTCCATGAGTTAGAAAAGGAGAGACAATCAATGACGTGAGTACAAACCCTCGTGAAACGGACTATACGTTCGGGGTATTACGCTTATTCGAGTAGTTCAATGTTCGAAGTTCGAAGTGTGGTATGTAATTTTATATGCATAGATAAACGGTTTCGGAAATGATAAATCCTTGGATAAATCACTTTCGGTGAAGATAGGACATGGAAGAAACTCACTTAATTCATTTGTATCTTTTTTCTACTGCAGTAAAAAAGTCGCTGATTCGAACAAAATGGAAAGTTTCAGAGAGAATGAAACTTTTCCCATATTTGGGAACTCGTTTGGGAGTGTTTTTCTATAGTTATATTACATTTACAAATAATGAACTGCGCAGTTGATAAAATTTCCCGATAGTTCATCAACTGTGCATGCGAATTATTTCTGAATTGGTTCGTAATTGATCCGCGAAAACAATTATTATTATTATTAAAGCTGCGTCCAGATCTGAGCAGCGCACCGAATGAGCACTCTGCGCCACATGAGCGTTCATTCGGGTGAACTATTTGATTTCCCGCACAGAACCACATGAGCCAGTGTTTGGAAGTGTTTCAGTTGTACGCAGAAGGACAATGGAAAATCTAGGACGAGCTAGTGCTGCTTTTACGAGAACGTACTAAAAATGGTCCTCACACTTATACCTCACGACATAGAAGTTGATAGTTTTGTTTTATTGCACGACATCCAAATAAGTGACGAAGATGGAAGCATTCCCACTCCCAATCCAGGACCAATATTATACCAGGTGTCAAATCGCTTTGGAGGCGGGGGCTAATATGCAGCGGAATGACGTAATACCGTGGTACTTTCGCGGTGCATTAGATTTCAATTTATTCAAAAATTCATGCAAATTCCATTCTATTGATACAGCTGTTGGACAAGTTCACGTCGTAATATATTGCCTTGTCGTAAATCGCCTGATACCTGATTTATTCATGTAAGTCGGCAGATTAATTAAAAACCTCTTACAGGTGATGATTTATACAAAAACTAGTTGAGATGAAGGATTAATTAAATAAAATATATCATTTCGATTATCGGGAATTCACTGTCTATTTATAGATGGCTTTCAACATTTTGGATGTGACAAGGTATAGGTTGCATCAATAGACTATTGAAATCACTATTTAAGAAAATAAATGTGACACAGCTACACAACGACGTGTTTGTAACAGAGATATTTTATATTTTTTCAAAAAAACAAGTCAAATGTTCATAATTTTGATTCCTTTGCTTTGGGAAAATCGTAATTGCAACTGACAACGAGACTAGTGTAGTAAAAAAACGTTTTTTTTTTTCAAATTTAAAAAAAAAAACGTTTTAAAAAACCATGTTTTTTTTTCGCTCATAGCATAGGAAGACATTATAACAATAATTGAAATGGGTTGTTTTTTTCATTTTTTTATAAAAAAAATAAACAAGCAATAATTATGACGACAAGTGTCGACATCTAGAGTGCGACTCAACACTAGCCCATGCCCAATGAGTGCAAAAGACGTAGTTACACTAATGGTCAGATGAATTGCACATTCCTTAAATTTTATGGAACTTTGATCCGCATCAGTTATCAAAGAAATATTCGAGGAAATATTGGTGCATATAAAAACTCAATTCAATTATCAGTTTTCAGGTTCCGGCGTTTTTTTTAACACGTGTCACATTTAAAATTAAGGTTAAAAAAAAACTTTTGAATGTGTGATTTTTGATAAAAATACCTAGCAGTTCTGCTAGCACCATTCAAAAGGGGCTAAATTTTTTTACTCCTTGAAATGAAAATATCACAATAATTGAACAAAACATAAATAGCTATAAAATTTTAAACTTGGCAAAAATTACCCAGTTTTGAAGAAATCTTAAAAGATTAGGATTGTTTAGTAACATTTCGCTTTAATACGGCTAACAGTCATAATTATTAGGGAGTTTTTGAAGCTCTTATTTGACCCGTTATTAACGTTGCCGGTTATTCTGAGCTTGCGCAGATGTCTGAAAATAACCGAATCGGTTATTAACCGATAACGTGTTACGTTATCTACGGAGCCTTAACGTTCGCTTAATAACCGTCGGTTATTTTCTTATGTTGTCATATTGATATACAGTATTATTTAATCATTACATAGAAATCGTGAAACATACAAAGTACAATTTAAATTGTTAAAAATGACTACAGTTGCACTGGAATTGTAAGATTCTTGTCTTTTTATTAAATATCCAACAGAAACTGATCCTATGTTCTACAGCTTATCGGCAACAGTGTAACTGATGCTGATGGGGATCAGCTGTTTATCATTCCAGTCGGTGTTTTGCCCATGATACTCGTAGTTTTGCTTGAGTTACATTTAATTTAACTTCGAAGTGGAAGTGACAGATTTCCGCTTGTCAAACGGGAATTATGTACTACCATCCACATTGTATTTGGCGTAAAAGTAACTTTGAACACAGATTCAATGTAGATGGTAGCATATTATTATGATTTTTGTTTGCCAAGCGGACGTGAAATAAGATGTTAACCTTACATTTGGTAGTCTGAATCTTCATATCTATCTTCAGTCATATTTCATAATTCGTGCTGCTCTGCTAGGAATTTGGCGAAAATATCACTAAATCAAAATCAAAACATTAAAAATCAAAAACACAACAAATCTGATCACTATGATGACAGATGACATGGTTATGACACAACGTCAAACGTTAAATAGGAGTTTCAAAATCTCTTTTTTGTGTCCTCTCCGTTATTAATGTTTTGTTTTCTGCGCATGCTTAGTATAGCGGGATACGTTAATAACGTTGAAATTAATAGAGAGATTTTAAGCCACTTATTTGGTTGACGTTATCCCTTATCCGTTATACTAAGCATGCGCAGTGGTGCAAAAATAAGGTATAACGTTAATAAGCGATAAGGGGTCCCCTTATTAAAGAAGAAATAAGGGAAAGTTAAGGTTTTAGCATTAGTGCCAAATTGTATTTACAGTCTGTTCATGGCTTTCTTGCGGTCACGTCACAGTATTTGACGTTTGGCAGTGTGTCGTAGATTGATCGCTCCACATGTGACATTTGTGAAATTGATCCGAAAGACCCTCGTCCAGACGTACGTGATTTTTTTTTTCAATGTGTAAGAGAGAGACGGAAAAGTATGACGTAACCGCAGGAAAGCCATGAACAGACTGTACGTTAAGTTGCATACGATATGAAAATTATATTTTTGCATAGTAATGACTTTTAAACATATACATGTTTGATTTAACATATGTGTAAAAACGAGTTAAAGCATTTTTAAAGTACTAATTTGTGTTGAACGTAATTTTAGTGGTCATGCGCTGTCAATTGACATTTGTCAGTTATATGTTTTGTTGTGTTTTCAACTTATAGACCTTTTATAGACTGCCACACGAAATAAGGTTATTATAATGGAAGTGTTTAGAAAAAGAGGTGGTACTAACTCGATGGGATCAAAAATATCATGCAGAATGACTGCTCTTAACAAGTCATGGTCTATACGTCCTTGAAGATCTCGACGTCTTATAATATTTTGAATAATATCTTCCATGATGTACAAAAAACAAAACACGAAGGCGATATAAAACATAAACATATACCTAGTACGTAAACAGAAAATCTGAGATTACTTTTTGGCGGCAACTTTAAACACTTCACTTTTTAATAACACTGCGTGCGCATGACTAAAATTAGGTTTAGCGTTAACGTAGGTGTCAAATTTATACGCTTCAAAAACTCATTTTGCTCAAACTGACTTCCCTTATGCACCAGAAACTGGGCATGCTCAGAATAACGTATAATAATAAGTGGCTTAAAATCTCTCTAATAAGAGGTTCAAAAACTCCCTATTCCGGAAAGGTGCCAGTAAGTACCTTAATAGAGTTTTATTCAAATAAATAACGTACGTTGATGTTTGCATTGTACCTACTTATGAAAGTTGCCTTTTTGGAGGCATTTAAGGAGAAACCATGATTCTGAAAAAAAAAACATTTTCGAGAAAAAGTTTTTTTTCTAAATGAAACATGTTTTTTTTTTCAAAAAAAGTTAACACAGTTCACATCACTGAACGAGACTGACAAAGATGGTGAAAAAATTGAAAAGTGAATCTTCAAAAATCATTAGGTATCATCAAGAGGAAAAATGGCTACTGACCTTACCACTAAAAGCATTTTCATGGAGTATGGTATCATGAGACCATTAATTATTGACAAATAAAATAAAGATGTTTCAGTCTGAAGGCTCTGAATTGAGACTGCATCTGATATCAAGTATTGAGAGTGGACATTGGAACTTCAAAAAATCCTCTTCTTCATTGAGTATTGCTACCAAAAGTTGCACCAAATATGAAATTTTCAGTTCCTTCAAATATCAGATGAGGGTATATATTTCTAATATTGTATCTCGTACTAATAGGGTGTCGTTAAAAAAAAGGTTTTTGTAACAGTTTCAATCAATAAACTTCCCTTCCCTATTATTCTTTTGTAGAAGCAAATATGCCTAAATTTATAAGGTACCTACATAACTTTTCTCTCAAAATAGAATATTTCTCTCTAATATTATCAATACTTATTAATATTTAACAAAAGAAAACGATTGAAAGGTCACGTGAGATGAACGAACACATGTGATCAGTCCAATCATGTCTAATCACGTGTAGTTTGTCTACTTCTGGTGGTGAATAGAGTTAAGTTCTTTAGAACAAAATTTTTTTTACAGAATTTCCGAACATAGTCAACCTAACCAGGTGGTTGTTTTGAGGGTGTCCGCTATATGTCAGCTGACAAGTAGTCTCGATTTACTACCCAAAATGTCTGAGGATGGGTTTTCGGACAGTTTTGAAGAGCCCAACATTGAGGTTCAGATCAAGACTCTTATGGGAACAACGTTCGACATTAAAGTCTCGTCAAATGAAACGGTGGCTGACATTAAAAAGAAAATTTACAGAGTAGAAGGTGAGTTTATTTTGGCTTTTCCGTCTTTAGCAAGAGTTTCTCAGGCATACCGATATACCAGCAAAATTTGATATACAACTTCGAAGAATTGAAAGATACATCTCGACTGGGAGACATAGGAATCAGAAATGGTTCTGCGGTAACATTGGTTAGTTCCATGAGGGGGGGACCAATTAGCACCAGAAGACTGTCAGTGTCTTGTGAGCACTATCTTCTGAAGGAATTGAAAGATCTGTTGGAGAACACCAGAGACGAAGTTACTCCCGGCTCCAA
This sequence comes from Orchestes rusci, assembly GCA_958502075.1. Lineage (NCBI taxonomy): Eukaryota > Metazoa > Arthropoda > Insecta > Coleoptera > Curculionidae > Orchestes > Orchestes rusci. The sequence continues at coordinate 8,487,528 of OY293309.1, forward strand.
AGTGTCGGTACTCGTTTTCAAAGAAGGAGATATAATAAATCTTCTGAGAGTGATTGAAAACGAGGATGGATCTTATTCGCCGTACAGTGATAGTCCTATTTCTCCTCCTTTGAAGCCGAACAGGAAGGATGTGAACATTTTCGAACGGTTCGTGGAGGATACGGAAATGTGCACCAAAGTCATGTCGCTTCGCAAGAAAATGGAGGAGTTGAACTTGAAACGGCAGAATAGGAATAAGCACGGTGGTGAGTCGGAAGAGACCAAAGCTGGATTTTCTTATCGCTTTCTTGAAGAGTGTACTGGGGAGATCGATGGTTCAGATTTGAAGATATTGGAGAAAAATTTGGGTAAGTCCTTTTTGAAAAAGTATTATTATTGATTGATGTGAAGATATATTGACTGTTTTTAACGCACATTTATTTCCGGACCACTAACGACTTGAAAAATCTTCAAATCCCATACTTTTTTCTGGAAATACATAAACTCTATTTTTGCATTTTTTTTTAGACAGACATAACTCTGGAACGGATCGATCGGTTTTGATGAATCTTGCATCATTTTGTGGGGAATTTGATATTTTTTAATGGGTTAGTTTGGGAATTTTGAGATAGTTAGATCCCAAAATCTTAAAAACACTATACTTTTGATAAATCCTCGTCCTATTTTAGGGAATTTGATCTAGTTTCTTCATGGATTTTTGTGAATTTTTAACTCTACAAATTTCAACAAGATTCAATTTTATCGACATAATTTTCATTCCAAATAGGTACGAAAACTTAAACGCTTATTTTCTATAGAAAAGATTTTTGTTCACAGGAAAAAAAGATACGCAATAGCTGCATATTTTCGAAAATATAGCGCTAATTTTATGTCCATATCACAAAAAATAACTTTGGAAGAAAAAATTACATAATTTTGTTTTGTTCAAATCAAAATAACTTGCATAATATGTCTACGTAACATGGGCTTACCTACACTGAATTTTCAGGTATCAAATCAAATCAAATATGCTTTATTGCGACAGAAAAATTTAAATAAATTTTATGGACTAAGCAAATACAAATGCAAAATGCTAAAGTATAAAAATAAAGTAAAAAAAGGTAACATCAAGAAATTGTTTGTTTGTCAAGTTTATTTATAAAGACTGAAAATATGAAGTTTATATTTTTGAAATAAGTTGTCTGTTTACTAACTAGTCCATCGTATTATCTGTGGCTTGTGACGCACTTAATTCTACTTGAAAGCTGCTCGTGGAAAAGGAAACGAAAAATAATTGGCATTCTCACTTTTTCTTCTTAACAATACCTCAAATCACTTTATCTCACGCGAATATACATATTAATCTTTAAAAATTATTTTCATGAAAGTGGTAGGAAATTTTCCAAACAGGATAGATATCCATTTAGTGGGTTTGCAATTGAATAATTTGAAAAAAACCTCAAAAACCGGTTTGATTTTAACAATTATTCATGTTGTGTGTTCGGCTAATGCGAATAAAACCCATCTCAACTACATGCACCAGAAAGAGCAGATTTTCTTCTTCAAAACGTGCTAAAAAATAGTCAAATCGATTGGGGAACTCCGATAGTTCAATCGGGAAAAATTCGAAAATATGTCGATTAAGACATGGAAATATGTGAAGTCCCGCTACGCAGACTTAAGTGAAGAAAAAACATGGAAAAATCTCGAAACTCCATAATTTTTGCTGAAAATATAAAACTTGCCTTTTGCTACTTTTCAACGGATTGATCGATTTTGATGAATCTTGCGTCATTTTGATTGAAACTAACTTTTTCTTGGATGTTTATCTCTGGAGATCTCGACTAGATCCAAATTTTTATTTTTGTAACTCAGTCCGATTCGGTGTAACTGGCCAATTGTTGCTTATAGCGTTTACCCACCTCAATGACAATAAATAGTTCCTTAATTCGCTACTAATCGCTACGAACGGCAAAGAACGTGGCCAGCTGTCTCATTTTTTCTTGTCAAGTGACGAAGAGTTTTAGTTTCACTTTTTGCATGAGGTGTGAAATTTTGTATAATACCTTAGGCGTTAAGTGTTGTCCTTAAGCCTACAAAACTTACTATCAAGTATTCAGGAATGCTCACAACAAAATAAAATGAAAAACTTTCCTAGACGAAGAAAACCATTCGGAAAACGAAGAAATCGCCCTCAAAGACAAACATCGGACAAAACCGAAACTTCTGCAAAGTCTTCCAGTGCCGCGCAGCTCCAAATCGCTTTACAGCGAGAGAAAAAGTTCCTACTCCCATACCAGACACAATTACGCGAAAATGGCCAAAAAACGCGATTCGAGATTATTCGGAAAGGTACGTTGTTACCCTGGTAAATCCGTTATTGACAACATTGTTCAACAGGAGAAAGTTCCTGAAGGATACAGCTTGTATGCCCGCGACAGACAAACTGATTTATTAGACAGTGCAAACTTTGGACTGAATGCGCCGGAACGGGAAAGTTCCTATTTGCTGGATGGATTGAATTCGAACAAGTTGCCAGACTTGAAAATTCTGGACACTGGTAGTAGCAAAATCCATATACTTTCGAGTCTACTTTGCGCATTTCCAGACGACTTTGGAACTCTAGGTGGTGAAGAAGTGGCGGAACTACCAGCGAGTAACACCGGCCCCATTGGCGATCGAAATGTATGGTGTCCGCGCAACAATCGCAGCTCTAGAATTCTTCCCAGTATAAACTCTCGGCGGCATCCGCAAGAGCCGACGTTTCTGCCGCAACCCACCTTCTCCGACACACCTTTAGCTCCGTTGGAGACTCTGGGCAATCTGAGCAGTCGTGGGGAAAGCCCCATTTTGGGTGCTGCAGGTGGCACCTCGGTTGAGGAAATGGGCGCCAAACTGGCGGAACAGCTACATTTGCTGGAGGACGATCCGAATGGGGATTTGTATGGTGAGAGTTTAAGTGTATCGACGGCAAATCGAGTGCAATGGACTAGGTGGGTTTGGGTTCATATTAATGATGAGGAACTTGCCCATTTAAAAAGAAAAATTATTTAAGCGTGTGTTCATGTCTGAAAACACCCCAGCAAATATCAAATCGCACCAGTTATTTTACAATAGATAAATAATCAGAGTTGAAATCGTTGCTGAGCAAATTCAAACGAAGCAAAAAGCGCGCGCGGGACCGTTTAGACGTCTTGACGCGTATCCTTGGCAACCATTAAAGTCTGGACCCGTATTCCGTGCAAGATACTAATCTTGAATTCCGTGTACTGTGGAATTCCATAGCAACACGTCGCTCTCTGTGTAAAATGATGGGAAAGCGACATGTTGCTAGAATTCCACAGGTTCACGGAATACGGGTCCTGATGTGACATTGGGTTAGTTTATTCGTTTCGTTAAAAAGCAGTGCTATTTATATACAGGGTGTCCCTCCGGGAACAAGCTCGATCTATATATGGAAAACTATACTTAGGAAAATTTTGAAAATTTGACAGTAGGTATGCCAAAGTCTATGGGGGCACTCAAGCTAAAATATTTTCAAGATGGTGGCACTTCCGGTTATACCGGAAGTTGGTGTCAACTTGCTTATTTTAAATAGAACACCCTATATACTATTGCATTTTTGGATTCTACGTAAAATTTTTGGCAAATTTGATGTACCACACCTTTATTATGTATAAGAGTTTTTGAAATATTCAAGATTTAATGTCAAAACTGACGTTTTTAGGATCTAATTTAAATGTAAATTTTTCGTATCGGAAAGCGTTTTCATTGAGTTTGTGTTGGATTCCTTATTGAAATGGACATCCTTTAATAGATTTTTTAGAACATTTCATCAACTAAAAATATAGGGTGGTCGAAAAATAAGTTCAAAAATTAAATTGAGAAATCTGCCAAAAATCAATTTTTTCAAATGGAAACCCCCAAATTTTGTGATTTCATGTTATCGGGCATCGAAAATAAAGGTTAGTTTGCACAAGGTTGTCCTTTCCAAAAATTTGTATTTTTGGAAATATTGACAGTTTCAATAATATTTTTGTTGTTTGATGTTTCTATGGATTTCAAGTTCAGTTATCCTTAGTTGCTATGCCAGTGTTGAAAAACAATCAACTGTTAGAAAGTGCATTGAACATCAAGTGTCATGCAAAATCTTTTTTATAAGGTCCAATGCACTTAGAAGTGGCGAAAAGCGGCGGTGCGGTGCAGGCATGGCGAGGGGCGCAAAGTTTTCACACTTCCTCTATGTAAACTTATTGAGCTAGGTCCACTAATGTGACGTGGCGCGGGCTGTCGCTTCAGCGCCTTTGCCGCGCTGCTTCTGCATTTCTTGAGTGGTTTTGAGGAAGCGTGCCTCACGTCGTGCTCCTTGTTTTGTACCGGTTTTTGTTGTTTTTTAGTGTCTCCATCGCTGTAAAATGCGTGACTCAAAATAAAATAAAACTACAAAATCTAAAATATCCTCGTCACCATCTTCTTCCGTGTACATTTTGGATTCCACACGAACAACGGAGCAACTAAATTAAACTAGACTCCGCCATTTACCACCTTTATCTTTTCGCGCCTCGTGTTGTGGAATTCACTTCGGTGGCGCGCCGGTGCGCCTCGTCTCTCAAGCGCCTGCACAGCATCGCCGCCTTCCGCCCCATCTATGTGCAATGGGCCTAAGTGTAATTTAAGCGCTGCGGCATGATTATTAAAAAGATTTTGAAAGACACTTTCTAACATTTGATTGTTTTTCAAAATTGTCATAGCAACTAAGGAAAACTGAACTTGAAATTCACAGAAACATCGAAAAATATTATTAAAACTGGCAATATTTCCAAAAATTCAAATTTTTGAAAAGGACAACCTTACGCAAACTTACCTTTATTTTCAATGCCCGACACCATGAAATCACAAAATTTGGGGGGTTTCCATATGAAAAATAGATTTTTGGCAGTTTTCTTAATTTTATTTTTGAACTTATCTTTCGACCGCCCTATATCAATAGTTATTGAAATGTTCTAAAAAATCTATTCAAGTATGTCCATTTCAATAAGGGATCCAATACAAACATTTACATTCAAATCGGGTCCTAAAAACGTCAGTTTTGACATTAAAACCCTTATACTTAGATATAGGGTGTGGTATATCAAATCGGCCTAAAATTTTACGTAGGATCCAAAAAGTTATAAAATATAGGGTGTTCTATTTAAAATAAGCAAGTTGACACCGACTTCCGGTATAACCGGAAATGGCACCATCTTGAAAATATTTTATCTTGAGTGCCCTCATAGACTTTGCTATACTGTCAAATTTTCAAAATCTTCCTACGTATAGTTTTCCATATATAGATCGAGCTTGTTCCCGGAGGGACACCCTGTATGTGGCGATCATTTTATTGTGTAAGTATTATGTCCAAAATACGAATTGATGAGTTTTTACATTTCGAGAGATTTTATTGAATCATCGCTCTGGGCGATGTACAGGGTGATTCACTATATTTTGACCCCCCCTCTAACTCATTCTATACAAAGTGTACAGAAAAAAGTTATAGACAAAAGTTGTTTGGTTTATACTAAATTTTGTTAATTTAGCAGTATCATTTATACAGAGGGTTTCCCCAAAGCTGTCCGCAGCACCCAACTTTAAAATTTTAAATGGGACACCCTGTATTTTATTTCATTTTCAAATTCTAAGTCAAATGTGTATGAGGTATATTTCTCTTATCTCTTGTGGCTTTCGAGATAAAGGCTGTTAAATTTTGAGGAAAATCCAATATTTTGACCCACTCTAACTCATTTTACACAAGGTGTAGAAAAAAAAAAGGTGATACAAAAGTTGTTTGGTTTATGATGATTTTTTTTAATCGGGCTATATCATTAATACAGGGTGTCACAAAAGCTGTTAACAACACCCAACTTTAAAATTTTAGAAAAGACACCCTGTATTTTATTTCATTTTCAGATCATACGTTAAATTCTAAGTCAAATCGATATAAAATAAATCTATCGTAACTTTTGCCACTTTCTAGATAAATGCTGTTCAATTTTGTGAAAAATTCTTAATTCTGGATTTGTATCTTGACAACCATATTGAATAAAGATTGCTTTGAAGCTCAAGTCTGCCTCATAAAAGATAAAGAACAATTCTAGATTAGTTTAAAAACAGCTGCTTTCCATTTTAAAAGGCTCACGCTTTATTATGAATTGTAGCTCTAAAAATATGGCAAAATCCAACAGCATTTATCTCAAAAACGGCCGAAGATAAAATAGATATATCTTTTACAGATGTAACTTAGAATTTATCGTAGAATCTAAAAATGAAATAGAATACAGGATGTTCCATGTAAAATTTTAAAGTTGGATGCTGTGGTCAGCTTTTGAGACACCCTGTATAAACGATACTACCAGATTTAAAAGATTTAGTATAAACCAAACAACTTTTTTTGTACACCTTGTATAAAATGTGTTAGAGGGGGGACAAAACAGTTAATTCTGTATTTTTCACAAAATTCAACAGCCTTTATCTCGAAAACGGCAAAAGATAAGATATATATACCTTACACAGATTTGACTTAGAATTCAATGAGGAATCCAAAAACAAAATAAAATAAAGGGCGTCCCATTTGAAATTTCGAAGCTGGGTTCTGTGGAAAGCTTCTGGGACACCCTGTATAAATGATACTGCCAGATTTAAAAAATTTAGTATAATCCCAACAACTTTTGTATCAAACTTTTTTCTGTAGACTTTGTTAAAAATGAGTTAGTGTAGGGGTCAATATATAGTGAATCACCCTGTACAACCAGAATACTTTTTTTGTTTGAAAAAGTATGCTGCTTTCAAAAAATGAACCCACGTTGCAAGCAAAATAACCTCAAAATAGTTATTCACGAAACAACCGCCTACCTTTGCAAAAACTACCCTTTCCGATTTTCCAAATAATTTTTCAACCATTTGATTTATGGTCTAAATTTACGGCAGAGGTTTTTTTTTCGAAATTTTTCTGTTTTTCAAGTAGTCTACAATTTCAGAAAATCATTTTTTTAAATTCACCCTTTCAGAGCCCCTAACCCCTTAATATGCAATTTCCGCCCTATACTTATAGGCACTTTTTTTTACTTACTATTTTCGGAAGTACTTCCACCTCCCGAATTTTTTACACAACAAACATGTTACCCTACATTAAACTCAATAAAAACTGACTAAAACTTGGCACTGACTATGACAGTATTTTGGAGGTTATAAAATACTCACATGTCATAACTCAAAATCAAAACTGTCAAGAATTTGACATTTTCAGCCGCCAGTTGCCCTGACATATGCGCATGCGCGGCTCAAGAGAAACAACCCCATAAACTAACCCAGTGTCACACCAGATCTCAAACATTAAAATGGTTGCCTAAGATACGAGTTATGACGTCAAAACGGTCCCGCGCTTTTTGCTTTGTTTAAATTTGCTCAGGCATGATTTGAAACTTTGATTGTTTATTGTTAATTTACAAGTGTGATCAAAGGGCTGATATTTTGTTTACGGTGCTTTTAGATATGAACGCACACTTTGAAATAAATGAATAATTTGTTTTTTGAATGAGCAAGTTCCCAATTATGAGGTACGTATTTCTATTTGTTTGATTTCAGCTGGGTATTGGCAGCGGAAGGAGCAGAACGGCCAAAAAACTCCCCCGATAGTATAGAATTAGAAGAGCACAGCCAAAATGTATGGGAAATCCACGAGTCGGCTAGTGAAAGACTGAAACATAGTGCCACATGCAAAGTGGGGTTGTTGAAAAGACGGCAAAACTACAACTACGAGTCTTTGGACAATGGGCAAAAACCGGAATTGGGGATATTGGGCAATACCAAGTCGTCGCGGGAGTTTGGAGTGTGTTCTGGTGCCAATTTTTATATGCCTCAATATCTGACCGCTCCCAGTGCCATACCGCCCCAATATGCGCCAAGGCATCATCCGAAGTATGGGGAAATGTTTATCAGGAATGAACCGAGGTCGCCGTTGTATAGTAGAAGAAATAGGTGAGTTGCAATAATAATTGGAAAGTTTATTTTATACGAGAAATTTTGAAAAAAATGCAGTAGTTTTGGTCTTGTTACCAAATATAAGGTTTTTTTCGGGCGAGCACAAAGGTGTCAGCTGACGCTAATCTGTGGCGTTTGGGTGTAGCAGGCTGCAAAAAAAACATTTTTGGGTCATTTCAGTACAGCTAAAAATGTGTTCGAATTCCAATAAAAATTATAATCACAAAAGAAATGTGTCAGCTGCTGTATAGTATGAGGGGCCAAAGTTGTCAGCTGGCCATGTCGATGTGTAATGAGACACGTTAAACACGGTTATTTGAGCTACATGTTGGTGTGGTGTGAAAAAATATTATTCGCAAAAGTTCTGAAGTGACCCGATTTTTTTTCTTTTCTTTTTGAAGTTACGCTCTACACTCAAACGCCCCCGCGTTGGCTGTCAATATTTGGAAACTGCTAAAATGCCACTGAACTTATAGGTTCAAACACCCTGTTTCTATCAATTCTGTATGATTTCTCATTTTGCGGTATCTAGAGATCTGTCTTCATTGTTGAGAACTTATTTTTTAAAAATGAAACTCGAGGACTACATAATTTTTATTCAAAGGGAAATTTTAAGTCGCCTCACGATACATTTTCAGTATTTCGTATCGCGAGAGAGACGACTGATAGAGGAAAAAGTGTTATAGTTATACAAATTGGTACCTCCTTCCTCAAATATCGATTTCTTCTTGTCGAAGGTTGGTTGTTACGAAAAAACTCGGCATTTGTCTGTGTTCGCAGACTTGTGCCACCACAGTTTTAGGTATTTGTCGAGTGAGGCCAAGACTGATCCTTATTCTTGTTAAGTCCATCATACAGGGTGCCACCGGCATTATTGTTGACTTCTTTATTATTGAAGATACGAGGTTATTTATATGAGTGAACTGGTAGTATTTTTTCCGCTGATTAACCGGGTATTAACGGATAAACAACTGAACACCGCGTTCTCGATTTATCAAAAAAAAATCTTTTTTCAAATGAGACACCGTGTATATTATATTCTTATTATTATCGATTTCCCGCTCTTTCCTGAACATGAAAGGTTATGACGAATTTTCTCTTGGAACCAAAAATAACGGAGGTATGCCTTTTTTAATTTTTTGGAAACTTTTCCATGAAATTTAAAATTTTGACAAAATAATACATATCGGTGACCATAATATTTGCTATTGAACTTATTATATCGATGCCCGATTCGTTTTGTCAAAAATTGTGAGAATTTGGTTGGTCATCAAATTCAATGAGCTCAGCTAAAATATTTTCAAAATGGTGATACTAGGCATACTGAAAATCAACTTTTCTTCTTCAGAAAAAAAAATAGGTTATTTTTTAAAATCTCTCGTGTTCAACTTATTAAAATAATATAACAATTTTATGAGTAAAAAAACAATGCCACACGGTTCGTACCAACTTGGTTTCTTGAAATAAAGGCTCCATCCTGCAAAGAATACTTGGTTGATGATGAATTTTTTCGCTTATGGCAATCAACAGAATAAATTATAATATCATTAAAAACCCGGCAAAAATTTCCCCCAAGCTGGTCAGCTGTTGAGAAAAGTTAACCGGTCGGTCAATATTGTGAAGACATTTTCGGTATGCTGAATTTTAATTTTTTGAGCTCAACAATCGTATTATTTCCAGTGGTTGAAATCCCAGTGACCAGAAAATCAGTCAACAAAATATGTCATTATCTGACGATCTAAAACAAAAACAGAAAAATAACTGTAAGATACAATGAGCAGTTCGATGCTTAAGTATCGCTATTTATTAATATTTCTGTCGGACTAAAGTATCATTCACATAGGGCAAGGTAGAGGTAAGGTAGAAGTGAATTATGAATTAAGAATATTTTGCGCGAACATTTAATACGGGGATGGAAAAATCACAAAAATTGTTTCCAATTAAATCGAAAATCGACGGGTTTTCGAAAAAAAAACATCAAAGACCGGAAAATCGAGGTGTAAAGTTTTCGTTGGCTCACCCTGTATTGAGAATTCAACTCAAGAGCAGAGCGCCAGTGCGGTCAATTCTCAAAATAAAACTATAAGCTTTGACGTGAGGTTTACATTCAATTTCACTTCGAAGTGGAAGTGACAGATTTCCGCTTGGCAAATGGGAATCATATGCTACCCGAGAAAAACCTTTTTCTCGGATGCTACCAATGATCTAATAACTATAGATGAAACATTTCATCCATAAACTGTGAAAAATTGTGTGGCCAACATCGAACATAGACGAGACGTGAGGAGGAGTTGAGCGGGGCACTGAGTGGGGATACGTTTGCACCTCACTATAATGTGCTTTGGTTACTACTCGCGAGGCTGCCAGTGGCGTAACTATTTTACAGAATTCTTAAATTCTCATTTACTGCAAGCTTGACACTTGCGAGTAATTTCAATATACCATATAAGTAAATAATTAAGCATTACAAACTGAACCAGAATAAAAACACAATAAATATTCACAAAATCAACACCAAACCCCTTTCAAAAAACAAGAGACGCCAATGAGACGAAATGTGAATGAAACGTGTAGACGAAACCCGATCGATAGGGGCGGACCCAATTTTGGTGTGTTGCCGTACTTCAGCTTTTTTGATTTTCAGAAGAGAATACTCCTACATACCCAAACAAATCTTGAAGAGATGTTTCAATTTTAACAAAAACGTTACCATCGACTCATATTTGATTAAATTCATACATAAAATGGTTTCAAAAATGATTCCAAACAATGTTTAAATCTCTTTATTGCTGCGTAGTAATACTTTTAATAGAGTACGTTTGGCAAGCAACGTGGTGGGAGAAACTCTGCACCTGAGTGCACAGTTCGATGTTGTCCTCATGTTTATCTCGCTATGGTTCATCTATAGTTATTAGATCATTGGATGCTACCATCTACATTGAAACTGTGTTCTAAGTCACGTTTACGTCAAATTCAATGTTTATGGTAGCATATGATTTCCGTTTAGCAAGCGGTAATCTGTCACTTTCGTTTCGAAGTGAAATTGAATGTTGAATGTAAATCACTTATAAATCATAACCTCACTATATTCAAATGTTTTTCATGGTAGTGGAGAGATTCTTTGCTGTGTCGTTGGTTTTTTTTGTGGAAATTATCCGTTTTTGTTTTGAAAACTGTTAATAAGTGTCTTATTCTTGTATTTGGTGTCTAGAAATGATCATAAAAGAGCTTGTTTACATGGGTTCAACTGTTTAGATTATGTATTTTACATAAATTAAGCATATATTATGGATCAAAACTAGGTTTCTTAGTAGATTTAGACAGGTTTAATGATTAGCAAATGTCGTGATTCGTTTGATGTATTTAAACGCTATATGACAGGATATTTTGTATCAGTATAATCACAGACTTTCGTCAAGACTTGCACTCACTATATTTACATATATACCGATAAAATATGTAGAATATCACTTTAAATAAAAAAAATATACGAACTCTCAATGTAAACAATGACAATCTGTCAAATTAAGGAAGAAACTATTAGTTCATCATTTTCCCACCAGGTGGCGTATCGCTTAGCTTGAATTCCCAATATTCAAAAAATGTGCAAATTGTCCATTATGTATACCACACCAATCTTATCCAAGAGAAAAGAACAATGTTTTCGTGTATATTCTAAGATAATGTTATTTCCAGAAAAGAAGAATTAGAATCAAAAGAAGAGAAACAAGACCCAAATCCAATTAATTACGAAGTAGAGTGTTCGAGTATACAAAGACTAAAGAACGACAACTTATTTGGTCCAAAAGAAGTCTCGAACACGGATCTATTTGGATATTATAATTTAGGCTGTGCAACTGATTTGCTGGACAAGTTCGTATTTGATTTATATGGTGTCAAATTTTCTATAACAATATTCTTAGGCATGAAGAAGTTAAAGAAATCATCAAATTACCACCTGTGATAAAAAAGAAGTCGAGATGTAGCGAATGCAATAGGAGATTGAACATTACAAATATTTACAATTGTAGGTGTGGTAGGATATTTTGTTCTCAGCATAGATATTCAGAGGTGAGTCATTTGAATTTTCTTGAATTGTTGTATTTCGTTGATGTGATCATTTTTAAAATTTAAACATGATAAATCACTTCGAAACGGTAAGTTTTAGTAGTGGTTGAATAACGGAAAAGTTGCCGTTTTTTATGCTTATTCAAGATCCATTGACCGTTTTACATCAGTTGAGATATACAGGGTGATATTCATTATTTGAAACGAAACAATTTATATTTGAATCTTTCATATTTTTTTTCGTTCTCCAACCCGGTCTCTTCAAGTGCATAGAACGTTTCGTTGACTGAATAAACCATTTTTTTCAGATACGTAAATGAATTGTTCGCAATCTTTTTCAAAACCCTCAAAAACTCCGCAACTCGTCAATTTGTGTTCAAAACATTTTATGTCCACGCAGCATTTCAAATTGAAAATAATGGCGCCTTTGTCGTAATTGTTGGTCATTTACACCGATTGCCCATTATGAACTCACGGTTATCTACTTTTGTTTTGTCAAGCGAGCTGCACAAAACCTCACTTTGTGATTTGTTTTTGTAAATATTTGCGTTTTGTGTTGAATATAGGATTTGCCACAATTATTTACGTCGCAAATTTAGGTCCCGCTCCTTCGACATGCTATAAAACTCAAAAAGATAGAGAGTAATGCTCTGCACTTCCTCACCTTGAATGTTCAAGAGCCATTATGTCATTTGAATAGGAGGTAATGTCAACTGACAACTTTTTTCGAATCACATTTCGAAAATTATTTGACAAGAATTAATTTTATGTCCTTAGATAGCTCTTGAAAAGTAAAGATAGAAAGTGCATTCCGTGGTTCTCTATCTTGAACCTTTTGAGTTTTATAGCAGGTCAAAGATGCAAAAATGTCATTTAAAACTCATTTTTTCTCATAATTGAAGGAAAAATCCATTTAAAAAGTGCAGCCTTGTTCTGCCACGACTTAATGACCGACCGTGTATCGTTACATTTCCACTAACTTAAAGCACCGAACATAGATCATATAAAAGGCGCACCCCAGCGCGGCAGAGTGATCCTTCTATATTGGTATGTTTATGTTCGGTTCAAAAACCTCAAAATATTTGTATCAAAGTTTTTCCGGTATTATATTTTAACCAAAAATCGACCGTTTCCATAAATATCGGCGACCATATATTTGGAAACTAAACAAAAACCGCTGAAAACTCGAAACAAAAAGTGACGGATGGTACGGGGCTATATTCTGGAAGGTGTCAACGAAAGATTTGTAGAGAATATAAAAAACGAAGAATGAGCGCTTTGCGAACGTCAGTTGACACGGAAAAAACGAGAAATATCGATGTTTTTTTTTCAAAAATTCATTATCGTCGTTTTTTTAACGTGTAGAGATCAATATTCATGATCTCACAGCTTTCAGTTTTTTCTTATTCTTGAGGAAATGTTGGCGCTGTCGGTCAACAACTTACAGAAGGACATTTTTTTAGAAATACAATGCGACAGTCCAAAATGTTGGCGAATTTTTTTTTATTCAAGTCAAATCACGAATATTAAACACACATAGTAATATAATAATATAATATTCAAATACCTATGCTACATTCGCCACAGCCGATGTCACGGAAAATCCGCTGTGCAACAACCGTAACATTTACAATAGATTGAAGAAACATTTGCTCGTTGAAAACTTAGTGAGAAAATATCACCACAAATTGCGTTTATCTTTGATTAGTTTTTTTTTTCAAATGACTGAAGCACTGAACATGGCTTTGCAAGCAGCAGTCTACAGTAATAAAACATACTTATTAATACACGATTAGTACATCACTGACTTCTTCCTACGTTTGATTTAGTTTTGTTTAGTTTTTAGAATCTTCTCATAAGGTAGATTAGGTATCTCCTTCACTGGGGCGAGTTCAGAAATGTCACACCCGGTGTGAGTGTGATCCAAGTGTCAAACACCAACCCTTCAGATACGGCAAGTCGTTTTACTTTTTGATCATCTGTGTTTATGAAGTGTCATACAAACAGTTTTTATGATATTTCATGAGCAGGGTTGAATAAAAAGCAAAACGGCTTGCCATATCTGAACGGTTAGGGTTTGACATTTGGATCACACTCGCACCGGGTGTGACGTTTCTGAATTCGCCCCTGTAAGTCAATAACAGTAAACTGTCTATTAGAACAATGGGTAGTTTTTAAAAGTACATTGAATGAGCAAACTGTTCAAATCACTAACCAGTAATCAAGTAACCATGTCGTCTGAAAAGGGTACCTTGCGTTAGATCCGGTAGTTCGGATTTTTGACTGACTTGTTTATAATGTTGGCCCAATGAATAATCCAAGTTTTCGAACTCGAGCGCCGTACGCAACATTGTCAAATTTCTACCTTTTATTCAGTTTTTGGCAATTTTAACCCTGAACGACTAAGTTTTCGATTATAACCAATGATCTAAAAACTATAGATGAAACATAGCGAGATAAACATGAGGACAACATCGAACTCTTTACTCGGGTGCAGAGTTTCTCCCACCACATTGTTTGCCAAACCTACTCTATTAAAAGTATTACCACGCCAACCACGCAGCAAAAAGATTTAAGCATTGTTTGGAATAATTTTTGAAACCATTTTATGTATGAATTCAATCAAATATAAGTCGATGGTAACCTTTTTGTTAAAATTGAAACATCTCTTCAAGATTTGTTTAGGTATATTGAAATTACTCGCAAGTGTCAAGCTTGCAGTAAATAAGAATTTAAGAATTCTGTAAAATAGTTACGCCACTGGCAGCCTCGCGTGTAGTAACCGAAGCACATTCTGGTGAGGTGCAAACGTATCCCCACTCAGTGGCCCCGCTCAACTCCTCCTCACGTCTCTTCTATGTTCAATGTTGGCCACACAATTTTTCACAGTTTATGAATGAAATGTTTCATCTATAGTTATTAGATTATTGATTATAACTATAGACCACTTTTTAAAGAATACTAAATTTGCTACAATTCGAGATCAGGAGCGTCTCTGTAGACCCAATAGTTTTTGAGATACAGCTTTTCAAAATTTAGCGCTATATTTTCAAACTTGAAAATGTTTAAATAACCGACTATCTAAACCTATTTTTTGCTGTAATGAAACAACATTATATCTACCTGGAAAGAGTCTGCGGCCATTTTCATTTCCTTTTAAGCATCTGACGGTTAACTTAAGCCCTGCTACCGCAGATATGTTTGGAGTGGGGAGAACGACGAGACTCAACCGGGTCCTTCAAAGAGGGCAAAATTCACTTTTAGTTGATTTTGAACATGTATTTGATATACTTTTTTATTGAGATCAAAATGATTATGCATAATTCTTTTTTTCTTTCGGAATAAGCAAGCCGTGAATTTTCCAATAAAAATATTCTAGAGTGTCGAGATTCCCACAGAATAATAAATGTGTATGGTAACTAGCCTTGAGACACCTTCCAGGTAGGCTCCATAATAATATAATGCTGTTGTATTATTTAAACATTTGCAAGTGTCAAAAAATAACACTAACATTTGAAAGTCTGTATCTTGTGAATTATTAGGTCTACAGAGACCATTTTGATCTCAAATTGTAGTGAATTTAGTCTTCTTATTATTCACATTATAAGAGTTCCTTTTGAATGTAAATTTGAATGTAGGATAGGTCCGCATTTAGGGAATCCAATCCCGCACTAAAACCTCAATCCCACAAACCCGCGGGATTAGAGCCATCAATCCCGCGGATCCGCAGGATTGCGAGATTGAAAACAATACTAGGACATCACTCATATTTAGCTGTAAAACCATCTACATATTTAAAAAAATTAATACAAACTAAACTTAGGTCTTCATTAACCTTGTCAACTAGACTGACGCTCATTTTAGTAATAACTGATTTAAATTTGACGTAATCTATTTACCTAAACTATTTTCAAAGTTATTTATCGGAACACACTCATTCCCACTGCCATAATTTTTTGACGAATTTTTGAAAAAATGTGCGTTTTGCAACGCACTATGAGCTTTTTTCCACGATTCTCTACAGAGAATACATTTTCTCAATTTTTTTTTACACAGGATGGTAAGGACTGTAAAAATACTTCACCGTCACCACTTTTTCACAAAATGTTTGTTTTTTTTTATATGCCCAAATTTGTTAAGAACGCGTCATTTTTGGATTTTCTTATATCTTTTTACGTTTTTGAAGTATCGTCTTTTTTTCGAAATGATCACAAATAAGACAGTTTGACTGGCCGTTCTCCGAATTCCAAATTTTCAACTGACAATTTTAATGGCATGAATCTATTGTTCAGATTTTTAACGACTGATTAGAAGTTTAAGTATGTATATGTCACAGTAAAACCTGGTAATCAGTAAAAGCTAACTGTTACTAGGAAAAGTAAGCTTTTCCTGATTTGGAAACATTTGGCTAGTGAAAGTTGAATTCGATCGACTTCATCATACTTTTACTAGTAATTGTTAGCATCCACGTAAATATTCTAGTGAAAGCTGCTACACTGAAAATTATTATCGAATCCACTGGACGTAATTATAAATATCCTTTTTGGTCCAAGTTGGAATTCGCCGACAGATTAGACGCTCGGGAAAATACGAGAGTTATGAATCGCAGGTGTACAATGTGAACATTGTTCAGATACCGTATTATAGAAAATACTTAAGTATTCTCAGTAGGGGTTAGTTTGGATTAGTTTGGGTTTGGCAAAAATTTTGCGTCGCGTGAGCGACATCATTTAGTGCCCCGTGCACCTTGGGTTAGTTAAATGGCGGAAATAAGTTTTAAAAAGAAATTTTCCTAACTGCTTTCAGTAAAAGTTGATTTGATAAAGTTTCTCCAACATTCACTAGTGAAAGTGTACAATATTCTTCAAAATTTAACATTTCCTAACGGATCAAGTAATTGCTAGCATCAACTAGTAAAAGCTACCTTTCACTGAATTCCTAACATTTACTGTAACATATATGCAAATAGGGATTGTCAGATAATTTTGACCATAAGATAAGTCCAATGATCTAATAACTATAGATGAAACATTTCTGTGAAAAATTGTGTGGCCAACATCGAACATAGAAGAGACGTGAGGAGGAGTTGAGCGGGGCACTGAGTGGGGATACGTTTGCAACCCACTGGAATGTGGTTCGGTTACTACACGCGAAGCTGCCAGTGGCTTAACTATTTTACAGAATTTTTAAACTCTTATTTACTGCAAGATTGACACTTGCGAGGCATTTCAATATACCATATAAGTAAATAATGAAGCACTACAAACTAAACCAGAATAAAAACACAATAAACATTCACAAAATCAACACCAAACCCCACTCAAAAAACAAGAGACGCCAATGAGACGAAATATGAATGAAACGTTTAGACAAAATCCGATCGATAGGGGCGGACCCAATTTTGGTGCGTTGCCGTACTTCAGCTTTTTCAATTTTCAGAAGAGAATACTGTAGTTTTTTAAAATCCTAAATACCTAAACAAATCTTGAAGAGATGTTTCAAATTTATTGTGTTTTTATTCTGGTTTAGTTTGTAATGCTTCATTATTTATTTAAATGGTATATTGAAATTTCTCGCAAGTGTCAAGCTTGCAGTAAATAAGAATTTAAGAATTCTGTAAAATAGTTGCGCCACTGGTAGCCTCGCGTGTAGTAACCGAAGCACATTCTAGTGAGTTGCAAACGTATCCCCACTCAGTGCCCCTCTCAACTCCTCCTCACGTCTCGTCTATGTTCGATGTTGGCCACACAATTGTTCACAGTTTATGAATGAAATTTTTCATCTATAGTTATCAGATCATTGATACAAATCTACCGATACTCGTGGAGTTACATCAGTTTTTTTCTCTTATTTCTTATAGTATTTTGTTTTTGTACTTATTTCAGAAATTAAGGGCCGATTGCACCGATCGTTATTAAAGCCCGGCTTTCGATTATGTCAAGGTTTGTGAAAAAATCTCTTGCACCGCTTAGAAAGCTTCCAACTTGTCTTCCTCGTAAAACTTGTTCTTGGCCGGTTTTTCTTTTTGATCATACGAGTTTTGGCAAATCGCTTTGGGGACATGATTTTCAAAGGTTCCGACATGGAGTGAACCATCGTATGTTATATAAACTATGCATGTGTCATCGAATATTAAGTAAAGTGCATTTTTTCTTCATTTTGTAATCAAAACAAACAATTTTTCATGACCTCGACTAATTATGTCAAATTGAAATTTCTCGTGTGAAGTTAGTTGAGGATGTCAAATTGAACAAAATAGTTCATTTGTCCCGGTTACTAATGCTGTCAAAAAATAAGGGCGGTGCAAGAAACTAAATAAAAGCCTTGCTTAAAAGAATTGTGCCGGCTTAATAAAGCTAGACTTGAATTACGATCGGTGCAAACGGCCCTTAATCATCAAAATCATTGCAACATAAACAAATAATCAGTCAAAAATCAAGAAAAAACTCATGAACCACCCATCTAAACAGTAGCACTCTCCTAATTATTCTGTACTGATGACTACGTCATCAACGTATGTCTTTGATTGTTCCTCCGTGGCAACGTTGTTCTTATGTTATTGAGCAATCATGTTTGGTTTATAGTCCTTGCATTTGTCCCACTTAGTAGGGCCGTAAAAAAATCAACAAACTAAATACAAGCCACGCTTAAAAAACTTGAGCCAGCTTAATAAAGTTGTACTTGAATTACGATCGGTGCAAACGGCCCTTAAACTATTAATTAATTTGTTTCAGGTCCATAGATGCACCTACGACTACAAGACCGAAGGTAGGAAAATTTTAGAACGGCAGAACCCATTGGTCACTGCAGAAAAGCTACAGAGATTTTAATAATTACAAAAAAATCCTTTATATAAATATAAACAGTGCCTCGTATAGTTTTTCTTAACGCTGTAATGTCGATATGTACCTATAAAGTTATAAAAATATAAATAAAAAGGGCTTGAAACGTGTGTGAATAATGTTGTACAGGGTGTGCATAATTCTGCAATGTGTAACATTTTATTCAAGCTTCGTTTTGTTTTTGTTGCGTACTTCAAACATCCACTTGATGTTCTACGTAACAATTTTACTGTTTGATATTACTAAACTAAATACAGGGCGTGTATAGTTGCAGTAAATTTTATTTCCACAAGCACCATACATTATTTATTCCAAATGGTGTAACGCCCATGTATTTATAGGCTAAATATAAGGAAAATTATGAAAAAAACTAAAAAAAAACGAAAACCCAAAAAGAGGCTTCGGTTAACATGAAAATATGCAACCTAATATGATAGGTGTTAAAACAGCTCACTCATATTTCTAAGTATTAACCGCATGTATATTGACTAGCTATTCATGTAGGACCTCAGTAATCCATTGTGCCATCAAAAGTCCGGGGTAGCAACTAAAGGGGGGAGGTGGATTCTATTTTTTTAAAGGATTTATTGGGGTTCAACTCATCAGTAATGTTTGAGTTTTTTCTATAATTTTAAGTCAATTACTCATAGATGTAGAGTTGGCTCAATTTTCGTCGTTTACTTTGTATAATTTGTTCATACTTGTTTGTTTAGAATTATGTTTTCGTTATTTTCATCCATATAAAGTTTGAGTAATCGCAAAATCAAAAAAAAACTAGACTGTGTTATTGTATTTATAATTATTTGTGTAAATATCTCATATTTGAAAATATAACCCTCCCTTTAACTTCAGGTGTTTTTAATTATTTATCTCTAATAATCATCCATAGAAGATGACTCGTGAACCTCTTGCTATTGGACAAATAATATCCGATCGATTGATTAGAAGTGATCACGGATTACGGATCATTTAAGGTGGTAATCGCTATGTGCATGATCCGGACAGTTACATCTGGTGTCAGCAGCCGGCGAACCTAGTGACTATTTTATACATGACCAACTACTTAAAGCGAGGGAAATAGTTATTTACGTTACAAAGCGGGTAAATGATTATTTAACAGCCATATGCACCGTATGTGAGCTTAGCCAATCGCGATTAATTTTCAAAGTTAGATTAAGCGGTGTTTTGTATGCACCGAAGAATTCGCTGCAAGGATCGTTAATCCCTGGTGAGACATTTGACAACGTCACAAAATAACCTGGAAAAAAATATCAATTACAATTTTGAAATTTATGTTGAGTGATTTGTATTGAGTTTTGCTATTTGCTTACAAGTTTTAATGAAAAATGAGCAACTATATGGATCAGTTACATCTGCAAGCCTGATATGACGTTTAGCAAACATTAGCCAAGGGGTTTTTCTTGTAAATTCAATATTTGGTGTAGGTATCAACTTTTATTCTTGAATCATTCCTATATTTCCTGTTCCTCTTTTCTTGGGCTTAGATTTCATGATAGTGAGTGATTATATTATAATATTATACTGTATACCTGGTCTAATACAGCAAGAATAACAATCCCATCCCCCTGATGATAAATAAAAACATCACTTTTTACAACACAAAAAAATATATATTTTAGAAGAAACAAGTGTTTAATTAAATGATTTTGTAAGGAATGCCCCGAGGAATGCCCATTGATAAATAATTGACAATATTGTATAATTCTCAAAATCATTATCTGCCTACTTTGAAATTATTACAAATATGTACATCTTTTGGAAAACGCATCGTTTGACAACTCAAGGGAAGAGGAAAAACAAATATAATTAAGTAAAATGATTTCTTATATAGTTGATAAAAACACAAACCTTCTTATATTGGGATTTCTGTTATAAATTGGAACTTGGATGAAGTCAAGAAAATTGAATGAAAAAATCTCATTTGGGAAAATAAATAAAAAGTGATGAGACCATCAGTTTGAAAGGTTTTTATTTTAGTTTATCTTGTAGAGAGGATTAGTATCTAAAGCTTGAATAAAAAAAGTAAATCAACAATGTCTATTTGTTTATGGGAGTCTGGGTTTACCCATAAACTTAAAATTTTGAATTGAATTAGAATAAGACAAAACTTTGAGATAGGTAGACATCAGATACCTCTACAGGATATAGATAGGTAGTTACCTACTCTCAACACCAATCCAAATTGAGTCGATCGATTGAATGATAAAAAATCATAGGTAAAATATGCGGTAGATATCCGAGTGTGATAGGTACACTGTTTTTTTTTGTACCTACCCAAGGTTAGTTTGGGTTAGTTTGGGTTGATATACCAATTAACCTTGGTACCTACCCACAAAAATGGGTACCTATTCAATTCAATATTCTATCGAGCAATTCGCATTATTATGAGTGTATTGTGGAGCAATAAATATTGCTTGATATTGAGATCTATTTTGTATAGTACTCATTGACTCGAGCATTGACTATACCTATTGGAATTGGAAAAGAATCACCAATCGATGATTTTTTGAAAATCTAAATAATCCTCCGTTAATATTTCACTCTCATAGTTTTGTCTTTAGTCGCAAAACCGCAAAATCTCTACGAAAAACATAAACAAATGAAAGACTAGGTTAGAATTCATTTAAATTCATCGATTAAGCCTAGAAAATGGGGCGATCAGAGTTAAGCGACCGATTCAGGCTTAAGCGCTGCGGTGCATCAAAAAATTGGAATATAATCGCGATAAAGACTTCATCCGGATTAGATTTCTACGGTGCATATAGCAGTAAATTACGTGTCAAGATGTTTATGAATGTCTAGACGAGTAGTTCAGTGACATTTAACGGCTGTGTATCGTACATTGTTTTATTTCATACTGTCACAATTTTTTTTAATCGATTTAAGAGAAAAAATTCCCCGGATTTATCCGTATACGAATTTGAATATGCAATCCGGATCCCCAGATCTTGGATTCGCATCTCAGATTCGGTTCCGATATCCCAATAATTGTGATAAGACAAAAAAAGTATTATAATTTGCAGCACAAAATATTTTATCATCAGATAGAACACTGATCATGTCTCCAGATCTCGGCTCCGGATCTCTGCTCTTCTTGAATCCTAGTATTATACTCGGATCGATCCGGTTCCGGATTGCAGAAGTTGACAAATTCGGATCAGATCAGGATCCGGATCTGATGAACAGCACTAATCGAAACCATAAGATGGCGCCAGCCATGCCATATGCTACCAATGCAATTTAACTGTCTCTGTTGATGTAAAGTATGAAATAAAATCCTTGACACAATCATTAAGTGACTATTCATACGAACTATTCTCATCTGGTTCAATATTTAATTTATATTTTAGCTACTCGCGTGCGTGAAACTTCACAGCACTCATTTGCGTGTGGTAAGTAGCACCTTTCAGCACAAAGTGCGGTAGACTAAAATATATTATTGTTTTGCTATAGTAACCCCCAATGCCTCTAGGTAACCTCCGTATCATACAAACTAATATAAATGACATTTTTTATTATACTGTACTGTAAAGTATCATTTACAGGAATGATGCTTTAAAGTTTAAATCATCAGAGACTGAAATAAAAATGTATTTGATACTGTACTGTGAAGTGTCATCAACACTTTACATCATCAGAGACTGTTATAAGAATTTACTTTACTACTCTGCTACTTCACTTTGGGATCTCTTTATTCATAAGTTATTGCAATACAAGATACAATATGACTCAAGGTTTATCTATCTACATTATGTAGAACTATTTACAAGTTTATATTTAATTTAACTGAATGTGATGAACTTAACCTAACTTAAAACTACTTAACCTATTGAACAAAATGTTTTGGTTTACTTAACAAAGATTTCCTGATATTTTATTCTTCTTGCGCATCTTCAGTCGTCATTCTATATTCTCTCTCCTGGGAGTATATATCTCCTCTCCTTACCCCCTAACAAAGGTAGTGGAAGTTGGTGCGTATTTTTTATCAGTTGACAGTGGTGATTTGTAGCGCTTTCAAAGTATTTATTGTTCAGTTTGTTGATATGTTCTGTCAATGATTCAATTTCCATGTCTCTCCTGATATCAACATTTCTTATAAACCAGGGGGCCCCAGTAATTATCCTCAGGCATTTACTTTGGAAGGATTCGAGTTTTTGCATTTGATTTTCCGTGATTGTGGACCATGTAGGTGAGCCATAGGTCAAGATTGGTCTAATCATTTTATATATGCTTAGTTTTAATCTTAGGTCCAATTTGCTTCTGCTGTTGATTATTGGGTACAGCTTTCTTAGTTGTCCCATTGCTTTTCCTCTAGAGTTTGTCACATTATGATGCCACTTCATCTTTTTGTCAAATATGAGTCCTAGGTAGATTACTTTATTTTGCCATTCTACAGGTGTTCCCTCGACTTTGACGGGTTTCGGAAGTTTTTTCCTCCTGGGATCCATTATGATTGCTTGTGTTTTTTGTGGGTTTATTTTGATCCTCCATTGATTCATCCATTCTGTGATTTCGTCTGTGTGTTTCTGTAACTTTTTCGTGATTGCTTCTACTTTTGCTGAGGTGGCCATAATTGCAGTGTCATCTGCAAATAAAGCAAGTTGTGTTTCATCATTCTTCGGTATATCAGCCGTATATATATTGAATAAGGTTGGTGAGAGTGCAGAACCTTGTGGGACACCTGTTGAGATTGTTCCCGTTCTGGATCTTATTCCCTCGTATTTAATTCGGAATGTCCTGTTTGTTAAAAATGAATCTGTTATTTTGGTCAGGTGTTCTGGGATTGATGCCCTCTTCATTTTAACGATGAGTGCTTTGTGCCATACTTTATCGAAGGCTTTAGAAATATCAAAAAGTATGGCCCCTGTTTTTCTTCCTTTGCCGAAACCTCTCCTTATTGTATTGGCGATCCTGGTAGTTTGGTGAATTGTTGATTTATTTTTCCTGAAACCCATTTGTTCTTCTGGGATGATGTTATTTTCTTCCAGATAGTAGGTTATTTCCTCCTGTATGATTTTATCGGCGACTTTGCTCAAATGACTTGTCAGGCTGATAGGTCTTAGATTTTCAGGCTTGTTAGCTGGTTTACCCGCTTTTTTAATAACGATGACATCAGCATTTTTCCACATTGTTGGGTAATGTTGCAGATTCATTATTGCTTGTATTATTTTCCTTATTTCTTCTATCTTGTGTTTTGGTAACTTTTTCAGCTCCATGTTCGTTATTTTATCTGGACCGGGTGCTTTTTTCACTTTTGAGTATTTTATTATTTGTAAAATGGTCTCAGTTTGGATTTCTGTTATTTTTTCCCCTTCTTGTGTCGGTCTTTCCGAATTATATTCTTTCTCAATTTGATCCATCAGTCTTTGGCTTGGTGTTGGTGTGCCATTTTCGGAAAACTGTTCCTCGTAAAATTCTACCAATAAATTTATATTTTCTGTTAGATCCGTAGCTGTTTTATTATTGTAAGTGATTTGTGAGAGTTTAGTTTTGGCTGGTTTTGTGATTCTACTAGACATTTTCCAAACTGACTCCTTCATATCATTAATTTCTTCTAACTGTTTTTGCCAGTTATTATTATTAAGCTCGTTCAATTTTCCTTGGATTTTCCTGGTTAGTCTGTTGGCCTGATTTTTAATTTTTGGATCCCCTGATTCTTTGGCTTTTTTAAGAAGTTTATTTCTTTTTCTAATTTCTCCCTTAATTATCGGAGGTAACGTTAGAAATTTCCTAGCTTTATATTCTTTTGTTGTTGTGGCCTCCATGGACGCTTTTCTTATTTCTTCTGTTAATTTAACAACAGCTTGATCCAACTCTTCTATTGTTTCCATGTTGTTGATCGAGTTTTGTTTTTCTAATATTTTGTTATACTGTACCCAGTTTGTGAATGAATGTGTCACATAGTTGGAGTTTTTGTGTTTTGGATCGCCCAAGTCCAAAATCACTGGTAGATGGTCAGATCCTAAGTCATCTATAACTTGTATATTCATTTGGACTGTTATTCCTTGTATCAAGAAGAAGTCTAGAATTTCTGCATTACCGTTATTTCCCCAGGGAATCCTTGTCGCCTCATCAGGGGCCAATCTCAGAAAAGGGGGATTGATTACCACCCTCTCCACGATTTTTCCCTTTTGATTGGACGTTCGGTTTCCTCAGATTTTATTTTTTGCATTGAAATCTCCTCCTGCAATTGTAGCTTTCTTCCATTTAAATAGCTTTTCCACATTTTCCTCGTTGATGTCATTGTTTGGACTTATATATGTTGATGTAAAAACTATTTTCTCACCTGTTCCCATTGGCACTAGTACTGTTGTTGTTTCTATGGGTTCGTTTTTCATTGTTTTTAGTTGCATGTGTTTTATAGATTTTTTGATCAAAATCATTGTACCTCCTGCTGGACCATTCTTTCTGTCATCTCTATACGAGCTATAGTTGGGTATGTTGAAGCGAATCATGGGTTTAAGGAACGTTTCTTGAATAAGAGCGATGTCTATTTCATACTCCTCCATAAATCTTTGAAGATCTCTTGTTTTATGTTGGATACTATTTGCATTCCATGTGACTATCCTCATAAATTTTGGACCTTTATTTTCTGCCATTCACTCTTTTTGTTTTAAATACGGGCCTCTTTGTTCTTGTTTGTAGATTTGAGATTGAATTTTTCATTTCTTTCATCTGTTCCATTATGAGGAACAGTGTAGAATCAATGCTGTTATTACTAGTTTGTTGCGTCTGTAGATGATTGGTTGCATTTGTTGGTTGTGATTGGCTTTCTGTACTTTGCGATTGTGATTGTATTTCTTCAATATTTCTCCACGGTTCTTTTTCGTGGTTGTAGTTTGTGGTTTGTTGTTCGGGTGCGCAGGACAACCCTTGAATGAAGCCGGGTGTTGCCCCTCACAGTTTGCACATTTTGGTTTTTGGTTTACACTTTTTGTGCAATTTGCAGTTGGCTGATCACCAATGCATTTTACACATTTCGGGGGGACGTGGCAATGGAAGGAGGCGTGTCCGAATTGCTGACACCTATGACACTGTTGGGTTTGATTTTTCTTCCGTTGAGCCTCAAATTTGACCGAGAGAAGTAAAATTTCGTTTTCATTATAAATTTCCTTTGATTTCTCATTCCTTGGTAATAGTATTAGTACCAATGGCATTGGAATTTTGTTTCTGTCCTCCTTTTCCTCTTTTAGTTGATATGTATAATATGGTATATTATGCTTTGTCATGTAGGCAGTCATTTTTCGGTGATTTTCGACGCTTTCTACAATGAATCTGATTCCTTCTTTAACCATTTTGGCAGAAGTGAAGTTAATTTTGTTTTCTTTCATCGCCGCCGTGATTCGATTGTATTTTTCAGTGTTTGTCATAATAATAGGTGGTGGTCTTTCTGGCTTTTTGGTTATTTCCTTCTCCTCTATGTCAGAAGCAGCTGAAGAATCCGCATCAATAATTGACTCTGATGACGAAGAGTTGATGATTCTAGGCCTTTTATTGGGTCTTTTTATTTTCCTGTTTACTTCAGGATTCTCTGTTTCCATGTTTTCTTCCTGATTCATTTGTTCCGTGTGATTGAATTCTTGATCTGGGTCATTTTGCAAGCTTTCAAATCTGTTGCTAGTTGTAATACGATTGTTTATTTGTTGTTTGGATGACTTACTTGCGATTTGTTTCCCTTTTGGTTTTTTTGATTCATTTTTTGCGTCTTGCGATTTATTCAGGTCAACTAGATTGAGTATTGTCTTTGTCATCCCTTCGTTCTGAGTCTTCCAAAATTCTTGGATTTCATTTTGGCACTGGGCGCACTCATTTCGGTGTCTTTGAAAACCCGCACTATACCGTCACTTTGCACTGATAACTGATATTATCCTTTTCGGTCACTACGGTTTTATCGCGATTTGAAACCTTTTACCGAACTTTTTTCCTTTGTTTTTTTTTTACTACTCTGCTACTAATGACACTTTGCATCATCAAAGACTGTGAAATTGCATTGGTATCATGGTTTGGCTGGCGCCATCTCATGGTTTTAATTAATAACTTGATATAAAATGTTGGCAACATAAGTAACCTATCTATATAACCCAAGTGGTAGCATGATTCAACTGGCGCCATCTCAAGGTTTTAATAAGTAACTTTTCATAAAATGTTCGTAACATGAATATTCTATCTATATTACCTAAGTGGTGACATGGTTTAGTTGGCACCATCTCATAATAAGAATGTGAGACTGACTGCCACCACCGCCCTCTCAATATGTGCTTTGACAAGAAGAAAGCAATTTCTCTTTTAAACTGATTTAAAAAAATTATCACAGTGTGAAACAAAACGATGTACGATACACTGCCGTTGAATGTCATTGAACTACTGGTTTTAGAAATTCGACTTCACTTCACCTCGTTTGGTCAATGCAGTCGCGTGCGGTAAAGTATAGCTTTCCACACTTGTTAGGTGAATAACTATTCCAGTGTTTCAATGTTGAAAACTGCGGGTATGATGATAATATAAACATCAACTTTCGAGGTCGTAAAACTGCAAATTTTTACCGCTACTTGCGCACGTTTGTTGTCTCCCCACCAACCAGTTGCACATAGCGAATACAAGAAACGTAGCTGATGTCTAAACCATTATCAATATATTCATGCAAACAAAATAGATAGATTTTCTACAGTCGTTAACAAATATAAGATTTGGTGTGCGTATAAAAAAAACTGTCAAGCGACCCTTTTCGTAGCCTTATCACTGATTGCTGAAATTCAGGCGTTACGATTTTCCGGGGTATTGTCTGTCACAGCGCAGCCTCTGATGTGCTTTTTGTGTGTTATCATGCTATCATGCTTGTTTTTCAAGAGCTGTATTGCCAGAATTAGTTTGGGACTCTTCCGACTTCTTTTTTTTAAATCTATAAATCTTGATCCATGCATTTTTGCGCTACCATGCACCATTCGGCAGATATTTGAACAATGACAAACACTGAAATATTGATTTCTGTGGCGCTGCATCTTGATAACCATTAGGAATATCAAAAAATAAGCTTTACTTGTCAAAACAATTATTTTTTTGTAGACAAAGCGAATACTCATGAACAATACAAACAAAAAACTAATAAAAATTATTGATTACATACTTACGTACAGGGTGTTCACAGGTAAATGGACCCCCCATTAACTTTTTAATTTGATGTTTGGGAAAAAAATGTTTCAAAAAGAAGTTTAATGGTTCAAAATGAATTTTGTGAAAACAAGGTTCTCACCTATACAGGGTGTTCAAGAACTTCTGGGCGTGGTACAACTTCCTTATTTCAAATTACAACCCTATTTTTTTGTTTGATTTTTGCATTCTCCGTAAAATCCTTAACATTTTTCATATAACATACCCTATACCCAAATTCAAGCAATAAGAAGATATCAACGTCAGAAGTTTGCTATTGTTTCGAGCATGTTTTAAAATGTATGGTATTATTTCGAAACCTTGGAAACGAAGTGATTGTTAATAGATGTCAACTTGTCAAAAAAGATTTGAACATGTTTTATTGCGAAGAGAAAAAAGTTGAAATATTTTCTCTATACATACAGGGTGATCCAGTTTTAACCTACAATATTCCAAATTAGGATTCTACATCGGATTCTACCAAGTAATTAAAATGAAAAATTTTTATTCTATGAAAACCGAGATGAAAACCTTAAAAATATTTAGTTTCTTTTTAGAAGCTTTCTTAAAAATTGATATAACTCCTTTTGTTTGACTGGATTTTGTCATGTTCCGATGGGCTATTTCGTCGTCTTCCAGAATAAATGCCCATAGAATAAAGATTACTCATTTTAATAAGTAGAATCTAAATTTTGAATATTGTCGGATAAAATTGGGTCACCCTGTACGTTGTTCCAATCTTTTTTGAGAAGTTGACATCCATTAACAATGACCTCGTTTCCAAGGTTTCCAAATAATACCATAAATTCCAAAACATGCTCGAAAAAATAGCAAACTTCTGACGTTAATATCTTCTTATTGGTTGAATTTGGGTATATGAAAAATGTTTAGAATTTTTTGGGGAACGCAAAAATCAAACAGAAAAATAGGGTTGTAGTAACTAACCCAAACTAACCCAGAAGTTCTGAAACACCCTGTATATGGAAAAACCTTGTTTTCACAAAATTCATTTTGAATCATTAAACTTTTATTAAAAACATTTTTTCCCAAGCATCAAATTAAAAAGTTAATGGGGGGTCTATTTGTCTGTGAACACCCTGTACATACAAGCAAAAATGAAGTCACAGAAGTAAAAAAAACAAAGTAATCTCACAACAGTCCAGCAAACATACTAAGAACAAAACGCACTATACTATCACATTCAAGGTATCACAGTTTTTCTTTGAGGAATTCATCACTTGTGTAGACGGCCTCATTCTCATCTAAGAGGAACCTGTGCACCATTCGTTTAAATATGTTCAACAGTTTAGTCTCTCTTAGAGGTAGATGATTGAAAATTTTCATTGACTGGTACAGTATAGATTTTCTTATCTGCTCTGTTCATGGTATGGATAGAGGCAGTAGATTTTGCTGACGAGTACTCCTGGCCAGCCTGACCCCCGCCAGACATCGGACTGCTCTATTCTGAACAACAAATAAGGCTTTTATAAGCGATTTGCCAGCAGAACCCCAGAAAGCAACTTCCATATGAAAAGACGAGAAACACAACCAATATCAAATTTTCAAACAAATATGGACATAGCGACAGGAAATATGTTGAGAAAAATATAGAGGCATGATTGGAAACAACATTTAGGCAAGACGCAAGTGGCAGGCATAGTTGCATGTTGCATGCAATGATCTGATAACTATAGATGAAACATTTCATTCATAAACTGTGGAAAATTGTGTTGCCAACATCGAACATGGACGAGACGTGTGAGCGGGACACTGAGTGGGGATATGTTTGCACCTCACTGGGATGTGCTTCGGTTACTACACGCGAAGCTGCCAGTGGCGTAACTATTCTACAAAATTTCTTAATTCTTATTTACTGCAAGCTTGACACTTGCGAGTCATTTCAATAAACCATATAATATAATATTATTTGATTAAATACATACATAATAGTATATTGTGCAACAAGCATGGAATGATACCCATACCCGAGTATGAAGGTTTGCGTAACAATTCATACGAGTAGGAAATGGTCATTCCATGCGAGTTGTACACTATACTTTTTCTACGACTCTTAATTATTATCTCTATTGTGTAGTTAATATCGATGTTCACTTTTTGTTTTTGGCGGAGGTGCCAGGTCATTTCATTTCCATTCAGTTTGCACTCGTTTCCACAGCAACAGTTAGGGAATGGTCTCATTTCCGTACAGTTGTACAATGTGCTACGTTTTCTAATCGATATCGATTGCACAATGGTGATATTACCGTATAGTCGTAGAAAAAATGGTTTGAAAAATGATTCCAAACAATGTTTTAATCTTTTTGCTGCGTAGTAATACTTTAAATAGAGTAAGTTTGGCAAACAACGTGGTGGGACAAACTCTGCACCCGACGAGTGCACCCAAATAAACAGTTCGATGTTGTCCTCATGTTCATTTCGCCATCTATAGTTATTAGATCATTGGTTGCATGCGTTTGTTGTTGTTATGTTGCATAGGTCTTGTGATACCAGCACCGAATGAGACTCCATGTTAAGGCCGGGTAGCATATTTGTAAATAGACAGACGCGTTATCCATTAGCGTAATTCCGATAACATTATCATATTCAGCGGACGGGTCCGACCAAGACTAATACGTCTAGTTTACATAAGCTTTTTTAAAACAATTGAATAGTTTGGGTTCTCTTTTCAAATTCAAGTTCATTGAATGAAATAATCAATAAAGAACGTGAAATGATAATGAATCAATCAGATCACTTCAAGTGAAACTTGTTCCAATCAAATGCGGGGAAAACATCATTGCGTCTGATGAGCCGTCCACGTTCCATTACAACCACTTGCGGGAACATTATAGACATTTAGCTTTTGCTTTATTTGTGAAATTGAGAGATCATAGAACTTTTTTCAAATAAACTGCAAAATTCATGAATTACCTAAAAATTATTGATCATAAAAGCATCATAGGCGATGATAAAATCGTTTACAAACTAGCTAGTACCTACCGAAGATGTGGAGGAGAATAAAAATTAAATTATAAAAAAATACATAATAAAAACTATAAGTAGTTGGGTGAGATCAAAAAACATACATATTTGTTTCGTGAATGCTCGTTTGTTTTTCAGTTTTTTCCATTTGATTGTGCAAGATAATGTTCCGGTTTTCTTTGTGGCAATGTATTAAAACATCAGTCGAGATAGGTCGTTAGGTTTCATTTCTACCTATTATATTTCATTGTTGGTAAATTCCCCTGTTTATAATAGGATGAGGTTATAGGTTAAGGATTTAAAAAATAACGTAAACGGTCAAAGTAGTAGAAGGGTCAACGCCGTTTTATAAGCCAGGGATTTTTTTTATATACAGGATTGTCGTAAAAGATCACACGCCTATGTCAAAATATGAAAAAAAGTTCACTAAGACAAGGTCGTCTCAAAGTCGTATGCCGCCGATCATTCGAAACGCTTATAATGAAACTAATGCAAACACAACAGAACCAATTCTTGCATATTTTTGTTCTGAAAAAAGACAAGCCCTATACATATTTTTATAAAATTTTATTATTATAATAAATATAAAACTTCTGGCCAAAGTATGTTACTGAGAGATTTGTGGTGTGGGTCAAAGTAACGTAACGTAATGTAATGTTATAACTAATTTTTTTCAGATGTAAGTTTTAGTAATTAACAAAATTTACAAAGCGGTTTAGCATCACTCGACTATTATACAGGGTGAGTCGGGAGGAACGGATCAAATTTAAGAGGTGTATATACACGAAAACAATGTAAAAAAATACTTATTCAAATTTAGAAATTGATATCGGATAAGAACATATGGTTTTTTTTACATTGTTTTCGCGTATATAATACACTCCAGACTCACCCTGTATAGGTACCACTCTACCCAAGGTCTTATGCAGGATGCGTCTGCTGTTTACTAATATGCGGTCGGCATACACTTACCCGCAACGAGTCCGGTTGACCGTGTTTGACGACCGATTGTCGGACGAGCTGTCATTTGATCCAATGCTAAAAAACACGGTACTGCGAACTCAACTCGGATAAGTGTGTCCCAGCCTTCACGTGTGCGATAAGATGGTCATGTCATTGACATAAAGTAGGAATAACAAAGGTTCCAACCATGATCCTTGGGGAACACCCCAGCCACTGGTAGCTCACGCGAGATAGTTGTTCCGAAATTGACGTGCTGTGTTCTTCCAGTATCAAATATGATTGAAACCATGAGAGCTCTGCTCCTCGAAAACTATAGTGAAAAAGCTTCTGGAGCAGAATCCCACGATTGATGAAAACGAAAGCATAATAAACTGGTGCAAAAACTTCACTCACATTCAAACCTGTCTTCAAGTCACTGACGAGAATGTACATAGTACAGGCTGTCCCATTTTGATTGCAATTGCGGGTTATCTCTGAAGATAGAACCTTGCGGTTTTGACGAACTACATTTTTGTCAAACGAAAGATGCCACAAACAGAAATGTCATAGCCCTTTTTGTTTTTGAGTACAGGGTGATTTTGAAAAAGTTGCATTTTTGGACACCCCTCGTATCCCAGCTAATTGATAACTTATCGGAAATGTAAAAACGGGTTCTGGTTCTGATTGAACTTTTTACGTGAAATTCATTGGTGTGATCAGTTAGATATTATCGCTTTTTCAATATTGACCAAAGTTGGGTTTTTTAAATGTGACACCCCATATATTTATCAAAAAAATAATTTGTCTTTTTACAAGGTTTTCAAAAATATAATATAGTATGGGTCTATTTTGATAAACCACGACAATAATCCCAATTTTCATAATTCGCAATCAAAATTCTGCAGTAGGCCATTAAAACCAACGATGTTTGTTATATTTTGTATTTATTATTTAATTTTTTTTTTATTGTTTGATCTACTTTTTTCGTTTCCTATCACTATCTTCAACTGCAGAGCTAGACAGCTTCCTACTTTTTTTCTCAGTTTCTTCATCATCACTCAGAACTACAGATACCAAATTATCCTTCTGAACAACAGGAACTCCCTTAATATCACCAACAAACTCCATCAACACCTCATCACCATACTTTTTCTTGTCAAAACCACCATCGAAGGGCGTATCAATATACGCCAACGTAGTCACCAAGCTATATCCCCTTCTTACAGTCAACAGTTTTTCACTCAGCAAAAACGCCACAATATGCTCAGCTTGTTCTTTGGAAAATGTTGGCTTGGATGTGGAAAGTTGTAGATTTTTGGGGCCAGTCTGAAACCAGTTCTCCAGAAGTTTCTTCAGGGTTAGATTCACTTCTTTGTCCGAGGCGATTTGGATTAATTTTGATATGTCTTTGAGGCAAGTTATTATGTTGTGGGTTTTCAGGGGTTTTGTGGTGTTTTTGCAGTGGTCGCACATTTGTTCGCAGTCACTGGCGCGCCAATCGTCGTCGAAGTATTTTGAGATCATTTTACGGCGGCAACTGAAAGAATTAGTCTTTGACTATACAAGGTGTTTTCTAAATTTTAGTAAAATTCAAGTATTTATATGAAATATGTTTTCGACAAATATCTTCTCAAATCTCCGTTCTATCGCGACGACACGCAGGTCCGACCAATAGAAACTCGTTTCTTGAACGTTAGACAAAATTACAGAATTTTTCATTTTTTTCTCTAGGTATTCCTCAGAAATTAGAGCTTGCAGAAAACGAAATTTCTTGAACGGATTCAGAATTCTGAGCTCTGTCGGTATAACCAGGTAGTCTCAACAGTCTAAACTACCGAATCACACTATTTGTTTTGCACCGTCTCTTTATAAATCGCATCTTCAACTACCTCTTAACTATTCTCGTGATTAATTTTCCAGCATCTCAATCTGTAATTATCTTCTCCTACCAGATCGCCACACTTGGGTTTCAACATGTAACGGGATCCCAGATTTTCCGATTTTCTTTTGCCTTGTTCTCATTCAATTCCGTAAGTCGTGGTCGTGAGCACTGGACCGTCAACGACTACCCGAACAAGTTCATCCGGAACTCCGTTCCGTACCGTCGTTCCCGACTATTCTACTTTACGATCATGAGGTAAGACGAAATCCGAAATTCTCTCAAGTTTATCGCGTATAGTTCATTTAATCAACAGGGGAGGGTAAAATACCGATTTCCTATTTTTCTGATCCCAGATTATTCCTGAGATTGCTCCTCATCACACAAGTTGAAGACGCGATGCGATGCTCCGGGGAGTGATTTTTCGAGGAAACCTTTTCTCCATTTCCTGGATTTTTGTGCTTTATTTCATTGCCGTCAATTCAAGGGAACCGGAAAATAATATCAGGAAGGAATAATTCTTCTTTGGTTCAATATTGCGTTTTTAATACCCTGGGTATAACCATTCAAATGTATAATTTTGAAATTTCCATTTCACTGCATATGGTGGGTTTATTCCGTTAATTCTCTGGTAGACCAACCACCGAATATCCCGAAGCGCGTCACAGATGTCCTGCAGTGAGACTCTGATGAGTAGAAAAGTATTATCGCATGGAAAAGTGACGTCTCGATCGAAAATTGGCACTCTGCGAGCTGGGAAATAAGTTCTGTCTCCGTGGAAAGGCTCCCCCAGACTGGCGCGAATTTCTCTGATTTAAGACATTATTTTGACACTTTATGAGACATTCTTGACATCATATTGACACATTTGCATATAGAATGTGTCATAAAGTGTAAAAAATCAGAGAAATTCGACGCGAAAAAATTCGCAGCGAATATTTTGCGCCGGTCGATGGGAGCCTGAAATTCTCTGCTATTTTCACCCTATGAGTTTTCCTGGGATCTGTTCTGTTTTATCGGTGGTGCATATCGGGCTGTTTCTTGAAAGAATCTTGCCTAAACCCACCTGATTTCAGAAATTCCCGAGGCCTGTTCTGCTCATCTGGTGTCGGATGTCGTTGAGGAATAAAAGCTGTCTCCAGAGTAATCCTCTCCTATTTCCACCACAACCCTGTGAGTTTTACTGGGATCTGTTCTGTTTCCCATTGGTGAATTTATCAAGAAACAGGACTCTTTCTTGAAAGATTCTCGCTCAAACCCACCCGATTTCAGCAATGTTTCACCAAGCCTGTTCTGCTTCTTTGGTGAAGGATGTCGTTGTGGGGGCATGCCTGTCTCACTGGAGATTTCACATGATTCCTTTTCTTGTCTCCAGAGTTTATCTTTTCAACATCGTAGGATCAGGGAAACCGAACACTATCGAGAAGGTATAATAATTATTTCAATAGTTTTTAGAGCTGCGTTTCATTGTAAATTTCTGAAGTACATCAAGGAGTCTTCTGGGGGTCGACCGATTTTTTATCATCACATAGCCGTTATTCACAAATTCACACATTAATCACGCTAAGCTTAGTCCGGCTTCCGCTCTCAATTTCCGTTTCGTTTTCTCACTGTCATTTTCACATACCGAACCAAGTTTTCATACAGGGTGTCCAATAAGTCATGGATCAAACGACTTTGAGCGATGGGATAATATATGCCATTTGCAATAAGAAAAACTACATATTGTATTGTTATATAATTATTGATCGTTTAAGAGGGCCAATACAATGGCCAACTCATTCGTCCGACGTGAGCCCACTTGATATTTTTGTGGGGATGTTCTGAAGAGGAAGGGTACTGATGAACTGACACTCCTTAAAAAAATAGCTGTTGCAGTTGCGGAGGAAATCAGGCGCGATAAACATGCCCGACGAATTAAACGATTTCTTTTTCGCAGGTGCAGTTGGTTCATTAGAGCCGGTAGGGACTTTTTTCAACA
Source organism: Orchestes rusci (assembly GCA_958502075.1). Lineage (NCBI taxonomy): Eukaryota > Metazoa > Arthropoda > Insecta > Coleoptera > Curculionidae > Orchestes > Orchestes rusci. The sequence goes on from OY293309.1 coordinate 8,523,385, forward strand.
TCTCCTTGAATAACTAAATAAATTGAATTCCATTTATCACACCCGTCATACCAAGTAGATTGAAACCAATGTCAATAAACAAAAGAAGCTTCATCTTCTGCGAAGTGGTAGCAGATACGAAAAAGTTTTTCAAATATATTTTTTCGTAAAATATAATGTGTGACTAGAAATAGTATTTTTTTGAATCGTGTTACATTATTTTTTTGCAAAATTATTTTTCCTGGTGACTCCTATCTCCGCCACTGGTTGACTGGAGAGCTTGATGTTGGTGGTTATTTTAGCTCTTCATGACACCATGTCGTGTATCAAGTTTGGTTAAAATAAGTATTTTAGTTTGGCCAAAAAATAAAAAAAAAACGTTTTTTCAGGAAAAGCTCAACACCCTGTATCTCGAAAACAATTATTAATTGGATAGCAACATAAAATGTGGTTTTTCTTATTGCAAATGGTATCTCCTATCACCCAAAACCGTTTGATCCATGACCGTATAACCGAGGATGTGGGATTTTCCCCGCTGACCCCTCTTTCATCAGTTACCACTTTTAAGTAAACCTTTTTTCCAATACTGGAATATTTTCTCCACTGTCTAAAAGCTACCCGATAGGCACTGTGCACACTCTAAACCAATAATAATGCAGAGGGTAGCGCCCGAGTTACGGAAAATGTGATTTTCCAAACCCGATAACATCGTCTAAAAAACCAAAGCTGCAAGAACGAGTTTCCACTGATCGGTCGCGACAGAACGGAGCACACCGTAGATATGTTCACAGCATGTACAGAGAATAGTCAATATGTTGCAGTTTCCCATCCCCGAACATCCACTTCTAACAATCAACTTACGTTCCAACATCAATACAATACTGCAAAACATCCATAACACTCTTCTCGTCCTTTTTATTCTGAGTCAGCGAAAAGTTCCTCAGCCAATCAGCCAAATTGTACAACAATATACAGTCTGCCCTTTTTCCATCCCGGCCAGCTCTGCCACTTTCTTGATACAATCCCTCCAAAGATTTAGGGACTGTGTAATGTATCACAAACCGGACATCTGGTTTATCTATTCAGCAAGAAAAAACTGCTCAAGAGTCGTACAAGTTTAAGAATGGGGCTTCCCAGTTCCATTCTTGAAGCTATCGGACTCTACTAGTAAGTACCTACCGATTCCCATGCCAAAAGCTATAGTAGCTATCACAGCTTGATAAACATTTTCCATCCACTTTCTATGGATGCTACTCCTGACATTTCCCTGCAAATTCGCATGATAAGGTGCGATTTTTATGCCTCGATTTTTCAAGTCAGCTGACAATTCATCACACTCTCTTTGTGTTCCTGCATAAATAATTCCAGACTGATGTTTGTACTTTTCTGTTAACAGCTTTTCCAGATAGTCGAGACAAGCTGATTTTTCTGGCTTATTGATGACTCGGTAGCAGAGATTGGGTCTGTTGTACGGAGCTGTTATTATCACTGCGTCGGAAATTTCCAGGATATTTTGGATGTCGACTAGGACGTTGGATGTAGCTGTGGCAGTTAGTCCTAGGATTGGGACGCCGGGAAATTGGGTTTTTAGGAGGGATAAGGAGTTGTAGTCAGGGCGAAAGTCGTGGCCCCATTGTGAGCAACAGTGAACTTCATCTGGGAAAGTCGAGTTCAATTATTTTGATATTGTTTTATCAATGGGGTCGTTGCACTATATCGAAATTGAATTTGTTTTTGTGTAGAACTTGTTATTAGATGGGTCATATCAATTGGCCAAAATAATACCCAAAATTTAAACTAGGCCCTTTTCAAATGGATGACGCCATTGTTTAATATATGTACATTTTTTCCTCGCATTTCTCTAAAAAAGGTGGCGTTCTATGGCTAATAACCAGCTTTCACTTTGTGTGTTTGGCACGATACAATAATGATAAACCAATATTAAACTCGACTCAAAATCAAACACAAACCACAAAACACATACCAATAATAATATTCATTTTCCAAGTCGAACATAATGCACAAAAACTGTACAAGGAAAAATCCGGCCCTGGACGACACGCCAAACGTCAGCAATCCGCTGATAAAAAAACCTCCCACTCTAACCCGGAACGCAACCTAAGCCGATTGCGTCACTCGCCGTTTTCGCGGGTATTTGGCCTGTTTATACTTTAATTATTTATTGCGACATTAAATTGTAGGGATACTTTTCAAGTCTAATTGATCATTTTGATGCATTAAAAAAAAAAGTGCAAGAGGCCTTTTGGCGATTCAAACAGCTCAAGCAGCGCCACAGCGGAACGCGCGAGAACTTTCGAGAGCGTGATAACAGCATTTTACTCATTGCCCGTATAAGGTTTTCGCGCGTGAATTTATATTTGTTGTTCGTATCAGTCGAGTGTTTCGTATCGGCAGAGTGTTGTCAATTGAGAAATAGCGCCTTTAATGAACTGGAACATTTCGTGGACGCTCTGAATGGATTTGACCGGCCTCTTCGTGAAGGAAGATTAGCTGTGGAAAATTTAGTGTGTATCGGGATTCGATCAAGTTTTTTTACGACGTGGGTCCTTTGGAAAATTATGCAGATGATTGTCTTCTCATTGCAGTGAGGTACGCGACAATTATGCCTATTACGAACTTTCTTCGGATATCGGCGAGCATTCGTATGATCTTCCATTGTTAATGATGATTTTTAGCACCAATATCGGTGGGATCTTTCAATCAATGAAATATATACATTTAATAAACATAGATACCTTTGATCTATGCACTATAATCGTCTATTTTGTTGGCTAAAAGCCACTACACTTGAGGCCTTTTGATATCGACACCCTTCAGACTGATGCCGATAAGTTTATGATTCCAACAATAACAACAAAACCCGAAAAATACCATTCAATTAGCACACTATAATCATTTAACAACGTGGTTTATCAAAATCTTCTCATAAATAATAACAAAATCGGGAATATAATATCTTCAAGTTATCACGATCCCAATAGAAGCAGCATGGAGACAGCTGATGTCTATCACGCTCTCGAAAGTTCGAGCACAAAACGCCAGAGGCCGCTCCGCTGACTCTTTGAATCGCCAATTGCGTAAAATGAATTACCTTGGCAACGTTGCCTATCAGACGGCCGTGGCCGGTTTAAAGCCGGCTCCAGACTCACGTCGTGGACACCCGTGAAGCATCGTGACATTCTTGTATTGTCATCGGTCCTTGATGTGTGCGAAGTTTCGAATCAATCTGGGCAATTGAACCAACTTACATAAAGCGTGTAAAAAGAAAAAAATTGGCTCTAATATTTTTGATTAGTTTCAGAATATGTAATTGAAAAAATACGTGCAACGACCCCATTCACTTACCAATAATGAACCGGTCCAACTTGCCCTCTTTATGGATTTTCGTCAAATTATTCATGAAAACCTTCGTCTTGGCAACCCATTCTGGAGTTACAAACACCAAATTCAACTTATTAGAGAGCATTTTATTAGCAACATTCTTTTTCTCCTCCTTTGAACTACTTGAATTAACCGTAGCTGCAGCAATACCAAATCTTTTCAATGCCATCAGCTGATCCTCAATAAGCGAAATCAACGGCGAAATAACCACCGACAAATTTCCAGTTACCAAAGCTGGAAGTTGGTAAACCAAACTTTTACCACCGCCAGTAGGCATTATAAGAAGAACATGTTTCTTGCTTAAAGTCGCATTAATTGCCGCTAATTGATTTGGTTTGAATTTGTCGAATTTGAAGGTGTTATTTAGAATTTCGTGTACGTTTTTAGACCAAGAGTATTCGGTGTTTAGCCAATTGGATGCGTCCGGGCGACTTTTAATGCGGCTCAGGGAGTGTTGTAGGCGTAATTCCTCTTTTTCTTGTCGAAGGCTTTTGAGTTTGTTAAGGATTCTGGCTTTTTGGAGTTCCAACTTCTGGATGGCAACATCCAGTTCGTTTTGTTTGTTGGTGTATTCTAGAAAATTTGTCTGCTTAGAGGAATGGGATGCTAACATAATTGGAAACAATACCGTTATCGCTCAACATTTCGTATCGTGGTCAATCAAGGAATAAATATAAATAATTACTTTATAATCACAACACACAACAAAAACAAAACGACTGTTTATTTATTGAGGTTATGTTATGATGTTTTTACATTGAACTCGATACTACATGGAGTTCAATGGGAGTGACTAGTGATTAGTCTATGGTGACCTGGGTATATAATATCAGTCTATGATGGTGACTAGTGGACTGTCTAGACAGATTCCCAATAAAAATTGCTGCACTGTCCAACATGCGCTGTTCGTTGTAGTCATGTTAACTATGAATATGAATATAACCTAAAACGTTAAATTCAAAATGCGAAAATTCCTGCTTCGGTTCGTTTCCTATTTCCTTATTTCCTATAGTGTTATTCATGTTGTGTAAAGCGAAATAAACTCCAAAATATTAAAATAACCACGATTACCACTGGAAAAGTTCCTATTGACAATAAAGTGGGCGATAGATTTCGTGATTTGAAACACTTTGAAAACAATTTGAAGAAGTTATGCGCTTCAAAATTTATTCAATTATACAAAAAGGATGCAAGGACCAATCAGCCAAAATAATCACAATCAGCCAAAATAAAACAAACGCAGATATATCAGTATTTCTTCCAGTTTGTTTTGTTTAAGGTTTTTTTGAGTAAAAATAATTCTATGAAACAGAGGTTTATTTCAGTTTTCTTAGAATATAGGTATCTTTTGTTAGGGTATTCGTTAACATTTGAAAAGTATGCCATTCAATGAATTTCATGTTGTTATAAGTTAATTTAATACATGCATATGTATGCAAAAAAATCCTTACCCGAAGTTCTCCACAAAAACACAAGACTTGATTTTATTTTTCGCTGAAGCAAATATTGTATTGTATTGCACTAAACTTAAAATAAACAGTATACCTAAATGAAAAAATATTAAGGAAACTTTGTAGTCATGTATGAGAAACTAACACTATCAAATCAACAGTAATTTCTTAATATAGAGGCGATTTCTTCATGGTTCTGGTTCCCCCGGACTACCTCGTTTTATTTGCCAACATAAACCAATTTGTTAAATTTTGACATTTTTCCTAATTTTTGAATTCAAAAAATGTACAAAATCAACCAATTGGTCTATTTTGACAAACCAAATAACGGTGTACCAAAACCATGGCAAAATCGACTAGGAATTAATCTCTGATTGAACCAATCACAATCATATTGTTCGTCTTTGCACGAATAAGTGAAAATGAATTTTCAATCACATTACAGAATTCAATCACTGGTAGTTTTGCAGTAGTCCAGTAATAAAGTTTCCATAATTTTCGGCTATTCTGTTTCTTGAAAATATATATTTTTCAACTATAAGATTGAGAACAAAATAAAACTCATGTTATTTCATGAAACTTAAACTTGAGAAATTAAACGTTAATATTGTGACAAAACATGGTGAATGCGCTCCGCAAGCCACCACATTGTGTAGAATTGTTTGGAATCGATTGGCTTCTGGTACATTCTAGCTAGGCTAGATGGCGTCGAACGTTCTTCGCTTTTCTAAAAATATCTTAATCCTGGCGAGGGTATATAATGAGATCCGTCATTTCAAGACGTTAGTTAGTTCAGTTCCGAATACGTCGTGAAATATAAATCGTAAAACATAAATGAGCTGTGATTTTGTTTGTGAATAGTGAGTTCTGTACAAAGTGACTTGTAAAATAAATTAATTAAAGCTGAACAGTGTTTTCTATAGCGAAACTCGTTACATTGGTGTCAAAAGTGGGATTTATTGTGTGCTATAGAAACGGACATAAATATTCACTGTGATGGCTGCGAAACTGGTGTTTTTAACCGGATTGAAGGTCTCCAAGTTGAAGAGAGAGCTGGAGGAGCGTGACCTGGATAGTAGTGGTAAGAAAACTGATCTACAAACAAGGCTTCGTGAGGCTTTAATGGAAGAAGGCATGAATCCTGATACGTTCCAATTTGAAGTTCCCGATCCCAACGCAGTAAAAAGATTATTGGAAGAGAAGTTTAATGAATCTTCTAGAGCCATGGAAGAGAACTCGAGGAAAATGGAGGAGAAGCTCGAAGAATCCTCCAGAGCTATGGAAGAAATCAAGGAGCAATTGGCGGATAACTACAACTGCTTGAAGGCTCATGTAGCAGAGGAAATCGGAAATCTGGAGAAACAACTAGGAGAGACTGCAAAGGCTCTGGAAGACGAAATCGACGAATTGAGAAGGCAAGTGGCAGTAATCATGCAACAACCGGAAGTTACTTTCGGGAATCACGGTGCGAGTGCCAAGATGGAAGCTGATACCATCAGAATCCACATGAAAGCCCCACAGTTTGATGGCAAACTGTCCTGGAACAATTACCATCGCCAGTTCGAGGCAGCAGCAAGGGCAAATGGATGGACTGGACCGGAAAAAGCCCTGGCATTGACTCTGGCACTTCGTGGGGAAGCTACAGAAATCCTGCAGACGCTCAACACCCAAGAGCAGGAGGACTACGATGTACTAGTCAAGCATCTGGAACTGCGATATGGGCAAACTCACTTGGAGCACGTCTACCACTCTCAGTTGAAAAATCGCATTCAGAGGACCAACGAAACCATGCAGGAGTTTGAAGCGGATGTTGCTCGCCTGTCAAGACTGGCTTATCCAACCACGCCAGAAAATGTGATGGAAAGGCTGGCAGTCCAGGCCTTCTTGGATGGACTTCGAGACCAAGAGATTCGGCAGTCACTGATACTCCATCGTCCCGATAGACTGGTTGGAGCACTGGCCAAAGCCTTGGAATTCGAAGCGGCGAAGCAGTGCTGCAAGCTTCCTACGCGTGTGCGAATGATGGAGGAGAAGGATCATCTGCAAGAAGACATCATCGAAGCAACTGTGAGGAGAGTCCTCAAGGAAATGGAGGTATCCAAGCGAAAGGAGTTGCGATGCTGGAATTGTGGAGAGCTTGGGCATATGCGTGGCCGCTGTAGGAAAAAGATACGGGCACCTGCGTTGGCATGGGAAAAGAAGGATCATCGAGCGAGATCAAGCCTCAAGATCTTGGATGGCTTGTCCAGGAGACCAGAGCTTTCTCACACAGCCGAGGAAAAGGAAGCGAGCGTTCGCAGGACAACTGTAGTGGATGATTCCTGGCAGTCTAAGGCGCTTCGCGAGGACCAGGAGAAAGATCCAGATCTGAAGGTTGTCATCGGATGGAAACTGGCAGGCCAACGACCAACTTGGCAAGAAGTCGCGCGGTTCTCGACCACCGTGAAGTCCTACTGGGCTCAATGGGACTCGATGGTTCTTGATGACGGCATCCTGAAGAGGCTGGTGAAGAATCTAGATGGCACGGAAGATCGGAGGCAGTTAGTCGTTCCTGGAAACAGACAGGCAGAGGTGATGAGAGAGGTCCATGATGGCGTCACGGGTGGACATTTGGGTGTAACCAAGACGCTGGGAAAGCTGCGAGAACGGTTTTACTGGGTTAACTGTCAAGCCGATGTGAAGGAATGGTGCAGAAAATGTGCCGTATGTGTGGCAAGTAACGGACCCCAGAAACGGCCAACAGCTCCTATGCGCCAATACAACGTGGGAAGCCCCTTTGAAAGAATCGCAATCGACGTGGCTGGACCGTTCCCTGAAACGGACAAAGGAAATAAATACATCTTGGTCGCCATGGATTACTTCAGCAAGTGGGCTGAAGCGCATGCCTTGCCAAACCAGGAGGCAGCTACCGTTGCCGATGTCTTGATTAAGGAATGGTTTTGCCGTTTCGGTGTCCCGTTGGAGCTGCATTCGGAGCAGGGCAGGAACTTCGAATCGACGCTATTCCAGAACGTCTGCGATGTCTTGAAGATCAAGAAGACAAGGACAACGGCGTTACACCCACAATCGGATGGCATGGTGGAGCGAATGAACCGAACCATCAATCGACACTTGGCCAAAGTTGTCTCTGACCATCAAAGAGACTGGGATCAACATCTTCCCCTATTCCTCATGGCCTACAGGTCAGCAGTTCATGAATCGACGGGCGAAACACCTGCCAAGATCATCATGGGTCGTGAACTCCGGCTGCCCTGCGATTTGAAGTTTGGCTGTCCACCTGGTGAGGATGTCGCTGGGGAAGACTACGCAAGTGATCTTCGTAGAAAAATGGACGATATCCATCAACGAGTCCGACCAAACATCCAAAGTGCCAGCGACAGGATGAAGAAGGCGTACGACGTGAAGGCCGAAGAAGGAGGGTTCCAGGTTGGGGATTTGGTTTGGCTTCACAACCCACAGAGGCGACGTGGATTCTCCCCAAAACTGCAAAGTTCTTGGGAGGGCCCGTATGAGATTCTGGAGCGAATCAATGACGTCGTCTACAGGCTTCGAAAGCCCCCACGAGGAAAACCGAGGATTGTTCACTTCAATCGTTTAGCTCGGTATGCTGGGAACCACGACGATCAGGACGCTGAAGTGAGGCAGATCAGGTCAGCCAAGGAAGACATGTTATTGGAAACTTTCATGTCTCTACACTCCAATGGCCAGAAAGTCCAGAATGGCGTTGTCCAAGAAAGGCAGCTGGATTTGTTCAAAGCACCGGCCGAATATTCGTTGGCTCACTGGGTCACTGAAGACCTTGGTATGAGGAGTGGTCTTGCTGCTGCTTTCAAGCGGAAATTTGGACAACTGGAACATCTACGACGACAAAAACCAGAGGTGGGGAGGGTACTGGAAATCATGGAAGGTACACGACATCTGTTCTACCTTGTGACGAAGAAGCTTCCACATCATCTGACCACCTACAGTGATGTCTGGAAAGCCCTCAGTCATCTTCGTGACTTGATGCTGTCAGAGGACCTGACCCATCTGGCAATTCCGAAAATGACGAACGACCAACTGGACTGGAGAGTAGTACGGAGCATGCTGGAGGTAATCTTCAAAGAAAGCGGCATTGACATCCTGGTGTGCTGCTATCCTTCCCGGAGGACGAACCAGAGGACAGTGGACTGCTACTTCCATAGGACATCAGGCTGCCGGTTTGGGGACAGTTGCCGATACCGACATGAAGGCAATTCGGGACGAATTGCCTTAAGAAGGGGGCAATGTGACAAACATGGTGAATGCGCTCCGCAAGCCACCACATTGTGTAGAATTGTTTGGAATCGATTGGCTTCTGGTACATTCTAGCTAGGCTAGATGGCGTCGAACGTTCTTCGCTTTTCTAAAAATATCTGGAATGTTCTCTTAATCCTGGCGAGGGTATATAATGAGATCCGTCATTTCAAGTTAGTTAGTTCAGTTCCGAATACGTCGTGAAATATAAATCGTAAAACATAAATAAGCTGTGATTTTGTTTGTGAATAGTGAGTTCTGTACAAAGTGACTTGTAAAATAAATTAATTAAAGCTGAACAGTGTTTTCTATAGCGAAACTCGTTACAATATGTTTATATTTTGTTATTACGAACAAAATTGACGTGCTGGAAACATTTGGTAATTAAGTATATTTATCAATAATCAGCAATGCTCAATAAAACAAAAAATACATCCATTTAACTTTTCTCAACTCCCAAATAAGGAATTGAAAAAATAATATCAAATTATAATGAGTAACCCATATACGTATTTAATAATAAGTATATGGAGTAACCTCTGTTCCAAAAGACTTCCATTATTAGACTTTGAGACAAGTATATCAAATTATGTTCTGACAAAAATAGAAATTGAGCTTTCAGATTAAACACATTGATCTCCGAAAGGACGCTTTTTTGGACCCGTGTTAATGGAAAATGTTTGTCTTATTTTTATTGGGCCTACTTCTTACTTTAGAAAATCATGCTGTATTAGGATAATTACTGTCTACTCAATATAGGTAGACAGCGCAGAAATATTATCTTCCCGCACTGTCGGTATCTTGCGGTTCCGTCTAGCTCGACAACGCATTGCGCATGTTGGACAGTGCAGCAATTTTTATTGGGAATCTGTCTAGACAGTGCGCTAGTCACTGCCTTTTTTAATATGTGAATTATGTGATAAGACAAGGACAAGACGATAAAAACCTCAGGTCACGACGTCACGTGCTTTTATTGGAAAAGGTCCCCATTAGGTCACATGATCAATGCAATGCTAAATGCTACGCATAACCAGAGAATCTCTGGCATAACAAGCTATGAAAGACAAAGCTACTAATGGCCGTTTATTCGAAGATTTCCAACGATCCGATGTTGCCACCTATCAAAAATAGCACCTTCATTTTTTTGACAGACATTACTTTTGTTTATATACAGGGTGTTTCATTATTATCAAGATGGTTTATCTCTGATTGAGATACACGTTGTAAGATATTTTTGCAAAACTAGGTTTTTTATTATTGGCTTAAAAACGCTTTAGCCTATTTTTCCTAGACGTCCCTTGGATAATGAATTTAGCGCATAGCGGGTGAGTCAACAGCGAAAACTACTCGGAAAAATATCACCCTGTAGTTTTCTGCATCCTCTGAAATACGAGACTGAGCATTTTTTGATCTCTGTTGGTGTACTTTTCTTTAACTATGAAACACCCTGAATTCTGAATTACCTAATTAATTTTCTGCAGCACATTCTTCAATCACATATTGGCTTTTTTGTCGGTTTTCATTCATTATTTATCCACAATAAGAAAAAACAGGAAATGCAGGGATTACATTCTCGCCCGGGGCGCCCCGCGTGCTCGCGCCTTCCGCCATATAGTAGAACGGAGACAGCGCGAGTGCGAGGCTGAGCTAGCGCTACCACTTATACTCTCGCACTCGAAATGTCTCGCGAGAATGTAAATGAGCACTAAAAGTTTAGACCTTCTAGGAAAGCAGGTTATCAAGGCTTGCAAGAAATGGACAATTTGCACATTTTTTGGAAATATGAAAAATATAAGGATTTGTAAGTACTGATGCCATTGATGTTTAAAAAAACTACCTACGATCTCTAATAATGTAGTAATCACCGATTAAAGAGCACCAATCAACATCCACTACGTCACAGAATACACTATCTATCTCCGTCTGTCGTATGACTGAGATGAGTCTCTCTCTCTCGGGGGGGTCATATGGCCGCACCCCGTTTGCGATCATACAGTGAAATTCCCGTCTTCTTTTTCATTTATTTCGTATATTTTTGGGTATTTCAGGAAACATTTCTCGCTGGTGACCCTCTAGAGAATGAATCCGCCTGCGTCGATTATGAAAGAAACCGCACGCCATTATAAACACGTCATCTGGATAAGGCATGATGGAAACTTTTCGTGTGAAACGATAGAAAACACTTAAAAAAAAACACGCAACAGACTAATTTTTTGTTTGTTTGGTGGAATTCAAGTTTCGAGTTTGTTTTCGAAACTTCAACATGTTTTGTGTTTCTGGTTTTGGAATTGAAACTAGTCGCAAGCGAGTCTGTTAATTTTGTGGAATTGAGCCGTTTGTGAACCAGATTTGCAGACTACTTGGAGGCTCTGCCAAGGTGCGGTCTCGGGTCTGCCGCCACTCGTCCCTGAATGAAAGGTGTACCTCCAAACTTCTATGTAGTCTGAGTCTTCAATCCGTGTGTGACAGTCCCACCGACAGTAAGGAACCTCACACCTCACAAAAGATGATAATATAGAGTGGCAAACCTCTGTCCCTCCATACACTCTGAGCAGACATCCTTACATATGCTGCCATCGCTTTCCTCTTTACTCAGAGAGCCAGTTATGGCAACGCAAGGAGAATCATCAATGCATCTCCTTATTGTACCGGTTATACTCAGACAGTCAGACAGATCATCGTTTGGTTAGTGGTTTTCTCGGTCGCCGACCACCAGGCTACGTATTCTCATACGAGGATCTCTCCTTGGTCTGATCACGGGCGCAGCAGCCTTATCGCTATAGGTTACTAATCATGACATCTTCATCGTCGTCCTATGGGGCAGACCACTTGTCAATATGTAATTTGATTAGAAATAATACAAGACGTAGCTACATGAGGGTTGTGCATGCATAGGAAATTTCAAAGTTGCAGAAAAATTAGAACATCATGAGGAAAAGTTTTATTTGTATAATCCTAGACAAATTGAAACTGAATTTAATCCCGCACATGCTAATATCAATGTTTCTTGAGATTTCTCCAGACTTTCAACACAGCACAAAATGCACGAACAAAACATCAGAATCAGGGTCAAGGTCAAGGTGCGTGTACTGTGGGTGCAATACAATACGTGTGGTGCACTGACAAAAAAAAATCCGCACTATTTCTGGTTGTCACAATTTATACAGACAGCAAAGCAGCGTTGAGACTACTAGAACCAGATACAGTAAGGTAAATAAGGTAGTGATGAGTTGCCCTGGGGCATTGTCCTGGATCAGGAACAAGAAGCTCGTTCTATGCTGGGTTCTGGGTTCCTGTATATAGCAATATTGAAGGGAACACGATGGCAGATGGACTGGCGAAATTGGGACTAAGAAAGGACGAAGTCGAAATGGAAAACACATCGCTACCAAGGATCAAACTATTGAAAGATACAGTAGATGAACACATAATTAAGATATACAGCGACAGGTGGCGCAATCGAAACGACTGCAAAACATCGAGAACTCTGTGGCGAAACTTGAAAAAACAGGGAAATTACTAAATCAGAGGGAATCCTCTGTGAGCACCCTTGTGGGAGTAATCACAGGACACTGTGAAATCGGAACCATGCTTCGAAAATGGGGCCTAGGGACTGATGATCTCTGCAAGAACTGCATCGAGGAGGATGAAACGATAGAACATCTACAGTGCCACTGGCAAACTCAGAAAGAAGGACGCCTCAGGAATATGGGACAATACTACCTTGAAGACTTGGAGGAAGCGGCAAATGCAGACAGTGCTAATTTTGAACTTCGCAAAAACCATGAGATCGTTTAGAACGATGAAGAGAAAGGCTGCAGGTTAAGACCAAGGGTACACCTCTTCAAACAAGGGAACACAATGGACCATTTGGGGGTCTTTGGGGATTGCAAATTTACTGGCGCAGAAAAAAAAAATGATATTTTATTTTTATTATAAATAATAACAATCATCATATAAATATGACATTTATGGTATAACGTAAACATTTAATACGGTAAACGGAAAGGTTGGTACAGAACCGTAATAAATGTCTAGAGTTACATCCATGTGAGCAGTGCCCTCCTTATACCGGTATAAGGAGGGCACTGCTCACATGGATGTAACTCTAGACATTTATTACGGTTCTGTACCAACCTTTCCGTTTAACATCGGATAACCGTAAAACAATGTCTCTTTATTTAATACGGTACCTCCCAAGAGATTTGTCCCTACTGCGAAGGAAAGTTAGGTTAGGAAATTCGTTACCTGGTTATCGCCAAAATCCGCCTATTTTATTCGTTATACGATAAGATCATGATCGGGTGACCAGCGATGACCAATCAACAAAACACCAGCTGAGGATGTAGGTACGTCATAGCTCGATTTGACGCGAGCTCCGATAATTTGGATTTCAACAATTTATATTTCGCATGAAAGATATTTCTTGCTGTTTTTCCACTCGCATACGGTTTTTGACATAAAATTCTTTGTATTTTGATACTCTTCAAAAATTGTGCAAGTTCCCTATTCTCGATAGTGTTTATCCAATTCAAAAGTTCCAACTGTGTGGTAAATTAATTTCCGCTTTTTCGGTTGCCAATGGAAAATTTACATGAATTTACTTCGGAAACCTATTTACAATGAAACGACACCCCGAAATCCTCATAATGTTTATTACTGAACCAAACTGAACAATATTACTGATAAAGGTATATCTAGTCCGCAAAACAACATAACATCTACATTTATGCTATCCTAGATATCATAAACTAAAAACTGATCTTCTTAATATAAACAGCCATTACTGTAGGAACAGCCGCTCTTCACCTGAAACAAAAATAGATTGCATGGATAGAATGATGATAAAAATGATATACAAAGCAAATATGACACATCCAATGACAATTGTATTACCCCTTTCATTTTGCGCAAGGCAAATGAAGAAAAAATGTTATCCTAGGATTCAAGAACTTTTAAATTTTTGGTTGATGTCTTAACAAAGATTTTTTGTAGTTTTTATGATCATCTTTATTATCACCATGCGATTTTATTGCGGTAACGAGTGTTACCTAGTTTATCAGTATTTCATGATTCAGCTTTTGTTTGGTTAACGTCAACCCATTATGCTTTTATTAATACAAGTACCTACATACATGGAGTTCGTAAAAAAAAACATCTCCCTCAATACATTTGTTGACGTGTTTCGACGAATTTCAAAAATTTGTCTAGTTGTATGTTCTCTGAGAAGAAATTATTCCTCACGTTTGCGGACTTACTGCCATACACGGGAACTTGGTTGGGCCTTCGAACGGAGATAGTAATAACACGATCATCTCCAACTTGACCCGCAGAAATCAACCGACAATTTCTTATATGAAGGGTTTTCTTGGTTGAGCGCAAACTCATGAATTCAAATGTTAAAGCGAAATTTCCATTGTAACTTGTAATAATTATAAATATAAGATTTTTTTTTCTCTAACTGTTCATACCCAATATTTTTTAGGAACTGTAAAAACACAGTATATTACTATTAATTTTCAATGCTATCCTATTTAGGTCATATTGTCTTATTAATGGAAAACTGTTGGACAATAAAGATTATTATTATTATTATCATTATTATAATTATTATTATTATTTATTTAGTTTTTACATAATATTTTCGAGAATTCCACTGTTATTAGGTGATAATTGAGGTGATAATGCAAACGTTGAATCTTTTCAAAACTGAATTGGTTGCCTTTCTTGGAGTTTGTCCATTAATATTACTTTTTTACAGCGCCCTAAAAAAAATCTAAAACCAAGTAATCCTACAGCATTTTTATTGCATTTTATATCGCGTTTTTGTAAATTAGAAAGCTCCATTTTAGTAAAAAACTTTTAATGGTGATCATACTATTATTAATTCTTCATCTCATTTATTGGTCTTTTTCTTATGATAATTAGATTGACTACGTTGAGGTCGAGGTTGTGAGGTAAAACATGAAGCAGAAAAAAAAAACATAAAATGCCCATAAAAACTTCATTTTCAAAAATAACCCTATCATATCAATCGTGATAAAGTTCTCTTTCAAATAAGGATGAAATGTAATATGGTTTCCATTAAAAGAAAAAAACATAATATTAAGTATGTATATGTAATATGTCAAAAATGACGGGTTTGACGAACACTGTTTTAATGCCATTTTATTTAAAGTAGAGTTTCCTAATACTTTTGTATTTAACATTATTTCCTCGATTTTCTCCTACAATCAATATTCGCGGAGCTAGGGGTTTTTAAAAAAATCGCTGAAAATCAGTTTACTCCAAATATCTTATGACAGCTGTCAAATTTTTTTAAACACAAAATAATGTTGAGTAGAGCTTACAAAAATAATAAATTTTTGTCCATCTTAACTTTCTCCGAGATCCCTATGCTAGAGGTAAATTTCCTCGTAAATTTCTCAAAGAGTACGGATTAAGGTAAAGAACCGAACATTGACACCTAACCAATTATTGACAGCCCTTTTTTCGCTCGATTTCAAGAAAGAAACAAAATATAGAATGGAGTTTGTCACAACTTCTACTCCACTAATAAGTCTGGCAACAAAGTTTATTACCGCGCGAATTTTATAGGCCGCCATTTTGTTGTAAATTTCATTTATGTGAAGAGGCTCTCAAGTCTCACCAGAATCATAGTGGTTGTAGTGGTTGAACTTAAGGTAGGTATTTTGTAAATATACAGGGTGTCTCAAAAACATGTTGACAAACTTTAAGGGGTTATACCTATCTTACACAAAAAACTTACGATAGAACCCAACTTGCCCATTCCGAAAGTTGATATTGACAGATACCAGGATTTCAAATTTAAATTTTAGTTTTTTATTTTTTTCTTACTTTTGAAATAATGATGTTATTTTGATGATATTTGGTAAATGAGTATTGTTTGACATGCGAAAATCAAATCTGAGCTTGATATGGCTCTTACTTGTAGGGGGCGCCACTTACACACCTTTTAACTCATTCAAATAGCCATTCCTTTTTTGTATGCATTCTTACTTTCTTATATATTTACATAAGAAAGGTATACTTTGTAAAAGTAGCTAAGAGTAACCCTTTTCAAGCTATTTGCACTTAAAGTAATGCATGCAATGTGGTTTTGAATGGCAAATTTTGAAAATACACACGAAAAGCCACCCGCTTTGAAAACGGCGTTATCATGATAATTTTGACAGTTGTTTCAATGTCCAATTTATCTTATGAAAAAAACATGAAAAATAAAATAAAAAAAAAAATATACAAATTTATTCCATTTTTTTTTAATAAACAATATTGGAACAAATGTCAAAATTAGCATGATAACGCCGTTTTCAGCGCCACCTATATCTATTTTCAAAATTTTCCATTCAAAACCACACTGCATGGATTACTTTAAGTGCAAATAAATATCTTCAAAAAGGTTACTCCTAGCCACTCTTACAAAGTATACCTTTCTTACGATAATATGCCGGAACAATGAAAATTTCGATACAAAAAGAAAGTACGAGTGCATACAAAAAAAATTATGACTATTTGAATGACTGAAAAGGTGTGTAAGTGGCGCCCCCTGAGTAAAAGCCAAATCAAGGTCAGATTCAGATTTCAAATGTCACACAATCCTCATATACCAAATTTCGTCAAAATAACTTCATTATTTCAAAAGTTATTTGAAAAAATCAAAACTAAAATTCAACTTTGACACTCCTGTATTTCTTTTGATATCAACTTTCAGACTAGACAATTTGGCTCTTACTTGTAGGGGGCACCACTTACACACCTTTTCACTCATTCAAATAGTCATAACTTTTTTGTATGCACTCGTACTTTCTTTTTTATCGAAAATTTGATTTTTCTGGCATATTTACATAAGAAAGTTATACTTTGTAAGAGTAGCTAGGAGTAACCCCTTTTCAAGATATTTGCACTTAAAGTAATACATGCAATGTGATTTTAAATGGCAAATCATGATAATTTTCACAGTTGTTTCAATGTTATGGAATAAAAAATAAAAAAATGCAAAAAAAATACAAAATCATCATCATAACGCCGTTTTCAGCGCCACATATGTCTATTTTCAAAATCTTCCATTGAAAACCACACTTTATAAATTACTTCAAGTGCAAATATCTTGGGTCAATCCTAACCCCTCTTCCAAAGGTATACCTTTCTTATGTAAATATGCCGGAAAAATCAAATTTTCGATAAAAAAGAAAGTACGAGTGAATACAAAAAAGTTATGACTATTTGAATGAGTGAAAAGGTGTGTAAGTGGCGCCTCCTACAAGTAAGAGCCAAATCAAGGTCAGATTTGAATTTTGCATGTCAAACAATCCTCATAGGTATACCAAATTTCATCAAATTAACTTGATTATTTCAAATGTTATTTAAAAAAATTAAAAACTAAAATTCAACTTTGACACCGTGTATCTCTTTGGATATCAACTTTTGGACGGAACAATTTGGGGTCTATCGAAATATTTTTGGGTAAGGTATAACCCCTTAAAGTTTGGCAACATGTTTTTGAAAAACCCTTTATATTGAAATATGCAAAATGCATTTAACAGTTCTATTAAATTATTTTCTAAAGCTTGAAAGACCCTTCTAGCTTGTGACACATAAGAAACCTTTCTAACCAACTATTGACACAGGGTGTCGAAATATACTCCATGTCCATGTTCTCTACCTTTTTTTTTTATTTGGTTGAACAAAAATCGATATAAACTCCAAGTTTGCTCTTACACTGTCAATAATTGGGTGTTTACCTTACTGAAGTTGTACTGTAATTGTGATTTTATCTCGGATTTAATTCTGTATCGGCTATAAGTTACGAACTGGCGATCAAAATTGAAATTTTTTAAAAATCCCTAATAGGAAACTGCTAAAAATGTCGAAATTATATTTTGAACTTCCAATAATATTATAAGATTGTCTGTTGGCCATAGAATCATCCGAATAAATAAGAAATGATCTTTCAAAAAGTAAGTCCGGAGAGGAACAAATCATCGAATATAATTAAACCTCAAATCATAGAGATAATCCAGAAAAATCTTACTTACTGCAAAAACAAATTCTCAGCAGAAGGCAAAGGTGCCAGGCCATGCGTAACATTAGGCAATTGTCTCAAATCAGGCAAATTCCTCATATGGTCTCGCAATTCCGTCTTAATCTTCAAAACTTTCTGCAATTTCTCTGTAAATTCCTCCAACAAAGTTTCCGTCTGGCTCAACATCTGCTCCTGGCAAGTCAAATAATCTCTTAGCATCACCGACAGTTTTTTCCTGCAATCCATTTCTTTGGCCAATCTCGAATTGTAGTCGTTCAACAGCGAAATTGCTTTTGCAGCTTGTATGCAGAGATCTTCACCTTCATCTTTGTTGCTTATATTGGGAATAAGGGCCAAATCGGAAAGCTCCCGGGGAAGTTTGGCAATCATTTCTCGCATACTTTCATCAGCTGATGCAGTATTTGTGTCTAGATCTCTTATGGCCTGGATAAGCTCTTCTGGTTCTGGAGGATCTCCTGCAGGGATTTGAGGACTAAGATGGAAACGTACTTCATTGGTTTGTACTTCAGTCGGTTCCTCCCGAGATTCCTCTTCCTGTTGCTTTTCTTTGAGTTTTTGAATGTAAGCTTCAGGGTCTCTGCCTAGAGTCAGCGCTCTTTTGTAGGTCATTATCTGTACCGGCGCATACACAGCTCTCTCTTGCCAAATACTCATCAGTCTTTCTGAAGCACTTTTAATGTTCTCATCACACCCGTGCATGTGCTCAAACGCTTTGACCAATGCTTTTTTGAACGTTTTGTGATACTCAGGACCCTTCTTGCGACTGTTCTGGATAACATCGTTGGCCAAATACAAGAAAGTGAGTTTTCTGTTTATTTTCACCTTTAGAAACTCTCGTAGCCATACTTTTACCACGGTGTTGAAGTGTTTTCTGTGGTGGATCAACCATAAAGATGTAGTTTGAATACTGTGTGACGAGTCATTGAGTTCATTGAGTTTCTTCGTGAGGGCTGACTCTGTGAAGCCTGACATGCTTTGGTGAATTTTTGGAAACGAGTTTTAGGTATTTTTTTTTGCTTGGAACGCGTCTGGAATACTGAAAAAGTTGCTTTGAGCAAATCGGAACCAGATTAATTGTGTTGTTATGTAGAATAATATTTGAGGTTATGTCAATGCTTCTTCTTTCTTATTATTTAGCGCGTACCAGTATATATTAGGTGTGTTTGTTTTGCTCCACTAGTGCACACTATTCTACACTACAACACTCAGTGTGGCTTTGTTTGTGAAATGTTTGTCTGTTTTCAGGGATAGAATATCTTTACTGAACTAGAAAAGATATTCTTACCTAAAAACAGACAAACATTTCACAAACGAAGCCACACTGGTGTTGTAGTTTGTAGTGTAGAAAAGTGAGCACTAGTGGAGCATAACAAACACACCTATTTATCCCAGCTTGCACTACACCGTTGCCAAGTTGCTAAAGGACTATTTACACGAGAACACAATCCACAATGAAAAAGTTGCGTACAATCCGCTCAAAATGGAACTTTTCCAATGAATTGGTGGATTGGTTTAGCGGAATGTCTTCACAATTATTGGCCTCGTGTAAATGTCACATAAATCTGACTGATTCGGCCTAAAGTTAATACTTGTCTTTTTAAAAAACATTATCCTTTCCGGACTTCCCTGATCTTTGGAGGTTCTTTATCTATCTTTCTGAAATAAACGATGGTAACCAACACGATACAAAAAATAATCCAACTAAGCAAACAAAATTTTTGCGACGCACGTGTGGTACCGTTAATTTAAGGGAACATGAAAAACGTTATTTTTGGAACATTCTATTAATGGAACAATAACGATTTTCTTGAGGTTGAAAAAATAACGTTTATGGGATGTGAATTTTGAGTATGTAGGTAATCAATACATTATCAGTGGGACTTTAACGACACATTCATGTTATATTTTGAAATACGTTTTGTAATTATCATCGCTGAGATGTTGTTATGTACTAAAAACGTTCATAAACCGTTTATCAAATAACCTCAGCTTGTTTACATCCCTGAAACGTTTAATTTGCAACGGAATTTCTTTGATTGATCAGAGTTCCTTATAAAAACGACCTGAAATGTATAGCGAATTTTGGAACAAAAACCGATCTGTTATACCCAGTTTCGAAACAATAACGATCTTCAAGTGCCATTGTTATAACATTCTGGAAAGTCGCGGTCATGGAAATATCTCAAAAACGGACCTTATCCGTAATAGTCACGGACCTATATAAAAACCAAGTCCGTGGTAATAGTATATTGGAATAAGAACGTTTATGTGTTGACGTGACTGCGATTTTGTTATGTTGGTGGACATTACCTTAGATCATATATACTAAATATATGATCTAAGGACATTACGACCAAGCGGTTCCGTAGTTGCGCCGAAACAAATCCTCTTTGGACAACGTAACAATGTAACGAGTAACAAAAATATATGGTAAACGCCATACAACTTTGAATCTACGTCATATTGGCATCAAGCCAACAACTCCTATATAATAAGGACTAAGTGCTCAAAAAATATTCCAATGTGACGACACCTATGTAGGCCCCGATGTAGGCCTTTTATCGATTCATCCTTCAAAAATCCTATTTCCTTATCCTTGTAGACCTGACAACGCAAATAATCATGTTTATTTATGCTCTTGTCAAAGCAATTCAAAAATTTCTTCCAGTTTGAATGTTTTTTGAACGTTAAAGGCTACACACACAAAGATTATCCAATGCCTGATTCTTGCGCTGAATACCAGTGCCGGTTTTTGCAAAGACCAATCAAAAGTTCACACATACAGTGAATAACGAGCGAGTAGTTCATGCTCTTCACTGGAGACAGGTAGATCAAATCTGTTAATCGAGAGTCCGCCTTTATACAGAGTTTTTGCATCTACTATAAGCGATGTGGGGAGCTCTCATCCAGCTGTAAGCTGTTGGCTTTTATTCCACCGATACACCATAAAGTTATCAAGATATGGCCCACCAAAAAAAGGAAACTGATAGAAATATTTAAAAAAACAACAATGGAAACACAGGAGGAAGAAAATATCCAAGGAGAAACTGATGGGAATCTTGACTTGACCTCCATTCAGATCTTAAAGATTAATCTATTGTTCATTCATTATGAATAGTGTCTCTTGTGTGTTTAAGTGTTTAAGATTTTATACAGGGCTGTTTTTTCTAACTGTGTATCTTTTGAAATACTCGGGCGTAAAAAAATAAACTAGCCACACTTTTCGAAGTTTTGAAATGACAATTTGTCAAAGCCAGCTATTCTGGAAATGATCGTAGTGTTCCCCAAGGTTGTATCATGGGCCTACATTGATGACGTCAAACGGCCAGCACTTTGGCCTTGTTTTCTAGGAGGTATTGATCAAGCACGTTGTTGTGATTTGCTGGTGACCAAATGTGGCCACCAGCAAACTTCATAATAACGCGCATTGTGGCATCGAGGACGTAGATTCAAAGTTGTTACTATAACGAGATTGCGATGATATTTTGCTTGGTGGGAATAAGGTACCTAGCCATATATGGTACCTAGCCATATATGGTCACCTCGGAGGCGGTTGTTCATTAGGTGTAGGTCGTCAGCGCTCTCTAATGAGAAATAATTAAGCGCCTGCCCTCATTTTGATCATCTTATAAACATGATTAACAACGTGTTTTTTTTATTCTGGACATCTGAATATTATGTAGGCCAGTCAATGCATCCAACATTGCAAATGCGCATATATTTACGATCTTTTTTATATGTTGTGAGGATCTCTAAGTTTTTGCCATACTTTTTTAAAGATAACTAAATTTGCCACAATTTTAGCTCCATTGGTTGCGAACTTGCAGCCCGACGAAAATAGGCCTTTTTTTGCAAAAAGTGAAGGTTTGTAATGTATGTTTTATGCTCCTTGACATATACTCGCTAAAATGATCGAGGGTCCTAGAGCAAGACATACGAAAAGAAATTGTAGAGAATTTAGTCAGCTTCAACTTATTAGTAGGTACCAAAATAGTATCGCTATGGGTCAAAGTCTTCTCAGAAACTTAGTAAAATAGTAAAACATTGTACCAAAGATTGCATGTACTGAATGTCTGTGGTGGGTTGAGTCACGATCATACCTAGTACCGTGCAATTAGTCCATATATAATCAATTCTATACAATCGACAAATTGTTTGGTAAAAAGTTACACTATTTTGAGCGTCAGGTTTGGGAGAGGGGAGAGAAGGAGAAGTTAACAAAAAAGTACTTTTTATCAATTTTTGTTGAATATTTCGAAAAATATGAGGTTAAAAGCAGACTGCTGTATACAAAAATAATCTACATTAGATTTCGAATAAAAATGATCCAGTGCATAATTTTGCTAAACTGAATGATGGTTCCATGCAGGTACAAGGAAGGTATAAATAATGTAGAAATTTTTTTGTTACCTTCACATTCTTTGGAAAAATGAGATTATAAGTTGCGTGAAGGTGAAATCCAACCCGTTGTGAGCCGAGTCGCGATTATGTCTCTCATGTATACAGTGTGTCCAAGATAAGGATGTCTATCATGGGGATTTTGGAAATCATAAGAGATACGGAGATGGTTAAATCAGAGAAAAGTTGCTACTTTCAAGCCTGACAATATGCCGTTTAGAAAGTTTTAAAATTCCGAGTAGTTTCGGAGATATGCCTAAAAAAAACGAAATTTGCCGATTTCGTTTTTGTTTCTTTCTGTCGTTATTTAGAGAGATATGGAAAAACAAAAGACACTTTCTCATGGCACTTTTTATGACGGATTTCAAGAGCTTTTTATGTTCCCAAACCAACAATGTATCGCAATTATTCAAAAAATTTATATTGATGGATTTTTCCATGAGAACTCATGTGTTAGAGAGAGACAAATAATACATTTTTAATAGGGTCAAAAACAAACACCTCTTTTTTAATAAGTCCCATATATAGTGGGTTTGGGAACATAAGAGGCTCTTAAAATCCATAATAAAAAATCAAGGACCGTATTTAAAAAAACAAAGTTGATGATGGCTGCTCATAGACGAAACGTCGGTTCTTCAATTTAATAACGCTATCTTGTAAATGGAAAAAAGTGGCGATGAAGAAGTTCCATTCATTTTTAAATATATCTTCAAATGTGGTCAGAAAAAAACGAAAACAATTTTTGAAAAATTTCGGTTTTTTTCGGATAATTTTGGACGTAGTCAGAATTTCTTGGTTTTGCAACGGCATTTTGTTGAGCATCAAAATACGCAACTTTGCCTCCATTCAACCGACCTTGTATCTTTTACGGTTTCCAAGATCCCCATGATAACTAGGCGATAAAACGCGGAATTAGGCGTTATTCCGCTTTTTACGCCTATAAGTTTTCATGAAATCACTTGGCGGAAAATCGCAAAATTCAGCGTTTTTGGCCCGCCTTCCGGATCTTCGGTATATCCTACAAAATTATTTTTTTTTAGGAGGATTGCCATCAACCACGCAGTATCAACCCCAATAGCGTGGGCAAGCTCGTCGTTATTGGCACATGACCACTAGACGAGTATCAGATCGTAAAAAATAAGAACCGACTTCTCCAAGGGGAATCCTCTGCTCAAACTAGGTTCAGGATCGGGCATCTTTTCTCGGAGTTTTACGGATAAACACCAGAAGTAGGACTAGTCTATCGGCCGTACGCTCACGCGTACTAATTAGTTCAACTAGACTATAGTCACAGGTGATAACCAAAGCCACCAGTTGCTAGGGATAGGCACAAGACCCAACTCTCCTTTCCTAGAGTGGGTGACAGTCCGATATCCGGTACCGAAGGACTTACGTTATCCATACTCTCCAGGGGAGCCCGTTTGCCAGAATTAATCTTGGGATGAGGTACCCCAAACAAATATTTACCGGTAAAGGCCCCAGAGAGAGAGAACGAACGGTTTGTCGTTTCCCGGAAGACACTACTTTCTGTTATTATACTCCACAACAGGTTCGTTACCCAGAACCCTTTGGTATAGGCAATCTTTTTTTTATGGATAAGTCTCAGAAAGTGACAAAACTTACCCCGCTGACGTTTCGAGGTGAACCACGAGGAGGCAAAGAATTCACTTGAATGTCAGGGGCCGTGTTAGCACTTTATGTGCGAAGCATGACACACCATACGGTCGAAGGCTCAGATTAATAATTGTTTATTAATCTGAGGTCGAAGGGGTCTCAGCTTCAACTCGAATCCTAGTACTCAGGTCTAGGACCATCGAGCCCGACATTTTCCAATGTTTCCACCAAGACTTCACGTCTGTTTTCCGTGCAAAGTCGAAAGCGTCCGTAACTACGAGTGCAGAAAGAGTGATCTAAACTGCTCAAGCATGTACGGTAATTGCTTAGGCCTATGATGTGATAACAGAGACACGAACTTCATAGACGAAGATATTGAAGAGGGAGGTGCTATGTTTGAAGAGGAGTGAATACTGATGAATGCTTTACATTAATTTAAGGTAGCATTAATAATAATAAATCGTCTTTATTGAGATTTGGAACAAAATTAAACAAAACTGAAATACATTAAAATGTTTGAAATCCATTCTTAATGAGCGAAGTTTAGCTGATGTCAGCTATTCATTTATTTATAAAATTAAAAAAATTTAAGAAAATATAAATGCAGTATAGGGTGTCCCGAAATTAGACGTCAATATTTCAACCACGTATTGTACACCTCAAAATAGAAATAACACTTCATATAAACCAGTATCCACAGACTCTTCGTTTTCAAGATACAGGGTCTTAAAGGTGAAGACCTGATGACGGTTTTTCGTGAATATTTTCGAAACCTGTGAAGATAATTGGTTAAAATTTTGTTCAGTAACCAAAGTTTTTACGCTCTACCTAAGGAACGGAAACTCAGTATTCTATTACCTTCATGGGTAGCAAATACAGGGACGGGCTTGGGAAAAATGTGCGCTAAATTTTTTGGTTTTTGATTTTTTGTAGTTTTACTGCACAATTTCAAAATCTAGAGTTTTTCACATAGATAAGGTACTCTTCCCCTACCTCGCTGGAGACGCACCATTTTCGAGAAAAATGCATTTGGAAATACTATTGCAAACAAAATTGCATATACCGGAACTCTATATACTGATATATTATAATATTCACTTTTCTATGTCTCAGCGTAAGCACGGGTTTACCTGTGATAGCCTAGCCAGAAGCACACGATTTTTTACTAAAATCAGTGTGTTGTTCCTTAGGTAGAGTTTGAAAAGTCTAGAAACTGTACCAAATTTCACTCAATTATCTTAACAGGTTACACCGATATAATAGGTCTCTTCGTAGAACAATCACAAATCGGTCAGCGCTTCATCGATTGGTCAAAATAATTAGAAATAGTTTGCAAACTGCAAATGCTGATTGGCTGTGACTGGTTTGTGATTGTTCTTCGAACCGACCTTATAGTTCATTTACGAAAAATTTCTACTTTTACACCTTCCGTAACTCTGGAACCATTCACCTCAGCAATGGACAGGACCATTTTTGTTTGCAATTTAATGTGGATTATTTGTGTATAAAGCACTATTTGCGTTAAATCGCATAGTTTTCGAAATATTCAAGAAAATCTGATAAAAAGTACTTATTTACCCTCCCCCCAAACCCAACGCTCAAAGTGGTGCAATTTTTCTCCAAACAATATGTGGACAGTATAGAATAATTTGGAACTGGAGGAAGACTTTTACTTTGGATGTTGAGGCTGAGGACCAAGTGCACCGTACTAGTCGGGAAATTTCAAACAGTGTGCTGATCCGTTGGTCATTAGGAATGATTTTCATGCTCAATGTCTACGAGGGGGTGGAGCGTTTCACTGGAACTCCAACTCAAACATCTGAATAGCATGTTGTCATAGAGCATCCCAAATTTTAGGGGATACTGCAGACGCCGATAAATTGAAGACCTTGTTCGAAACCCACCCTTAATTCCCTGTCACTGTCGACTAGTGTGTCAAATGATCGTATGGTAAGTGATTATTTTAATTTCTGGAAAATAAGATTTTGTTTTATGGTATGTCCCCTCCCAGATAGCAAGCTTTGCTGCAAGGTGCTCAACTACCGACGGCCGGCAATCAAAAAGGGAGCACTTCATATTACTTTACTTACAAGTGCTCATCAAATACTTGTTTTTGGCAAGACTAAATCATAAGCGACAAAGAAGAGATCATCGCTCTTGTAGGAGCTTCACTATAAACATTTCAAAAAAATTTAATTTGCGTACCTCTTGATGTTTATAGTATAATAGCTACAACAAAAATGCACCCTAATATAATGCGGCTTTAACCAGTAAACTTCGCCTGAAAATGACTTATTTGTCGGACATCTTCTCCCGAGCGACATAACGAAGCTTGAGAACGCCTCTGAATTGTAATGGCCGATTGCACCAACCTATTTTGAGGATACTTAACTTGACTTGATGATCACGCAAACTTCATCCTCGTGAGTAATAGTCACCATTTCCCACTGTTGAATAATATACTTTTATTATTCGATGCTATACTATAACTTTGAAAGATTTGGTGGATTCACTCCCTCTACACCAACGCAATTGGTGAAACGACCTTCGACCACACGTTCTTGAAGTTTTGCCAAGCAATTTAGCTACAACCTGTGATAATAAAATAACCAACACCCACTGTGATTTGTTTGCAAACTTTAACTGGTCTTTATAATAAAAATACAGGTAACACTAGATTATCTATATTCAAACTAGTCAATATATATTTTTTTTCTGATTCTCTAATCTGACGGAAATTTCACTCTGAAAAATGACCTAAAACTAAATATAACTTAAACTTGACTATTACAGTATAGAAGGTCACAAAAATTTGAATTACGGAAGCTTCAAATGTTATCATAACAAGAAAATAGTCTCAATTCTACTAACACCATCCACTTCCTATGTAGAAACAAACCCAGTCTCCGACGCAAAAATTTCGAGACACAGCCTTCAAACCTATCTTTTACACTTGTAAAAACTTGCGGCGAACTCGTTGCACTTATTCTCATGCCCCTCCAAATCTCCTAGAATGGGACCCAAGACATTCACCCACGCTAGCTAGTCCAAGTCTATCCGCGTTTGCAACAGAGAACCGCAATGGATTTTGCTTTCGCGCATTTTGTTAAAGGAAAACTTCAAATCGTCCATTGTAATCGGGCGAAGCGCATCGTGGTATTGTTCGCCATCAGAATTACTTCGCTGTCTTCTGTGTATATTGCTGCTAATCTCCTGCCGCACAAAGTCTCTGACTCTGTAAACTGCAGCATTCCGACATAGTTCCCTCAAGTCCGATCCTGAAAATCCCTCAGTGCACTTGGCGATGTGATCCACATCCACGTCATCCGAAATTGGTTCTTGGTTCAATATCAAACCCATAATCTGCGCCCTTTGAGCGGCATTGGGCATGGGGATGTGGAATGTTGCTGGCATACGCCTTAATATAGCTCTGTCCAAATCTTGAGGACGATTTGTGGCCCCCATGATGATCACCGTGCAATTCGAATCTGTTATCAACCCATCCCATAATGACATAAACTGAGCTTTCATCATGGCAGTCGCCTCATGGTCGCTTGAATTGCGGGCTCTCAAAAACGAGTCTATTTCATCGATGAATATTATACAGGGTTGAAGTTTCACAGCCAATGTGAAGACCGCCGCTGCGAGTTTTTGACTTTCACCGTACCACTTGTCCGTTAAAATCGACAAGTCTAAGTTAATAAAGAAAGTGCCGGCTTCACGGGCTGTGGCTTTGGCGATGAGAGTCTTGCCGCAGCCTGGAGGGCCATGGAGGAGAACACCTGAAGAAATTATGTATATAAAGATAGCAAAACAACTTGCAAAAATCTTGTGTGATAAGGCTGATAATTTGCCGCTAATTAGCCACCAATTAGTTGTGCTTGTTACAATTTTGTGGTTAATATAATTTTTTTTTGCAACAACGTGTGTCGCCAACTTTACCTTCACTTGAAGTTAGCGAAAGATAATCTTAAATTATTTGCAGAAAAAAAACCAATAATATGTTCATAATTTGCATCGGCATTTTTTGAGAAGTAGTTTACTTAAAGTGAGGTTAGTTTGTTAATACAAAGTGACAATGACTATAAAACAAGTATGGACGGTCAAATGAGCTGTTTCAAAATGATGTATTTGAAGGTTGAAATTTTGTCGAATGTTTTGATTGGCTACAAACTTCGACCATATAAGTTACAATCTTCGAATATTGAACCACTAGGAGCATAAAGAAACAATCTTGTGTGAGTCGAACATGTCAATGTAAACATGGGGAGAAAGGGGAAAAGCAAGGTCCTGGTTTGCCATATTTACTTCAATCACCAATTCAATAACAATGACTGGAAGTTCACTATCATCAAATAAATGTATTTCTCTTCAATATTCAAGGAGAGTGTAGCCTTTTTTTCATCGCTATTACTACTTGTAGTTGAATAATCGAACGATTTTCCTTGATCTTTTACACTTAAAAGTTGATAAGAGGAATTTTTCTCACAAACGGCAACGTTGGGCTTCAATCGAGCTATTAGAAATGCGTTGCCGTGACGTTGATCGATGCTTCAGTGACGGTTGTTGTCATTTTCCAGTTGAAAATAATTTATTTGTGCTCGAGAAAAAGATTTAGTGTGGCAATTATACCAAAAAAGTGCTGTGTTTATGGAGCTTCTTCACGGACGGTTCGATTGTAGAGATCTTAATTATCACAAATGTATCAAAATAACATCACATAAATATAAACAAAAACAGAATTTTATCGACTCAAACAAATCGTGTACCTTCGGGGTGCTATGCTTGTTCTAGTGGTTCAATGTTCGAAGGTTACAATAGACACGGTATCTCATTCATAAATCGAAAATAAACTTGTCCCCAACGCCTGAGGTAGCGGAGGAGAAAGTGCGGCAAGGGCAGTGTCCCTGACCCACGTTCGCGAACGCAGCTTCACCGGTCTCTTGCATTATAGAACTCAATGGTCTCTTGGCTTAAGCTCAGTGGAGTATCGTTTTTTACTTATTTCATATTTTTTAATGGCATTAAAATTGAATGAACTGCAGAGCGTCAATTTGTTCAGTTTTATTTTTGGAAAGTTGTGTATTTGTATCAACCTGAATTAGAAGGATTCCTCCAAGTTGTTGTTTTTATTTCATTTTAATAAAGATGGATTCACAAGTCCACTGCGGTGATCAAACATTGAAGCGGTGATTGTATAAAAGAACACTTAGGGCCGGTTGCTTAAACACTTTGAACTGTAGTGCATTGTTGATCTGCAGTTCAACGTCAAAAAGTCCATGTAATTTTTGACGTTGAACTACAGATCAAAAGTGAACTACAGTTCATAGTTTTATGCCACCGGCCCTTGCTGTTTTTTCTTTTTACTGATTTATTATAAAGGTGATATTGGGTGGAATGAGAAGTTTTCCTGATTATAATGTCCAAGTGGAAACTGATTGGTCCATCTAAAAAAGAGTTTTTTTTTCCAGAACAACAGGACCGGTTGTATAGACACTAGAACTGTGTAGTTCCTTGTTGATCTGCAGTTCACTCATAAGAATTTTCATGTTGAACTGCAGATCAACAATGAACTACAGTTCTAGTGTCTATACATCCGGCCCTTTTCATGTCCTTGATTTTTTTCTTAAAGTAGATAAGTAACGTTTTTTTTTATCTTGAAACAATAGACCTTTCAATCTCTGTTAAAATAAACCTTTTGTCATCTCTTTAGGTATGACACGAACTATACGCTTGATAAATTTTGTTTCTCTAGCTTATATAGAGAGTTCAAAAATTAAGGTCAAACATTACTGAAAAATAAAGGTATTTTGAATAGTAACATTGGTAACATCAATATGATCAAAGTCAAATATTAATGAATGAACTATTTGAAAGTATTCTTCCAAGTACGAGGATAGATTCGTATAGTTTTGTCATAGCTTATAAATCAATTTTATTATAAGCTGATGAGGTTTTGTTCCGCTAGCTGATTTTGCTTTATTTCGAATAGCCCCAGTAGGTATAAGTTAGATTGACAATAAGAAATTGACGTTCTGATACTTGAAGGTATTTACCTACTTCATCATAATGCATACAATGTAAATTTTTTGGCTCTAAATAGGTAGCTAAATATTACCATTTAAAATTACATTATTGTATTATTTTTGGCCATAATTTTTGAATGCTCGGTATGAGCTGAAGTCTGAAGTAACACATCCATCGAATGTATAATAGTTCATGTCATACCTTCCTAAAGAAATGACAAAATTTCTTTGCAAAATCTTTGCTAGAATTTATACAAGGGGATAGAATAAGTATTGTTTTTTTTCAAATTTGACCTGACTTTTTTAACATGAGAAACAGTATCCGTTTCTTTATTTAAAAAATGCCTAATAACTTTTCACGTTGCTGCGGCCCTTTTGTCAAGCATAGAAAGCAATGGAAACGACATAGGTATTTATGTCAAACTTTTTTTTATGAAAAGATAGAAAGCTTTGTTTTGGTTCCAAGTTATAGCCAGTTCTAAACAGTAGTTGGTTCTAGAACTGTTCGGAACTGGCTATAATTAGGAACCAAAACAGGGCTTCAGATTCTTTTTCAAATCGGTCTAATTTTGACTTTTGATTGAATAGCCCGAGAAAAAATAGCCAATCGAAATGTAACACACTTTATAATATGACTTATGTTTGAGAAGAAAACGTCCCTATTGATTCTCAGAAGATTATAGCTATACAAAAAAAGTTCGTAAAAATAGATAGATTTAATTGTCCAGTAGATATTTACATATGTGCAAGCATTATTATTTCTTTTCCAACATTTTCTATATGTAATTAACAAATAAAACAAATATTAATAAAACTTATTCAATTTATTCATAATGAATTAATGAAAAGTATGTAAACTAAGTGGAATTTATCAATTTTTTTCATCAGATTTGATTGTCCACTTAGAGACGAGACGACTCATATGATTTGCATTTCATATCCACTTGAACGTTATGGATTAATTGTTTTATTTTAACTTATTGCTAATAAATTTAACCGATATTGATGAAAGTTTCTGTTTATTCACTTGTCCAATTTGTGGACACTTAAACGAATTGGTTTTTACAATTTGTCCACCTTTCGTTAAATAGTTACTCAATTTGTTCAAGATAAATTTATGAAATCTTGTAGTCCAGTAATCATATATAGCAAATGCCAAACAACTTTCGATCCACGTCATAATTGCCACCAAGCACGTTCTTATGAAGTTTGCTGGTGGCCAAATTTGGTCACCAGTAAATCACATAATAGCTCGCTTGGTGGCAATTATGACGCGAATCGAAAGTGGTTTGGCATTTGCTGTACATCAGACCTTGCGTTAGATCCGGTAGTTCTGATTTTTTGCTGACTTGTTTATGATGTTGGCCCATTGAATAATCCAAGTTTTCGACCTTCAGCGCCGAACGCAACATTGTCAAATTCCAAAAAAGTTCCAAAATTTTTACCTTTTATCCAGTTTTTGGCAATTTTAACCCAGAAGGACTTAGTTTTCGATCATAGCTATGAAACACTTTTTTAAAGTCGACTAAATTTACTACAATTTGAGATCAGAATGGTCTCTGTAGACCTAATAGTATACAAGATACAGATTTTCAAAATTTAGTGTTATTTTTTCACACTTGCAAATGTTAACATAATACAATAACATTATACTATAATGGTGCCTTCCTGGAAGGTGTCTACAGGCTACAGGCTACCATACATATTATTCTGTGGGAATTTCGACCCTCCAGACATATTTTCTTTGGTAATTTCACGCCTTGCCAATTCCGAAAGAAAAGAAGAATTATGCATAATTGTTTAAATCTTATTAAAAAAAAATGAAATGATAACAAGAAAATACAACTCAAAAACAACACAAACAATAACGAAACGAACAACCATCAACAACAATAACAGAAACAACAACAAAAACATGAAAAATCGAATTCCTGTTTCTGTTGTTTTTGTGCTGTTTTTGCGCTATTTTTGTTGTTGTTGTGTTGTTTTGTGATGTATTTGTTTTGTAATTTCTTCGTTATCATGTCAATCAAAGCAATTTTTTTATTACATGAATTAGTTTAATATCGTATTGCGGCCAAACGGTGAGATTTATCGACTCGGACAAAGACTACATTTGATAAAATTGAAACAAGCACAACTAATTAGCTGCAAATTATCAGCCTTATCACACAAGATTTTTCGCTAACTTCATGTACTGGAACAAATGATCAAGTGACAATTTCTACAAAAGGATACTAACCTTTGGGTGGTGTTGTCAACATGGAATCAAGAAATAGATCTTTTCGTTGGATTGGCAAAATGACGGTCTCTCTCAATTCCTGGATTAATCCCTCTAGTCCGGCGATGTCCTCCCAATTTACTTTGATGTCCAAGGGATTGACTAGGTGGGCTGCGATCATCATTTCATAGTCGTTGAGTTTGTCCATGTGGGCCAGTTGTTTATGAGCGCCAAGTCTGCAAATGACATGTCAAAATAGACTCGGTTATTAAGGATCTGTTTACATCTGCACAAAAAAATTATCATTCAAGAACATACAAAATAAAACTCAAAAGTTTTCAAATTATTATCTCTATTTTGATAAAGGCTTCATCCGATTTTGACAACAAAAATCAACGTTTTCATGGAATATTCAAATCGATTTCAGTCCAATACCGATATTCCGTTTTCATGAATGAGACCCAAATCGGTTTTTATCCGACATTTTTGTCAACTGTCATTGTCAGATTAGTTTATTTACGTTCTATTGACAATCAGTAGAGGATTTCATGTCCTGAGAAAAGAAACTCCTCCTCAGACAATCAAGAAATATTGAAAGAGCTTTTTTCTTTAAAATTTCAAATGCAAATAGCTTTGAGGTTATGGTGAGAGGCTGTCATGTAAAACGATCGCTTTGCGCATATTCCAATACGATCTCCGTTTTCATGCTATTTTGGATGTTTTTCTTACCTTAGTATGTATGTATACAGTGCAGGTCTAGAAGGTCCCCCAACCCTTTTTTTTTTTTTTAATGTGTGCACCAAAAATTTTGAAACTTGGCATACTTTAATTGCTGTCGAAATACTACTTTTTGATGTTACTGACGTACTTTTAGTATTCAAGATGGCGGCTGGGCGCCATTTTGAAACATTTTTCTAAATGGAAAGGAGGGTCGTGTGACACATCATTCGAAAGGTCTTATCGAGTAGATTATTGTGTGAAAATTTCATAGGATTAAACGCATCCGTGCGGATATGACAGCCTGCCAAACTTTTAGTTTTTAAAAATGTCGTTTACATTAAGTTTCAATTTTTTAACGAGCTGACACATCAGATTCCGGAAAAATGATGGCGAACCTGAGCAAAACAGTACAGGTTAACTAATAGGAATGCTGATACAAAGCGGATAAATAATTTCAAGATGATAAAAAAAAATTTGGAAAGCATTTATTAGCATAATAATACTGAAATCTAAATTAAGATGGAGATACAGTTTCCACACTACCTCGCCACAGCACTAAAGTTTAACCAAATATGAAAATCTTGAAACGATATGAGCCAGTTGTTTGATTATTGTGTTAATTAGGAAGTGTTAAAAAAATGCCTAATTCGCGTTTCCTTGCAGAAAAAATCAAAGCAATTTTTATTTATGGCGGAAATCGTAATTTCCATGAGACGGAAAGAATCTTCAATGAGCGCTTTCCGGACCGTCCGATATGCAGGAAATATCTTCGCGAATAAGTGCGGAAATTTATCGAGACTGGTAGTGTTCATAGGTTGAAGAATCAAGGGTGACCATCTATTTCGGAAGATAAACAAATTGCAATAATTGGTGAGATGGTGGTAAATCCTGAACAGTCGACTTCTCAGGTTGCAGACGTCTGTGATACTTCGCTTGTTTCTGTAAAACGATTGCTGAAAAAACAGAAATTTTATCCTTATAAATTTCAAATGGTGCACCAGTTGACTGAAGATGATCCTGACAGACGTGTGGAATTTTGCGAAATTATGACCGATAGAATAGGCCGAGAACCGAGATACGTTCAAAATATTTGTTTTAGTGACGAGTGTACTTTCCTTTTAAATGGCAGTGTACACAGGCAAAATGTTCGTTATTGGAGTGACGTAAATCCGCATGTTTTTAGGGAAACCCACACGCAATATCCCGAAAAGGTTAACGTATGGGCTGGCATATTGGGAAACCATACTGTTGGTCCTGTTTTCATTCATAAAAATTTGACAGGGAACCTGTATTTGAACTTGTTAGAAACTACAATAGAGCCTTTGATTGTACAAATACGTCAGAATAATCCCAACGAATTTGGCATGGCACCAATTTTTCAACACGATGGTGCGCCTCCTCATTTCAGCTGAAATGTAAGGCAGTATTTGGACATAACTTACCCCAATAGTTGGATTGGTCGTCGGGGTCCTACCGAATGGCCTGCCAGGTCACCCGATTTAACACCATTGGACTTTTTTTATGGGGATATTTAAAACAGAAAGTATTTGCAACACAGCCAGACTCTCTTTTAGATTTACAGCAAAGAATTACTGCTTTTTGTCAAAATATTAATGTCGATACTTTCGAAAAAGTCCGTCAGGAGTTCTCAGACAGATTATTTCATTGTTTGGGGGTCAACGGAGGACATTTTCAACATTTTTCACAATAAAAATTGGAGTATGCTTTCTTAGTTCTTATTTCACGAGTTTCTTTATCTTGTTAGTTTGACAGTCTGTCATATCCGCACGGATGCGTTTAATCCTATGAAATTTTCACACAATAATCTACTCGATAAGACCTTTCGAATGATGTGTCACCCGACCCCCCTTTACATTAAAAAAAATGTTTCAAAATGGCGCTCAGCCGCCATCTTGAATACTAAAAGTACGTCAGTAACATCAAAAAGTAGTATTTCGACAGCAATTAAAGTATGCCAAGTTTCAACATTTTTGGTGCACACATTAAAAAAAAGGAGGGGGACCTTTTAGAGCCGCACTGTATATTGAATACTATACAGGGTATCCGGATACGGGTACGAAACGGCTGTATCTCGAAAATGGTAAGAATGAGAGGTTTGGGAGAAAAATCTCTAGGAGTTGAGTGGGCAAGGGAAATGACTGGAATATATTTTGAAGTTCGTAACTCGACCGCGAGTGCGCGTAACTGCTATGAAAAAACATGAAATTTACGCTGTCTCGAGAAGATGCATGATGTGCTATTAATTTGAAACCGCCATTTTATAGCTTGAGTGATACCGGATTATTTGGCTTTATGACGTTTTTTCGTATCTGTCATAATAAGGGAGGGGGAAGCCAATGTATCTTGATATATATTTCCAATATCTATTGAACCGTTCAACCGATTCGAATATTTTTGACCTTGTTTGAATGAATGATTTTTTTCGCCGAAACTTTTAGTTCAAATCAAATACACTGGATGGCGATATTTGCAGCGATTATACATTTTTGCGATTTTTGGAAAAAAATCAAATTGAACGGTACCATTCTCTTAACGGACCAACCTCCATAAAATAAGCTAAATTTTGGTGACAACTGCATCGCAATATCTCGCATGATAATGATACTAGTAATGATAACATAAAATTCACGCTGTTTCGGAAATATACACGATGAGCTATAACTTTGCAAACGTCATTTTATAGCTTGGGCGATATCGGATCATTTTGCTTCATGACACTTTTTCGTACTTGTCATAATTTGGGAGGGGAGGCCAATGCAAACTATTAATCGTAGAAGATTGCGGTAAAAAAAATTATCACTAAAACGACCAGGAGAAAAACCTGGAAAATATTTTCAAGAATGGTCAACCAACACCAAGTAGAAAAATTTGATTTTTATAGAATTTTGCCTGATGAAAATATATCGATGATTTCATTTTCATATTTCCTTACTGATTATATACCTACACTTTTTGTGTAGTTACTTTTTTACGTAAAAATAATGGAAAAATGAATTTTTCAATAAAGAAAAATTTCGAGTGCGTACATTAAAGTTATGACCTCGGTTATGACTCTTTGAATTAGTGGAAATATGTGTTAGTGGCGCCCCCTATATGTAAAAGGGACACCAAGTCCATATATGAATTTTGCATGTCAAACAGCCCCCATATACCAAATTTCATCAAAATATCTTGATTATTTGAAAATATCCAAAATTAAAACTCAACTTTGACACCCTGTATAAGTTTGGGACGATCGCAATATTTGTGTGAAGAATCTGCTGTTACCGTATCTCCCATTCTTTTTGGGACATTCTGTATAAACTTTGAACAACCAGATAAAAATACTCTCCTTTTTATCAAACTCTTATTGAATCAAAGATATCAACTTGAAAAATTTCTATCGAAAAGAGAACTGGGGTTGACCCAAAAAGTTAGTGAGGATTGATTCCAGCAGTGTCAGCCCTCATACACTGTACACCGCAAATCGAAACTCCATTGTAGATGAAGGATTGAAAAAAGCTAGGTACCGTTGATAGTCGTTTTTCCACAAAGACTCACCAGCAAGAAAAACATGCCTGATAGTAAGTATCAAGAAAAACCTGTCCAAAATACCCAAATAACATCTCCATACCTTTTCAACTGTTCCTCAGCAGTTTTTCTAGCCTTTTTCTTGCTTTTATTTGTGGGGTCCACCTGGTTCATCAACCATTTGATGCTCCAAAAAGTCACCGCCGATATCAACGTTAATCGCACTGCCAGAGTGATGATTTCATTACGGGAAAATCCAGGATTATCCATCATGGAAGAGGAAGAGATTCTACGAAAAAATGGAAAATGGGAAAAAGTACACTGGGTTAATGAAAGAGGGGTAACATGATGACAGCTGTCACTCAAAAGTGTCAAAGTCAAAGGTAGAAATTAACTGAAGTGAAGTTAGTCGATAACGTCAGCTAATGCCAACTGTTTGTTTTTACCGCATTTTTTTTGAATTGTGGCGGTTTTTATTAAATTTTATTGAATTCAGATTTCAGTGGCACATTGTCAAAATGGTGATGTTTATGTCTAGTCTGCAATTATGTGAGTAATTAATTGGGTTTACAATTTTGTTATTTTTCATATTCCTGTGTGTTGCAGGGATAATAGTGTCCGTTACTTCCCTGGTCTTGCTTACCACACTTTTGCTGATGTTTTGGTGTTGCTGGTAAGCATTCCTTTGAATTCGTGATCAAAAATAGTGTTTTACATTATATTGGTCGTCCTCGCGTGGTTGTACTGGTGGTAGATGGTGTCCCATATAAGATCCTCTACTCGCTTATCTCGGAAGATAATAATAGGTATAGGTAGGTATGTGATTTACAAGAAAAAGTGGAATATGAAGTCTAATTATTGTTTTCAAATAAACTTTATTGTTATATCGACGCGTTCAAGACAAAACGACTAATTCAATATAGTTTATCGGTTATCCTACATGTCCCACCTCAATAGAATTGATTTTTTATGGCAAAAAACCGCAAAATTGGCGCTTATGTCGTTCACGTTTCGACATTAGGTGTGTTTGTTATTTCAGTGTAGGATAGTGTATAATGCAGATTGATTTTGTAACTAATGACTACCAGTGTAAAGAAAATTTACCAAACACGTTAGTACGTTCAGTAAAGATATTCTATCCTAAAAAACAGACAAACATTTCACAAACAAAGCCACACCGGGTGTTGCAGTGTAGAAAAGTGTAAAACAGTGTGCACTAGTGGAGCATAACAAATACACCGACTATTGTCGTTTATGTCATTTTAGTTACCGAATTTTTGCATTGCTTGGCGATTATTTGACTTTATGTCTAATCGATGTGTCGGTGACGCTCCACTAATCTCTCATTTTTGGCGATTATGACATCGTATTTAAGGTGCATATCAAAGATTTTTTTTTTGTTTCAAATGAATATATTATATTGTGCAAATATTATTCGGAACAACATAAATGATGTACAAAATTAACGAAAATTATCAAAATGTTTGGATCTCTCCATCTGCAGAAAGACATAAGCGCCGTAAAACTGGAATTACACAGAAAAATAATAAAAAGTCTTGCAAACCTATACAGGGTGTCCGGAAATGATGAGCAAGAAAATCAGGAGTATTCCAGACCAAAAATAAATGCTATACCTTTTCCTATAACAGTTTTAAAAAAATTGATTATTAACATATTTACAGGGTGTTAAACATGAATTTTATTTGCAGTTCCTTAATCATGCCTTTCGCCACGCTCATGATATTTTGACGAAATCTTGTATTTTAGGCTTTTTCGGGAAGAGGAATTCAAATCCCTCCGTTTTTTCGCATGTTGTAGAGGGCGCCACATACGAACCTATACTTTGATTTGAATGGTCCTCACTTTTTTGTGCTACACTATATGCGACTTATGAGTGAATATTTTTATTTTCCCAACTTTTGACATGAAAAAGGTATACCACTTTTATTTCGATAAATCTAACCGTTCTCAAGATATACGCGGAAATAACTTTGCTTGCATGTGATGAATATGAAATTATTTTAGCCTATTTTCAACTCTTAACATAGCATGCTTTGGAATCATGCACTATATATAAAATTTGCCGTAGAAACAAATTTGATTGAAATTAGTTTTGACAGTTGGTAATTTTTCACATTTTTTCTTTTTTCTTTATTTTAAGTATTTTTGTCATTTACCACCATCAGCGTCATAACCAATTTTCAAGAAACTACCAACTTTCAAAACTAATTTTTCCAAAACTTGTTTCTACGGCAACTATAGCACATGTTTTCAAAGCATGCTATGTTTTAAGCTTAAAAAAAATAAAAATGATTTCGTATTACATGCAAGCAAAAGTTATTTTTGCATTTTTCTCGGAAACGGTTAGACAACAAAAGAGGTATCCCTTTCTTATGTCAAAAAGTCGAGAAAATGAAAATATTTGGGCAAAAGTCACACACAGTGAGTGTAGCACAAAAAAGTCAAGACCATTCAAATCAAAGTGAAGGTTCGTATGTGGCGGGTGGCGCCCTCTACAAAATGCGAAAAAATGTTGGGCAAATTTGAATTTCTTATCCCGATAAAGCCCCAAATACGAGATTTCGTCAAAATATTATGAGCGTGGCAAAAGGTATTGCAAAAAAACTGCAAATAAAATGCAACTTAAACACCCTGTGACTCCGTCAATAATCAATTTTCGAAGAGATATTATAGGAAGAAGAAGCATTTATTTTCTGTCTAGAATTCTCACCTGAATTTTTTGCTCATCATTTCCGGACACCCTGTATACTCACCACTTTACTTTCATTATTGACAACACAAGAACGTAATTTTTTTCAAAATTCAGAAAAAGTCATTAGCATACTTCACTAAGGGTCAAAATGCTTATGTCATTCAGCATAACATTATGCTAAAATGGCATAAGCGCCAAAACATTTAACGGTAAATTTAGACAAAGTTTCTAGTTGGTACTTTCCTTTCAAACTGTATATAGAATGCTGGAAAATAAAGAATGTTTTCAAATAAATTTATGTCCGAAAATCTTCCGTTTCCAAGATACAGGGTGTTGAAGTTTTAAGAAAAAAATGCCTTTTTCATCATAGCTTTCCTACCACTCCAGATATTTCCATAAATTTTGATACACTTCGTTTGACCATTTAATTACATTTTTTGATGTGAAAGTTTATGAAAAATTTCTACCATTGGCGTTCGAAAAAAAATTTTATAAAATTTTTCTTTAAAAAAAAAGTACGACTCTGTTTTTTCTTAAAATTAAATGCTGTATGTACAGAGTGACCCATTTGAAAGCGGGCCACCCTCATAACATTCTTATTTATGGAGCGATTTTGACGTTTTTTTTTTAAATGTGGATAGTGGAAAGGTTTATTTTGAGGCCATACGTCGCCCAGTTTTTTCCAGAAACGAAGGCCTACTAGAGCATATCAAGAGGCTGAAAGATCCAGAAAACATATTAGCGATTTTTTTGGAAAAAATCTGTCTACGCCACTGGATTCGTCATACCCTGAAATGGATCTGTACCAAATTTCATGAAAAAATATTAAAAATAAACGATTGATTTTTTTATGCACCAAGAAGTATTTTACCTCGAAATTCTTACGATAGCAAATCTATCAGAAAAAAATAAATAAAATATAAACATCTAATAGATATTCTCATGTCAAAATACAATGAAAACAAACAAACGAGACTGACAAAAAAAAATAGAAAAAAAATCACACACAGAAATAATATTTTTGAATTGAATATTTTTCCATGAAATTTGGTACAGACCCAGTTCAGGGGATGAAAAGTCCAGTGGCATAGGCAGATTTTCTCTAAAAAAATCGCTAATATGTTTTCTGGGTTTTTCAGCCTCTAAATGTGCTCTAGTAGGCCTTGGTTTTTGGAAAAAACTGGGCGACGTATGGCCTCAAAATACACTTTTCCCCTCTCTACATTTAAAAAAAAAATCGTCAAAATCGATCAATAGATTGAAAAGTTATGAGGATGTCCCGCTTTCAAATGGGTCACTCTGTATGTTTGAGAAGTGGGAATCTGAGATATTTACGTTTAAAGTTTTTTATTTTATGCTGTACTCTAAAGTATAATTTACCGGACGGGTTACCTATCCGGTAAATGACACTCTACATGACAGTGGTTTAAACAAATTTAATAAAAATTTACTCAACTACACCGCTGAATAAAACTTTGCATCATCAAAGGAGTGTGAAATTGCATTGGTAGCATGGTTTGTCTAGCGCCATTTTCTTATTACATCAACTTTTGGAACAGTTCAAGTTTTAGGTAGGTAAGATATCAAACTAGGCAACCCAATATCTATTTTTGCTGATAAAAACGGTATGTCGAAGAATACGAACATTCTACTAAATTGAACCTTTCTGAGATCATTTCTGACAATCTCCGTTTGATATAACTAAACAGAAATCAGTAATACCTTCCACAAAGTCTCATGTAATTCACAATAAATCGCCACCGTCTTCAAACAAAATCTATACGCATCTCTTTTGAGACGTTTACTTAGGTTAGGGTCTGGTAGTCTATTAGTGATGACAACTTATTTCGCTAGCAGTGCTTTTTGGAGCGGATGAATCCCTTAAGCCTGTCGCTTATAAGGTAAAATTGTTAAAAAATATAAGTTTCCCAGAATTTTTTTTTATTTCATTGTAGGTGATTACTCTTTCCCGACGAGAGCGGGAAAGTGCAATCAAACTTGAAATTTTGCTTAAGAAGGAAATGAAGTAGGGAAAAAGCATCATGGGCTTGAAAAAATAGACAATCAAACAACTGTTGACTGATCGCGATTAGAGTGTGTTCGCCAATCGAAAAAAAAAATGTGTCTAGAATTAATATCTGAAATAAAAAGAACTCCATTCCATTTGAAAAACACGTTTTTTTTTCGAAAAAACTGATCTTGTTTGTTTTTTTAGTTTGTCAAGACCCTCTGTAGATTATTGTGAAAAATGATCAAGATTATTTGAATGACCAGCATTTTTTGTAGGAACCCCCAAAATCTCATTGTTTTACGTCTAATAGTCTCTGAAATACAAAACGTCAAAGTTCCCCTCTTCACTGTCAATTTTTTATTAAAATGTAAATGTATCTCCAAAGGATCAAAGATGGTCATAAATATTATTTAATGAACTGACCTTGATTTTCAAAAAGGAATCTGAATCTGGAATAAAAAATGGGGGTTTCTATTTAAAAATCCAAAGTGTAACGCAATATC
This sequence comes from Orchestes rusci, assembly GCA_958502075.1. Classification (NCBI taxonomy): domain Eukaryota; kingdom Metazoa; phylum Arthropoda; class Insecta; order Coleoptera; family Curculionidae; genus Orchestes; species Orchestes rusci. Next base: position 8,565,293 of record OY293309.1, read on the forward strand.
TTGATTTTGGATCACCCTGTATTGTACGGATCTTATATGGGACACCCTTGTGCAGGTTGGTCCAACGAAGGGTGAACACCATTCTAATTTCTTTATTTTAAAAGATATTGCAAAACGTCAAATACAAAAGCTGTGGAGATTTAGGTAAGGATTGAGGGACATTTATCAGAAAAACAATGGAGCATCGGATAAGACAGAGAATAATATGGTACGAAACATAAATTTGCTCGCCTATTTTAAATGGCGCACCCTGGATATTATTAGAATTTTGAATTAAAATAATAATAACACATTTTGTGGAGAGTGTTTTTTCTTTAAAGTTGATGGTTTCGGACCTATAACGAATTGGAAATCAGTATTTTGTCTAATGTGCATCAATGTAATAAGAGCTATCTGGGAGGTAAGTACTATGTATGGGTAATATATGGTATCTCACCTGTTGTTATAGTGAACTTGGTTATTTATATTATACGAGAAGCTTCTATTGCTGTTAACAATGATGTTATTATATTACGTGAAACTCAAGACATCTTCATAGAGCGCATGCATGCATAATGTGATAAGACAAAGAGGGCATTTTTGAAAAATAAATTTTGCATACTTACCTGAGATAGGACTTGATAAAAGAAGCAAATTTCTCAGTTAACATTTTCTCGGAAACTCATAAATAAAAGAGATGTGGGTAAATAAAGTCCCTGTGCCAAAACTGTATTATTTGGTACGTAAAAGAAGCCGAAATTGTTATAAAAAGTGTGATAAATTTCAAAAATTATGGAAATGCAAAATCATCGTTAAAAAGTAAAGAAAATAAACGGAAAAAAGGAGGTTTTGCTTCTTTTACCAAGTCCTGTCTCATGTTACAAAGAAAACCTCAACTCAAACTTAAAATACACCCTGTATATCTCAAATATTCATTCATTCTTCAAAATCAATTTTTATATCGAGTTAAGTGCAAAACTTATTTTTCACAAATGCCCCCTTCGGATTATCAAATATGCATGCGCTCTATGAAGTTGTCTTGGATTTCACGCAATATTATAATATCATTGTTAACAGTTCCAAAAGCATAGTATAAATTAGACACTATGCTGAAAGCTTCTCGTATAATATGAACAACCAAGTTAATTCACTATCACAACAGGTGACTCAGGTGAGAAAATTGATGTTTCATTCCATATTATTTTTTTTATCCGTTGCTCAATTGTTTTTCTGATAAATGTCCCTTATTCCACACCTTAATGTCCACAACCATTTTATTTGATGTTTTGCAATATCTATCAAAATAAAAAAATTACAAGGGTGTTTACCCTTCGTTGGACAACCCCGTACCACTGTTACAGTGGTGAGCATTGGAATTAACGCATTACTTTAAACAGTTATTTTTTGACAACCCTCGTAATATGTCAAAATTCTATAGTCATCGAAGTAAACAAACTACACACGTGATCAGACAAAGCGGAACAATTTTGAGAGGTAACGTGGAATAATCGTTCAGCTGTCTCTGATCACGTGTAGTTTGTTATCTTCGTCGACTTTTGGTAGGTACCATGTAAGTATATACCTACATTTTTGTTATATAACAAAAATAACTTTTTCTGATTATATTTGTTACTTAAAAATCTTACAGCCGATGATTCACTTGCCCTTCGCACCACTGGATAATATAAGTATGATTGACCATTTTATTGTTTTCAAATTATTATTGAACTAGCTGAAATTGTCCATTCCAAAAGGCAGCTTTGATGTTTACCAGTTTTACCACGTGAATGTCATTTTTGACCAAATGATGTTACTATGACAAAGTTTGACAATTTACGAGGGTTGTTTAAAATATTGTGTGCGAATTCCAATGCTTTTCAATATACAGGGTTTCCCATTTTGGGTATACTTTTGCGGGATATCTCTTTTAATTTTATAAAAAGCGTGACAGTGTGCTACTTTTTTGTAAAACTAAAGATGCCGTTAAAAAAAATTTCACAGCCCTTTTAGTTTTCAAGATACAGGGCTAAATTGGAAATGTTGCATTTGATACTAAAACACAAGGTTATTTGATATGAAGAGGTTGCGCCGTAACTAGGGAATCGGAAATCCACGAACGATAAACCGAATCGATCCCGTCACCGAGCTCCATTATTGACATTCCTGTCATCGGTGTGTCATCTTAATGTCATAACAAGTCCGTATTTCAGGGTCTTAAAACTTTTTTTACCGAGTGTCGGCCGTTTTTAAACGTGTTTCAGGGTAAGTTATTATTACACAGCTTTTGGTATACAGTCAAATATCTTCTTATTACCACGTGTGAACCATATTCTATCTTTTTTCTAAGGTGTATTTGAATTTCAGAACCGAATCGGAGCCGACTGACGTCATTTTTGTCTGAATTCTGATTCGTCCGAAACCCAAACGTATAACGACGCAACCTTATTATACTATCAATTAACCTTGACTAAAACAGACAAGATAAGCTCACTAGCTGGACGAAATTGAAACCGATTCGCGCATGGAGACCATTTGGGACACCATGCATAGAAAAGATATGGGAAAATAGCTGTTAAAAACATAACCTAGCATTTGTCATCGAACACCCTATGCATTTTAAATGGAGGGACACCGGGAAAGATGCGCGTGAGCTTATCTTGTTTGTTGTAGTATCATGGATAACTTATGGAAAATGTGAAAACTGCTTCTTATATAACGCTTCCCGTAGAAGTCAATTCTGCCTTCGAATTTATAATACAGGGTCAGGTCATTAAGTCATCGGACCCTACTTTATTTTTTTGAGTGATACACCCTGTATATTTATAGGCTATAAAATTTGTCTTTTATTTAACTTTCCCAGAAATATATAACAGTATGCACTTTTTCTCATAAACTTCCGAATAAATGACAATTTTCTGAAACTAAGTATAATTTAATACCTAGTTGTTATGGCAACAAAGAAAATGAAATGTTAAATATCAATTGTCTCATTTGTTTTTGGATTGACTTTTAATAATGACAGCATTTGAAAATTATGAAAGATATGATATGCTGGGGCGAGTTCAGAAACGTCACACCCGGTGCGAGTGTGATCCAAATGTCAAACCCTAACCGTTCAGATATGGCAAGCCGTTTCGCTTTTTATTCAACCCTGCTCATAAAGTATCATAAAAACTGTTTGTATGACACTTTATAATCACAGATGAATAAAAAGTAAAACGACTTGCCGTATCTGAAGGGTAAGTGTTGGATCACACTCACACCGAGTGTGACGTTTCTGAACTCGCCCCTGGTATGTTTTATACAGAGTAATGAAAATTCTGAAGAAGCTTCGGAATTATATTTCCAAAGGTAAGTTAACTTACTTGGCAGGAAAAAGATGTCATGGCTCCGCAACGTCAGGCAGTGGACAGGACTGAGGACAATGCAAGAACTAATGCATACCATACGTAATAGGGAAGAGTGGACGAATGTGATCGCAAACATCCATTAATGGATATGCAGCAGAAGAAGAAGAGAAAAAGAAGAAGTTAACTTATAGCTACTCTATGAGTATTCTCATACAAAAAGATTAGTTGTTTATTATTGTTGTTATTCAAGGCCTACAATCAAATTATGAATTTAATTTCAGAAAATTTTGATTTTCTAGGATGTTTATGAAAAAAAGTGCATACCGTTATTATTTCTGAAAAGGTTAAGAAAGGCAAATTTTATAGCATATAAATATACAGGGTGTTTCATTGAAAAAACATAGAGTAAGGTCCGATAACTTCTTGACCAGACCTTGTATACTAATTCCGAAAGCAGAATTGAGTTCTACACGGGAACAGTTATATAAGTACGAAACAGTTTTCACATCTTCCATAAGATATCTGATAGTTCAGATACGAGAGGTACATAAAGATGCAACATTTTCAATTTAGCCCTGTATCTAGAAACTAAAAGGGCTATACAAATTTTGGTAACAGCATCTTTAGTTTCACGAAAAAGTAGCACACTGTCGCGTAAACCGCAACATTCTATCTATAAAATAACGGAGATTTCCCGCAAAAGTACCCAAAATGGGACACGCTGTACAGCCTGTCTTATAGTTTCATTAGTTTCTATCATCTCCCTTACATGCAGCAACTGCCGCTGTCACATGCGGTGCCTGCTGTCCTGCCCACTTTCCTGCTGTAAATGATTAAGTAGTGTAACATGCGCAGCTTCGAGTCTTTCGCATTATTTACATTGGTGTGATATTAGACTTTTAAAAAGAGAAAATTTATTATAGAAAATGAGTTTTGAAATTCTCGTACTGAACTCCCAAAAGGAACCCAAATACAGATATACGAAGTGTTTCTAATAATAATAATAATAATCGTTTATTAAGCAAAGCTTACAATAATAATAACAGTAGTCGGTGTAAAGAAATAATGGTAAAATAACAACGAAAATGGAACTTAGGTAAATATATAATTAAAAATATCTACTACATACTATTATAAATATATAAAAATAATAAAAGTGATAAAAATGTAAGATAAAAGAAAAATGGGTGTATATGGTACATCAACTCGACAGACTTAAACTTTGATAAAACATGTTCTCTGATCAGTCTTTTGAATTGGGATAATGTATCACAGCATTTGATGTCAGGAGGTAAAGCATTGTACTCCTGCAAGCCCTTATATAAAATTGAGTTAAACAATAGATTAGTATTACACTTATTCACTAAAATAAAATCATGTCGATGTCTTGTAGCGTAACTATGGACATCACCAAAGTAACTAACTCTATCACATATATATGGTGGAAGCATACCCTTATTGATTTTAAATATAAAAATATATACATTCAACATGACTTTTTGTTTTACGGATAAAAAACTCAATACAGATAACATCAGTCTTACCGGTGTGTATTTATCACATTTTAAAATGATACGCATGGCCCTGTTTTGTATTTTTTGAATTTGATCGGTCTTGTATTTTGGCAAATTACATAATAGTGTGGAGCAGTATATTGTAGATGAGGTGCTGCGATAGTATTATACATAAGTATTTTGGTGTATATGGAAAGTTCCTGTCCTATTCTAGCTATAAAATTCACCTTTTGGGAAAATTTTCTCATAATATAATCACAATGGGCCATGAAGTTCAAATTTTTATCCAGAACAGTCCCTAAATATTTTATTTCTGAAACAATGGCTAATCTCACATCATTCACTTTTATCACTAGTTCTTTCATATTAATATTATTCAACTTAGATTTTGAACCAAATAAACAACATTTAGATTTATCAGTATTCAGGCTTAACTTATTGCTACATAACCAAATAAACAGGTTCTCCAACTCTTTGTTCATTACATTTTTCATTTCGGTTATATCTTTACCTACAACATACATCATGGTATCATCTGCGAACAGCACGATTTTACAATTATCATTTGTCACTGTTACAATATCGCTAATATATAACAGAAATAAAATTGGGCCCAAAACCGTTCCTTGCGGAACACCATATTTAACAAGATTACATGACGATACACTATCCCTGTATTTAACTTTTTGACATCTATTAGATAAATATGATCTAAACCACTTTAGGACTATATGCTCAAAACCATAATTTTCAAGTTTTTTCAATAAAATGTCTCTATCTACCGTCTCAAAAGCTCTTTTGAAATCCAAAAATACGGCTAACACCAGATTATCACAGTCAATAGCTTTAAAGAATTCATCACAGATATTTACAATAACTGACTCACATGAATGGGAAGGTAAAAAACCTGACTGATCAGGATCAATAATCTTTTCTGCAATACAGTACTGCATTAGTTGGTTCTTCACACACATCTCCAGGAGCTTCTCAGGAACGGGAACTGTATTGATCGGCCTGAAGTTAGCATGCTGTTTCGTGTTGGGAACCTTTGGTACTGGGATGACAGTTGCCATCTTCCAACTATCAGGAAAAACACCATAATGAAGTGAAGAGTTCAGGACGTCAAGGAGTCTATCACCAACAACAGAACAAGCATCTAATAGAATTTGCTTGCTAATTCCACTCTCTCCTCCACCAACATTCTTCATATCCCTCAGATACTGTTTCATTTGAGGCATGGTTACTTCTGCAAATTTTGAAAAGGTCTTCTGATTCTGATGTTGTCTTGAGCTATGGGTGAAAGCAGATGAGGTCTTGATAACGGGAATATTAGCAACAATATGTTCAAGAAATGTAAAATTATATTGAATAGTTGCTAAAAGTGCCAACAGTGAAAATACCACCTTGTCTATGCAGGGTGAGTCTGAAATAAGTGCGCATTTTCAGAGGCATTTTGTCATGGTTGATAGAGTATAGCAGCGTCGTCAATCTGCATCGAAGCGATCAACACGTCTCTGAATAACCGGAGACTTTTTTGCGAACACGTGCATTTCGGCTACTTCGTGGCTAACTAAAACCTTTAGAAAATACCAGCAGAATCCTGCTGTGAATTTATTCTTTCGAAACTCCAAACGTCGGAATGGGAGGCAGAAAAAAAAGAGAAAAAATACGGTCTCATCCCTTCGAAAGGGACAAAGACAAAAAAAAACCCGAACGCGATTTAAACAGTGATCATCATACCAGTGTTTTGTGTGTGAAAACGAGCGACTTTATGGACAATATCAACCAGGATTACGAGAAAAAAGTTTACGATTCTCAAGGTGAGTGCTCGAGTTTTGCTCCTCCTCAAAACCTCTCTAACAACATCCCCTTAACATCCAATACTCCACCCTCTATTACTAATGTGGGAAACATAATCATGTGCGAAACAAATCCTGAAAACCCTGAGTTCGTCAAAGCACGTGCGGAAATCGATCACGTAAAAAGTGCTCAAAAAAGTGCATCTGAAATCCCAGTGAACACGCCGCCCAACAAAAAAGTGTTTCTGCCTAGCAACAGTGAAAATATACCAGTGGACACTTCAAACGCTCATAATAATGAATCGGTTGCGCGCGCGGCCATGAACACCAGTAACAAATTCGCAGCAGGCGGCGATGGTGATGACGACACAAGCGACGTCGACTCTGACGGTGTTGATGATGCGCAGTCAATTGCTTCACTCAGATCAAATATGTCAGCAAACGAATACGCTCCATTCTCTCCTGCCATACAGATGAACTATGACAGACACTATTTCAGCAGCAAGCTTACGCCAACCCCAGCTACCATCACTGAAGACTCAAACATTTCTTCATTTTCGACAAGTACAGCCCCGGCGGCCATTAACCAGAACGCTCTACACCCAACTATTTCCACCCAAGACAATCAAAATGATGACAGCATCAACTACAGAGAACTATACCAACAAATGAAAAAGGAAAACGAAGCCATCAAAATAAAAAACAAATTTCTTGAACTTCAAATCGAACGTCAAAAAGCTGAATTTGTCGATATTTGCGACAGATACAAACTCGACTTTGAAGCAATCAAATCAAGAGAACAAGAAAAGCAAATCTCAATCACCACCCTTGAAGGACAAGTACGCTTTCTCATGGATGCCCACCAGAACAACCTACCCACCAACCCTTCCAACATCAAACGAAAACTAAATTCCCCCAGTGTTTCTACTCCTTCTGATTTTCATACAAAACCTCCAGCTAACGAATTTCCCCCATTTAAAAAAAAACCAGCAATCAACATTGTCAACGACGTTCAAATCAACCCCACAGACGTCATCAACCAGTATCCTTCGGCATCGTCCAACGTCAACCCCTCCTCCAGCCATGATAACGATGACAGCATCTCCCCGATGGAAACTCAACCAACCACTAACGACCTTCAGCCACCCTTAATTCCATTCAACAAACTACCAACAAAGTCTTACTCAATGAACAAACCCATAACAGTCCCGCCAATTGTTATTACCTCCCGTTTGGACGAATGGTCCAAAATTTACCAATTGATAGTTGCAGAGCAAGTGAAGATCTCCCCGTCGCAGTGCAAAAATTATAAATTTGGTCCGGGCATTGAAGTATCTCCCCAATCGGCTGATGACCATCGAAAACTAACTACGTTCTTCTATGCTAACAAAATAAAGTACCACACCCGCCTACTACCCGAACAGAAAAAATCCAACATCATTATTAAGGGTCTTAATATCAATATAAGCATAAACGAAATTAAAGAAGAACTCGCCGAAATTGGAGTTTTCCCACAGGAAATATACTGGCTAATGTTCGGACCAGCCAATGCCAGGAGAAACTCCGGCATGGTAAAATTATTATTAGAAACAGACCAAGCCGATATTCTGAAAAACACGCCCTATCTTCGTTATATGAGTATCAATGTTGAAGATCAAAGACAGACACCGGGGCGCATTCCTCAGTGTCACAAATGTCAACAATATGGCCACACCCTCACATCCTGCCACTCCGACCCCCGGTGTCACAAGTGCGCCGGAGAACACTTTTATACTGACTGCATTAAACCAAAAACTGAAAGTGCAAAGTGCATTAACTGCTTACAGGACCATACTGCCAACTTTTTTGGATGCCCAAAGAACCCCAATAAAACCCGCAAAATGAACGAGCAGAGAAATCTGATCAACAACCAGCCCAATCCAAACTTGAATCAATATAATCCAAACGCCGTTGGCCCTAACATTTCCTTTGCGCAAATAACCTCTAATAATACACAACAACAACATAACACTACCCCACAGCCAACCAATAGACCTCAAAACAGCCTGGAAAATATGCTCCAAAAAATTATAAATCAAATTTCCTCACTGGAAAATAGATTTGACGTGGCAATGAAGGACGTCAATTTGCGCTGTTTTAAATTAGAAAAACTTCAAGGAACCATCCCTATCACGGCTGCAGCGGGGGCAGGCACCAACCAAGACATTCAACCATATCAACTCATCAATGAATAAACCCACACAAATCTCCTGTCAGCTAGTCATCATATCCTGGAACGCGAACTCTGTACTCAGCAAAAACATTGAATTCACCAATTACATTCAGCAAAAAGATCCTGACATTATTCTTTTACAAGAAACATTCCTAAAACCAGATGTAAAGTTCACTCACCCCAATTTCGAAATGTTCCGCACCGACCGAATAAAAAAAAAAGGCGGGGGCACAGCAGTGATGGCACGCCGCGGCTTGGCGGTTAAACTACGCCCATGTCCTCCTCATATAACCACAAACACCGAATTCACTTCCATCGGACTTGAGGTTGGAACTTCACAAATGTACATTTCATCTGTCTACAGACCTCCTAATGAAGAAATATCCAGCGATATACTTGATTTTCTCTTACCACCCAACTCCAACTCAATAGCAGCAGGAGATTTCAATGCCAAAAACAAGACATGGGGTTGTAATTACAACACCAAAATAGGACTATCTCTGGAAGCATACGCCAACGATAATCAAATTGTAATATTATCACCTAACACCCCCACGCACCACTCTGGAATACATAAACCTGACATTCTTGACATTGCCCTTGCCAGTGGAAATGCAGCAAACATTCATGTCCAGTGTGATGCCGCTCTGTCTTCAGATCATGATCCCCTAATCATCACCGTATCCAATATTAACGTCAACTTCCAACAACAATATAAAAAAATTACAAACTATAACATATTGAGAAAAGAGTTTGAGAAAATCGAACTCCCGATGACTTTTAACAACATAGCTGATATTGACAGCGCCATCGAAAATTTTACCACAAAAATACAAAGCTCCATTGAAACATCCTCTACATCTATCAGCCACAACTTCTACAACCCCTATCCCTTGCCTGAGGAAATTAAGGAGCTAATCTCGTGCCGCAATCGTATGAAGAGAAAAGCGAAAAAACGTCACCTACCAATCTTATCCACCCACGCTAACAGACTTACCAACATTATTAAAAGGAAAATAATTCAATTCAGAAACAAATCCTTTAATAATCAGATTGAAGCAATTGATGTCAGAAGCCCCAGATTCTGGAAATTATCCAGAAATTTCTCCAAGTCAAAATCCAGGCAATATCCTCCTATTTCACACAACAACACCATGGCACTCACGGATCAAGACAAGACGGATGCATTTGCTCACTCCCTCCTACATCAATTCACCATAAATGAAGACTTGGGAACTCCAGCACACGACAATAAGATCTCCAATCACCCTGTGAATGTTCGGGACTCGGCTGCGAGATTTGTTAACACCAAAGGACTCCCCGAGATAAACGACCCGGACATCGAGGAGTTGGAAATTATTATTCAAAACCTTAAAAGATCAAAAGCTCCTGGATGCGATAATATTACCAATAAAGTCGTTAAAAACTTTACTGAAAACATAAAAGTCTTTCTCCTTAAACTATATACAGAATGTATCAACCACCTCTACTTCCCTAAAGCATGGAAAAATGCGTTAGTTATCCTACTCCCCAAGAAAAATGAAAATCTTCAGGTACCCTCCTCCTACAGACCAATAGCCTTGCTTTGCAGTATAGGAAAGATGTTTGAGAGGATACTCTTATCCAGACTGCAGAAACAGGTCAGCAAACTACGTATCATCCCCCACTTCCAATTTGGATTTATAGAAGAACATTCAACAGAGCTCCTGATCGCCAGACTCCTTGAAGACACTATTAGAGGCCTCAACAGCAAAAGAGCCACAGGAATTATCTCACTAGATATTCAAAAAGCATTCGATAAAGTCTGGCATCAGGGGCTTCTCTTCAAACTCTGCAAATTCGGACTTACCAGGAAAATCATCTTCCTAATCAAGAGCTTTCTCGAAGACAGGCAATATAGGACAAAGATTGGGAACACCCTCTCTGGACCACAACCACAACGGGCAGGTGTACCTCAGGGATCCCTACTATCCCCACTTTTGTACAATCTATACACCGCCGACACCCCCATAATGAAAGATGCCAATATTTCCATGTATGCCGACGACACGTTGCTTTATGTCACCTCGATCAGTCCTAATGTCATCAAAAACAGACTTCAACAATACTTGGATAAATTAATGTGCTTCTATAATATGTGGAAAATCAAAGTAAATGAACGTAAAACACAAGCCATTCTTGTATCAACAAAAGCAGGAAAATTCCAGAACATCCCCCGTCTAGTCATCAATAATACTCCTATCCCCTGGACCAACCAAATCAAGTACTTAGGCATAACAATTGATCACCGCCTGTCCTGGAGATATCATCTGGATGAAAGACTGAAAGTTGCAAACAGGACATATGCTGCTTTGTACCCCCTCCTAAACTCCAAAAGTAAATTAAACATTAAAAACAAAATCACTTTGCTCCAGCAAGTTATCATTCCCAAAATCACCTACGCAACGGGAACCATGAGGCTCCCGGAAAATCAGCTGAGACGTCTACAAAGATTTCAAAATGTTGTTGTCAGAAGATGGGACCGAACCCCCTGGTTTGTCAGAACGGGTGACCTGTTTCACGACTACAAGATCAAGCCAGCCCTACACACCACTTATGATGCTAACTATAGAGTAAAGAGAACCCTCGCACTACACCACAACCCACTGTTGCAGGCAACAATAAAAAATAGGGCTTTCAAATGCAAACGCGCGCGTATCAAAAATATCTGGTTTAATTTTCCAGTACACGAAAAAATTGTTCCACACATGAAGTATATCCCGCCTCCCCCCCCATGCCCCTCCCTCCCTAATCCCGCCTCTTTGTTCTCCCACACCCATTTAAAAAAAAAAAAAAAAAAAAACACATTTACTAACAATACTTAACTCACCTCTACATCCTATTCCCCCCCCCATGGAGTTTGACTCCATCCCCAATTCAAAACGCAAAACTCAAGCATCACAATCGCGATCTTTCTGGGAAAAAGTTCTCTTAAAAGAACTATCCCCCTTCATCTTCAATACGAGAATAGAGTATAGTGGGATAATCACACACAGGATGTTGCAATTTTGGTATAATTTCGAGTTTTTGTCTGTAGTTTCGAAATGTCTGGAGCAATTTTGTTCAAATTTTCAGAGGTATATGTTTTATATATGCATTAATATCACAAGACAAGTAACAAAACAAATAATCCTAACTCGAACATCACTCATGTAAATATTTACTCTTTTTTCAGGTATGTTGTCATGAGCCCTGAATGTTCTAAAGCTTCATGCAAAAATATCCGGAAAAATAGATTAATTCAACTGCTAAGTAATCTTCTAAATCACCAATCCTAAACAACCATAATTTCATTTATCTTTAGTTTTTTGTCACAAATCACTTCCCTGTCATCAAAAAACATTTTTGAAGGTGAAGATTTGTATTGAAGTTTACGTTGTGTGTTGAAACCTGGCAACATCTGGTCGCATAGTTAAGGCCAGTTTTTGTTTACAAACACCGTTTTGTGAGGTTTGGAATGTTGGTAGTTTGGTAGTGAGTTTATTCCTCAATTTTTCAGGAGCAAACTCAGCTCTGTGAATTGTTTTCTATTCTAAAGTGCGCTATTCAGTGTTTTATTGATAAAACGACGACTAGACTGTCTGTATATAGTGTTTTGATTCACCAGAAAGTAAAAACAGGAAGACATTTTGTCATGCATTTCACCGGTAAGTGAACAGAAACCAGAGAGAATATAACAGATAATTTGTTTGAAATAAAACATGTGACTGAGTGGTTACTACTCAAAAATTTGTTAATATCTTCTTTACATGGGCATCTTGAATAGTATCAGTATTTCACATTAAATTACAGATAAGCGTATAGGTATAGCTTTTTTATTTAGAAATCTGAGACAAGTGTAATTCATGAAAGTTGTGCGGAATTTTGACGAACAATTTTCGGTATGCCTTTGCATTTAAAATTTTTAAGTAAATTCAGAAAATGTCCGTCGTCCGCATATTATACTGAATACGATCGACTGTTTTGATCAGAATCATTTGAAATCTCAAAATTGTGGAAGAAGAGAACTTCCTCTTCAGAATGAGACCACATGTCAATCGGTTGAGTTGTTTCAAAGTTATTAGCATTCTCGCGTTGTAAGGTTTGACAGCTGATACCTGTCTTAATTGACATGCTAGAAAAAAAATCAGACAAACAAATTTAAAGAAAATTTCTCAATGAATCCATAGCGGTACTCATTTATATTTGTGTCTATTCAAAAATCACGAAAAAACAGCAATTTTGTGTTTTGATATTACCGTTACGCCATCTTGTGGCTATCTTGGGAAATTCTGATATATTTCCAGCATTTTCTCTATCCGATATTTTCCGCAAGTCTCTGGGATGCCTAGTTACTGAGATCTGACACCTTGCCATTCTTAAATAGACACCTTGTATATATCCGAGGTTCCTTAGCATCTTTTACAAATGTATATGTCACAGTAAAACCTGGTAATCAGTAAAAGCTAACTGTTACTAGGAAAAGTGAGCTTTTCCTGATTTGGAAACATTTAGCTAGTGAAAGTTGAATTCGATCGACTTCATCATACTTTTACTAGTAATTGTTAGCATTCACGTAACTATTCTAGTGAAAGCTGCTATACTAAAAATTATTATCGAAGTCACTGGACGTAATTTATACATGTACAGATAGTACCAAATTGTTCGAGATTTGTACAACCCAGAGTGGCACTGGTACGAGCAATGGCAGCACGAGCGATGTGTCTTCATGCTCACGCTGCTGCCAAGTTTCATGCCCAATTCGTCAAAATCAGCTATGAGTTGACGAATAAAACCATACCCTTGGACTATGCCCTAATCAAAGTGATATAACTGCAAATTTTTGTTCAACTCTTTTCTGCGGTTCTTGAGTTATAAGTTATAAGAACATAAACATACAGGTTTTCATTTTTATTTAGAGGACATATCAATCCAGAAGATAATAATTTCAACAACTTAATAAGGAGTGCCGATTTTTAGTCGATTTATGGACAAATTTTGACAAATATCAATTTTCTTTCATATAATATGACCTTTAACTAACAATTTTAGTTTTGTTCTGGTCATATATAACATATATTTGCAATTTGCATAGATGTAGGTAAAGCGTGCAGCCTTTGTTAGTTTTCATTGGTCAACGAAACGACGTGAATGACATTCGGCCGAAGCAAGTGCAGTGGGCTGTTGGCTATTCCATCGGTTTTCATTAATAACAAGGGCGTCCGCAGGGGAAGGCAAGGGGGGCAACCCCCTGCATGGATTCTAGTAAGTACACTAAATCTACACTTCAAGGAAGATTTTTTTGAGCCATAGAACATCATACCGTTTGATGACATAGATGTATTGAACTTTATACTCGGAGTAATCGGCGTTCACAAGAACAATAAAGAATCAGCGCGTTTGTTATAATGATATACATAACTATAGCTTGGATTGAATCACAGTCCCATCCTAAACCGTACTGGCAAATTTCAACCAACGACGCGTTGAACCGCTTTGATGCGGCTATTGCCAAAAAATCATATGAAATGATGTTCCCTATTTTTTATAGTTTTTGGTTTTTCGTTTATACTTGCCCCCCCTCTGGAAATGATTCTGCGGACGCCCTGAGATAATTTAGTGATTCATTATCTGATTTATTATTATCAAGTCAATAATTTTGCAACACTGTAAGAGAAAAGAGATGCTAATTTTACGCATTTTTTTCTCATAATCATGACAAAAATTGACACTTTCGATTTGCTTTTGGTTGTATTTGGTATTGATGTTCAGGGTGTCCCATTTTGGTTGCAATTGCAGGTTGTCTTGGTAAAAACTTAAGATAGAAAATTGCGGTTCCGACTACACGGTTGATTTTGGATAAGTTGGGTTTTTGGACACCTCTCGTATCGCAGATATCTGTTAACAGGAATGTGAAACGAAACGCCAGTTTCGAGTGCTGCAAGGGAATCCCAGAAACCTTAAGAAATTCATAATTCAAGGGTCGGGCACAGATTCTCGTCACTCCCATGCAAAACACTTCAATCTATTCTTCAACACTTTCCATTGATTTCAACCGTTTGTTCAGGCACATCAAATCCCGGAAAACTCATCAACTATACACAATAGAAGAGATTCCAAGAACACCAAGAAAAACCTCAATTTTTGAAGTAATCAACATCTACAGACACTTCGGGGGCTCAGAAAGTTCTGAGGACAGATTGTTAAATGACCGCTTGTCTGGTAGCGAAGGGAATTTGGTTGATTCTACCGATTTGTCTAACAAGTATGTTTTTTTGGTGGTGGAGTTGGTTGTTATGTTATTTCGTTACAGATTTACAAATTCCTTGTTGAGACTGTGTCAATCAGACAAAACAAGTACAGGGTCTCTGAAAACATTTTATTCTGTGAGTATATATTGGATGTATGAAACTGCTGATCAATGTCGATAATTATTCTAGACGAATATGTCACGTTCCAACTCTAAATGCACGTTTGTTAGTTGCTCCGAAGGTTCGGATGATGAAGGAGATATTGTATAGGAATAGGAAATATTCATAAATTGAATTTTAAAAAATCAGTACTTACTGTGATCAACTTTTATGGTATATTATTATACAGTGTATAATATCAATTATTATTGTATTTATTTTCTCAATAAAATATGAACACAAACTTGACGTTTCTTTTCAATATTGAGACTTGCACATAGAAGTGGCGAAAGGCGGCGGTGCGGTGCAGGCGTGGCGAGAGGCGCAACGTTTTCACACTTCCTCCAGGTACACTTATGAGCAAGGTCCACTAATGTGACGTAAGGCGGGCTGTCGCTTGAGCGCCTTTGCCACGCTTCTTCTGCACTTCTTGACTGGTCTGTTGAAACGAAAATTCAAAATGGGAGTCCTGCGAATCGCTGATCAACTTTTAGATACATCAGTCACTTCACCCTCACCGGCTGGCTCAGAAAATGATCTAAATCGGATGTTCAGTTCAAACACAATCAATAATATTGTTCATATTTCGAGGAGCTCTCCGGAGTTCCAGAACATTGAAATATCTTAGGACTAAAGAACAGTATACCTCACCCTATACGTTAGTTTTTATTTTTCATCTAGAGCTATTTTCTGGAAATTTTTAGTTTGAGAAAAAATGTATTGAACTTCAAGTTACATACCTCAGTGTTATCAACAGTCTCTCTTCTGGAGTAACAGGTTCCCTCCGATTCACAGTCTTTTTTGTTAGGTTATATTACACGATATTCTGATTAATGCTCTTTACACGTCTTGTCAGTGGTGGTACTTTTGTTCTAAAGCCAAGGACATCTGCGGCGAGTCTACGGGAGATGACTATATGACGTATAACGAAACAGTCTTGACTCGACTACAGTGAACTGTAGTTTCAGCTTTTAAATGTTTTAACGTGTTACAAGGTGTGCAAGTCCGTTGAAAGTCATCAGAGTTGCTAGAATCTTCAAATCTTCACTGATTCTAGCTGCCAACTTTTTATTTTCCTGGCTTGCCAATGACTTTTCCTTCTAGTTCTGCGATGAGCGGTGAGGTGAATTAATACAAACATAAGTGTTAAGTGTGTTAAATTTTCTATGTAGTCTTACTGCTTACTGAGCAAATTCAGAAGGGTCGGAGATAGAAATAAAATTCACTAGTCTATTGAATAAGTATAATTCTGTCTCACAACATACAACAATGAACACCAAAAGATGATATATGAACAAAAAATGTGTACTCAAATCGACTTCATGCTTTTCTATATCAAACTAAAAACTATACACTTGTGACAATGAGTAAAGAAAAAATAAAAGACTCGCTAAAAGAACGATATAACTTGTTTATTTGGTGCCTTATATCATACAACATATCCACACATACAATAAGTTAAAATATAACCTGGACTTTTTTACAAAATACATGGATTTTCATTTGTCATTTATTTGGTGAGAGAAATTCGGAGATTGAAGACGGCTGTGATGGTAATACGTGTCTCTATGAGGCCTTCCTTCCCCTACATTCTCGCAACTTTATATAAAACACTTTGTCGTGAAACAACGGAATCATACCTTTTAATTGGAAAAAAAATACGAACGAAAATAAAGAAATAAAAAATAATTGTAAGTAACAATTAATAAATAAATTAATTACACTCGCGGCCAGAATGGCAATGCCGCGAAAAACAGTTCATTTTATACATATCTAACACAGCGCACTTGTTTAGTAGTCAGCTTCAGGGGCTAGGTCGAACCTTGGGGGGAACAGACCACCGGCATCGGCTAAAGGCTGTGGACGTCTTGGCTGAAAGAGCAACAACATGAATGATATACCAATATAGTTTCTACATTTCAAGCTAACAGAACTCCAGACAGGTATACTAGCCAAGTTACTTCCGTAGGTTGGCCTTATTTGGAACATGCTAAGCCAAAATAGTTTTGACGGGACAGAAAATTCTTATCTAAAGACATAAAACGGACCAAGGACGTTGGGGAAAATCCCACTTACACTTCTGGTCGCTTATTCCAGAACAAGTGCTGGTAAACGAGGTTTGTTAGCTTGCGGCTAGATGAGAAGAATATATGTGATACTTTAAATGGTGATATTTGTTGGGTATAAATTGTCTGATTATAGTGAGTGGAGCATTGTCAGAATAATTGAGAAACTTACCGCGGGGCTTTGTCCTCTGGCGGTGGATCCAGCACGTCCCTTCGCGCGGAACTTGGCAATGGCTTGTTCAGCAAGGTCAGCACGTTCTTCAGCTTCTTCGAGTTCTTGTTGAGCCTTACGGAATTTGGCCAAATTGAGGGCGGCAATTTCTTCGGCTTCTTCGATCTGCCTCTTGTAGGTCTTGATCTTTTGTTGGAGTTTGTCAACCAAGTCTTGCATGCGTTCATGGTTCTTCCTGTCTTCTTCAGCCTGGAAGCTCAATTCCTTAATGCGACGCTCAGATTTCCTGAGGTTCTTTTGGGCATCAGCGTGTCTTCTCTGTTCGCCATCGAGTTCATTCTCGAGTTCCCTCACTCTTTGTTCCAACTTGGCAATAGCCTTCTTTCCTCCCTTAAGAGCGTTAGCTTCAGCCTCATCAAGACGGACTTGCAAGTCCTTGATTTGGGTTTCAAGAGCCTTGCGGAGTTTCTCTTGAGTTTGGGCGTGGTCTTGTTCGGCGCGGAGCTCGTCGGCAAGGCGAGCAGCGTCGACCATGGCTTTCTTGGCCTTCTCTTCGGAGTTCTTGGCTTCGTTCAAGAGCTCGTCAAGATCGGAATGCAAAGTTTGGAGTTCGGTCTCCAATTTCCTCTTGGCAGCGGACATGGAAGCGTTTTGGGCAGCGAGGTCGTTGAGTTGTTCGTGGGCATCTCCCAATTCTTGTTCGGCTTGGCGACGAGCACGGTCGGCTTGTTCCAAGAGAGTGCGAGATTCTTCGAGTTCGTTTTGAAGAGCATTGGCACGACGTTCAGAAATGCCCAATTGTTCGCGGGCTTCGTCACGTGCGCGTTGTTCTTCTTCAAGGGCTTGTTGGGTGTCCTTGAGTTGTTGTTGGTAGCGTTTGATGGTCTTTTGGGCCTCGGCGTTAGCCTATAAAGAACGTCATTAAACTTTGAACAACGGATATTATAGAATATCTTACCTTGTTAGCGTGGTCCAAAGCAATTTCCAATTCGTTGATGTCAGCTTCCAACTTCTTCTTCATGCGGAGGGCCTCAGCCTTACCCTTGGCTTCGGCTTCCAAAGAGGCTTGCATGGAATCAAGAGCACGTTGGTGGTTCTTTCTGGTGTTTTCGAATTCCTCTTCTTTCTCTTGGATACGTCTGTCGATTTCTTGACGGACTTGAGACAATTCCAATTGGCTTCTGAGTACTTTGTTCTCTTCTTGTTCCAAAGCAGCTTCGGCTTCTTCGAGGGCGGCTTGGAGCTCGTCTTTCTCGGCTTCCAATCGTTTCCTGGCTTTTTCGATTTCGTGGATGTTGCGGCCACCTTCACCAATTTGGTCGAGGAGGTCCTTGACTTCATCAGCGAGGTTCTTGTTCTCACGACGTACGGCTTCCAATTGTTCTTGACCTTCTTCATAAGCTCCCTTGAGTCTGAACAACTCGGTGGAGTAGTTGCGGCATTCCTTCTGACTGGCATCGAGCTCAGCAGCCAAGTCGTCAACCTTGAGTTTCCATTCTCCGATGATCTTGTCGAAGGCCTTCTGTTTTTTCTCGGCAGCATTGGCGATAGCGTTAGCACGGTCGACTTCGATTTGCAAGTCTTCAACTTCAGTGGCAAGACGTTGTTTGGTCTTCTCAAGAGCTACAACCTTCTGGTTGAGAGATTCAATGGTCTCTTCAGCTTCAGCGAGACGAGCCTGGAGTTTCCTCTTGGCTTCTTCAAGCTCTTCAGAACGGGCAACACCTTCTGATTCGTATTTCTGGCGCCAGAGTTGAGCTTCAGCGTTGGCCTTGCTGAGTTGACGTTGGATGTCAGCCTTGGCTTCGGCTTCCTCTTCGACTTGTTCGCGGATGTTGTCCAAGTCGTGTTCCAAGTTGCGGAATTTGCCCAAAAGTGTGGCACGTTCGCGGCTTTCTTCGTCGGCTAACCTCTTGGTGTCCTCCAATTGGGTGGTGAGGGAAACCTTGATTTTGCTGAGTTGTGAGACTTGGGATTCAGCTTCTTCCAATTGTCTGAGAAGGTCAGAGTTTTCGATGGAAAGCTTCTTCTTGGCAGCGTCGAAGTCGTTGAGGGTGCGGTTGGTTTCGTCAAGTTTGCCTTGGACGTCATTGAGTTGTTGTCCCAATTGTTTGGAAACTTTTTCGATGGCAGCCTAGATTGAAAATTTTGGATTAACAGTTGACTAAATCTCGTGTGAAAACATTGACTTTAAAGCATAAGAGTTAGCTTGCTATGGAAACAATAAATCTGAACGGTTGAGAAACACAAAAAGCTTGGTGAGCTAATTTCCACGAGTTATTGCCGCTTTGTAAAACTTGTATTCACTGAAGCGCACACTTTTTGGCCTTTTTGTACCTTTTCGTTAGCCAAGTGGTCGACTGAGGCACGAAGGTCGTTAAGTTCACCAAAGTATTGAGCCTTTTCTTTCTCAGCCCTGAAGGATAAGACAGAAACAACATTTAACAATAATACAGAAACACATCTACTCGAGCACTCCTGTCATAAGAAGGTAAAAGACAAATACTACAGTAATGACTGCACTGTAATATTTCTGAACAGAGACAGTAGACAAGAGAAAGACAACTATGTACAATCGGGGCGGATGCAGGAGACACAAGTCTAGACAATCAGACAAGGTTTTCATTGGAAATACCTTCTCGCGCCCGACTTGGTCCACAGCTCCGCGAGTTTGTTGCAATTCTTGGTAAATACTGGCACGGTCTCTCTCAGCCCTAAATTTATGTTTTGAGTGATTTTTCAGTTGCAACTTATTCGATATTAGAAGTTATGATATACTTACTTAGCCTTGAGTTTGTTGAGTTGGTCGATTTGTTCACCCATTTCAGAAACAGCGTCGTTGTGCTTCTTGCGCAAGTTAGCCAAAGTACCTTCATGTTGGATGTTGGATTCTTCCAAGTCACGACGGAGCTTGGCAAGTTCAGCCTCTCTCTTCTTGTTGAGCTCGATTTGAGCAGAAGTGGCACCACCAGCTTCCTCAAGACGTTCACCCAATTCTTCCAATTCGCGGGCGAGGTCGGCACGTTGTTTCTCAGCCTTGGCACGAGCTTGACGCTCAGCTTCGATTTCTTCTTCGAGTTCTTCAATGCGGGCCTGGAGTTCCTTGATCTGTTTCTGGGTCTTGCCAACAACGGATTGTTCGTCTTCGAGTTTAGCGGTGAGAGAAGAGATTTCCTTGTCTTTGCGTTGGATGGTTTGTTCGAGTTCCTTCTTGTTTCTTTCCAAGTCAGCGACGGCTTCTTGGGTGAGTTTCAAGTCACCTTCTACCTTCCTCTTGGACTTCTCAACATCACCACGGAGTTTCTTTTCGCGTTCCAGAGAGTCTTCCAATTCGTCCAAGGTCTGTTCCAATTTGGCTTTAACCTTGTTCAAGTGGTTGACCTTGTCTTCGGCGGCCTGGAGCTCTTCAGAGATCTTTTGGTTGTTTTCACCACTCATTTTCTTCTCTTTGTTGAGCTTGTTGATGAGTTCATCCTGGTGGGCGATCTCGTCGTTCAAGTTCCTGATTTGATGATCCTTGGTGGCCTTGTCTTGCTCAGACTTTTGGAGGTTGAGTTCCAAGTCTTCAATGTCCTTTTTGTAACCGTTCATCTCTTGTTCAAGTTTCTTCTTTTGTTGCATGAGTTGGTTACGGGCATCTTCCTCCTGGCTCAAACGGTCTTGAGTTTCCTGTTGAAGTTGATTAATTAGGTGCATATTGGCAGGCGTCCAATGAGGAATTTTTGGGACACTTTTAATGATTGCTAATCAGTGACAGAGTCATTTGACTTTTTGCCAAGATTCATTTGATACAGATTTGCACAAGTTTCGACGATTACCGCGATGAAAAGCATTATTGATAGCTGTTACGATTATAGAAGTTCTAATTAAATTTACGGGGAAAAAATAAAATAGTAAGTTTATATTTTCAGCGCTGTACAAATAAATCTGGTAGTTATGTTTAGGCTGCAACATTTATGTGCTTATCTAATCGATAGTGTAAATATATTGAAAATTACCTGGAGTTGAGATTCCAAGTCGTTCTTTTGGGCTTGGAGTTTGTTGGCTCTCTCCTGGGTTTCGGACAAGGATCCCTTCTCACCTTCAAGGCTGTTCAACAATTCGGTCTTTTCAGCCAAAATTTTAGCATACAAGACTTCCAATTCCTTCTTGGCTTTTTCTTCACGTTCGAAGGCTTCTTGGGCCTTGGCAGCTTTCTCTTCCAATTTCTGCAAAGAAGATTCTTGTTCGAGAATTTGTCGTTCGAGGGCGATCATTTTGGGATCAAATTCGGGAGATTTTCTCGATTGCGTTGGACTAGGGACTGGTTCGGGGCTAGGTTCTTTTGGAGGTTCCAATGGTTCAGAAGATTCTTCGTTTGGTTGTGCGTCAGCTGCCTTGATTTCTCTGGCATCTTTCGATTTTTTAGACTTTTTTTGTGGTTTACTATCAGTAGGTTCAGGTAAGTCTTTTTCGTTAATTGCTACTGAAGCCATTGTCGAATCGATTGATGTACCGAGAGTGGTGTGAGCGAATGTTAAGACTCGACGCGTTTCGATCGAAGACTGACTGGAGTACGTCAAGTATCCAGATTCTTATGGAAAGTCATCATCGCGGACGCCCACCCGCGCGCAAGATTAAAGATTATCAAAAATATGCGAATATGACCGACATAGTTGACAGAAATAGAAGGTAGGGGCCATCAATTTTAAATTTAGGATTTTAATATAGGACAGGTGATTTGATCGCGACCGTAAAAATCTTGTTTGGATCAGCGTAAACAACTTAGTTTTATTGGAAATAGGCTAAGTACATTTCGCGATTCTGGAAATGTTCACATTTATTTTCCAATTTGCTGTTGCCAGAGTCTTGTTACATTGTGCATTGCATGATTCAGCATCAATAAAGAATCAAATTTCTCCGTTTGGTATTTTTGGAAAAAATTACTCACGACCGAATGCGTCAGCTCGAAAAATGCATATTATTTTGATGCGTAGGCTGACGTCCAATCAAACGAGAAAACCTTGATAGAGAAAACTTACGGCAATCTCATCCTCGACACGGGTGACGTTGAGGAGAGGTCTGACTCTCTGCCACAACTTGTACCATGGCCAGGTCCTCAACTTGAGGTACTTTCTCAAGTTCCTCTGGCAGACTTGCAGGGCCAAACGTTGCTCTTGCAGCCTCTTGAATTCTTTCCTGGACAAGTAACCTCTGACCCAGGATTGCATCCAGGTGACGATCTTGCTGAGACGTTCGTCACGCAATTCTTCCATCTGACCCAAGACACCAGCACGGAAGAATACCTGTTTGGTTTGGGAAAAATTCGTCAGATGGTGAATGATATGTCTGAGAGCTGTACGTTGAGTATCTGCTTTAATATTTTAGCGGTGAAGCAGTAATTTCTTTTAGGATATGATACAACTAAGACAACACCGAAGCAGTAAGCAATTTAATTGTTACACAGTTTGGAACCAAACTGATGCTTTTAGGCCAAACAAGCAAAACCGTTGAAGTAGTCAGGTTATACCTTGGTTTTACCCAAACGATATTGCTCTTTGTCTAAGTTAATATGATCCAGAATAATTTCGGCAGCTTTTTCCGGTGTGGCCGTGTTCTTGATCAAACTTGCAGCCAGAATTTTGTATCTGATTCGAGCAAGAGTATCAAGCGTTAGATAAAATGTAAAAACAAAAAACATTTAACTAAACTAGTACACAAAAGTCTCTGTGAGGTATGGGGTCGAGACCTAACAAAGGGAAAAGATACATAGCATGTCCTTTCAGCTATGAGATCTTGGGGGTAAAATCGAAACATAAAACTTGGACAAGTGACAAGACCTTAGTGTGACCAAGACGGTACATTTCAGGGTCAAGACTGGTGGAAGACAAGATGACATCGGCACATTTCTTTAGATCGGATTCCTTGGCGGCTCCGGCAGGGTTCAAGATTTGGTAACTAAGGACAAAGTGATGTTATACGTGCATACAAATTACATTACAGTGTGTAAAAGTGAAACAAATAGGTGCTACAGAACTTGGACAATGAGACAGGACAAGACAATCTTGCCTTTGTATGTCCAACTCTGTAGCTGTCAGGGTCTAAGCCAATTTCTTCAAGACACTTTCTTGCTGCTTCTTTGGCTTCCTTTTCAGCTGCCATAGTGGCTGGAGCTAGGATCATGTAACTGTTTGGTGGCAAATGGTTTGCGTCAGAACCCTTAGTGTTTGGGGACAAGTGTACAGTAACATATGTTCAACTTACCGGAGTTTGAAGTCGGGGTAGACCATCCTGTTGGGGAAACCTTTTCTGCAGATACGGATTCCTTCAAGTACACCGTTACAGGTCAGTTGATGCATGACCAAGTGGGAGTCAATGAGACCAGGCTGTTTCAATTCGTTGGGGATGATGCAACGGACGAAGTGAGGTTGGGTGGCTCTCAAGGTGGCCATCAAGTTGTTCAATTGTTCCTATAGGAGTTTGTGATAGCGTGAGTAAATGAACACGACATGAGTGAATGTTATGATCAGTTGGGTTAAAGTAATTTACAGCTAAAGCGGTAGCTTTAGTTTCTTTTGACATGAAAATGTAGTTTGTAATGTTAGTAGATTAGGTTTAGTAACAGCCAATTTTGAAGTATGGTGCTCAAAATTTCAGTACATTGTCCATATTGGCTAGATCTATTATGATGTACACATATCAAAGAAGTTAGTGAAAATGTATTCAATTATGATAGTTATTAATTCATACCTTACAATAGTATGTCAAAACATATTTAGATGATACATTGGTGCACACATCAAAACGTGAACATGAAAAAACTCCGTACTGGTAAAGTAGGTAATCAAGTTAACCAATAGACAGACAAAACATAGTTCCTTTGAGTATTGTTTTGGAACGTGAACATAGAGGGTGATTTATTTAATAATTTTGAACGAACCTTGTAGGCCGAAGATACGGTAGCGAAACCACCACCCTTCTTACCACGAGCACCTATAAGACATGCAAAGGTTTAGAAAAGCTAT
This sequence comes from Orchestes rusci, assembly GCA_958502075.1. NCBI lineage: Eukaryota > Metazoa > Arthropoda > Insecta > Coleoptera > Curculionidae > Orchestes > Orchestes rusci. The sequence goes on from OY293309.1 coordinate 8,589,817, forward strand.
TGTGAAAGATAAATATATATGTGATGATGATAAGACAAATAATTGCGGCATTGTGAGATGAAGAGTAAGTTTAGTAGGTAATAGCTCTGAGCTCAGCGTCTTGTGCGAGATATCAGAGTATTTACCCTGTACATAGCTGAAACAGTCTGGAAGGCAGAACCCTTGGTTCTCTTCGCACCTATAAATGTTCGGGTTGATAAATATGGACATTGATATGATGAGTTAAAAATCTGAATGATAAAGTACCTTTGTCAGCAGCACCACCAGATTGACCAGGGTGATCAGCGAAGATTTCACACAACAACTTGTTGGTACCCTTCTTGTACAAGTCGACAACGGTGTCGTTCAAGGGGTCCTTGTTCTTTTCCAACCAACCGGTGATGTTGTATGGTACCTTGAGATAGCTCACGTTAATATCATCACACAGCAGTTAGCTTATGGTAACTTACATTACCAGCGTAGTGACCAAGGGTGAAGTGAGCGGCTTGTTGACCAGGCTTTGGTGGTTTGGGTTTCTGGAAGTTGGGGGATTTGCCCAAGTGGTTGGTGTTCAATTTTTCAACGAAGGTTGCGTCGGTGGCTTTGGGGAACATAGATTCTTCTTCAAGGATGGACAAGATACCCATAGGCTGTATTGGTGGAATTGTTTTAGATTGGGAAATTCCAAATAGTTGGGGATGATTATCGTAGGCTGTTATTGACAGTCACTCAGCCCAAGATAATCATTGACAAAGCTAAGCGTAACTTTACCTTTGTGAAGCAGTTGAGCAGTCCTTTGTGTACTGTGCATATACTATATAAAGTGAACTCAATTCTACAACTACAGTCTACTATGGTAACCCAAAAGTCTCAACTTTGGTACCTTTTCTATCAAATCAATACACGCTTGTAGATCCAAGCCAAAGTCAATGAATCTCCAAGGTACTCCCTCTATTATATATTGTTCTTGTTCCAAGATGAAAGTATGATGATTATAAAACTGCTGAAGTTTTTCGTTGGCATAGTTTATACACAGTTGATTTAAGCCGTTATACTGGAAAGTCATTTGTTAGCACTGGAGTGTTAGACTGACACTGACTGGTCAGTGTCCATATAAAACAGTTAGCAACAGTTATTTTGTTAGATACTAGTTTTGAAATTGATGGTCTGGCTTAGGGAGAGGCAGCACCCCATGTGCTTATATACCTTCTCAATAAGTTCAATACAGGCAGCCAAGTCCATACCAAAGTCAATGAAAGCCCATTCGATACCTTCGCGTTGGTATTCTTCTTGTTCAAGCACAAACATGTGATGGTTAAAGAATTGTTGCAACTTTTCGTTGGTGAAGTTGATGCAAAGTTGTTCAAAGCTGTTGAACTACATGTAAACAAACAAACAAACATAAACTACTTGCTCGACAGTGATCCAGTGCCCTGTACAGTGGGTGGAGTCAACTAGGGGAGCTTTATACACATATACATAGTTAAACATAAACATAAACATCGAGATCTTCGTTGGAGTTAGCCACATTGCATGAAACATTGAGTCGAGCCGCATTTAAGGTTTTCTGTCCCATTTACCTTTTCAATCAACTCAATACATGCGGCCAAGTCCATACCGAAATCAATGAAGGTCCATTGGATACCTTCGGATTTATATTCTTCTTGTTCAAGAACGAACATGTGATGGTTAAAGAACTGTTGCAACTTTTCGTTTGTAAAGTTGATACACAGTTGTTCAAAGCTGTTAAACTATGAGAAGAGATAGAGTGAACACAGAGGTTTAGATTCTGAACCTGTTACAATGGTGGAATCTACTAAAACTAGAAGGAGTGTTGACCGGTGTATCCTGCAAGGCCAATCACTCGTTTCTTCTTTGTCTCACAGAAAAGATCTACTCTAAGACGCTTGAAGATTTGGGTCCAATTACCTTCTCGATTAACTCAATACAAGCGGCAAGATCCATGCCAAAATCAATAAACACCCAATCAATGCCCTCAGTCTTGTATTCTTCTTGTTCCAGCACAAACATGTGATGGTTGAAGAATTGTTGCAACTTTTCGTTGGTGAAGTTGATGCAAAGTTGCTCAAATCCATTGAACTATTTACAAAGGAGTTTACTACTACTACTACTCTCAAACAGTTTCACTTTGGGACCTACATGCTGTCTTACACACACACACATTCACCTTCTCGATCAGTTCGATACATGCGGCAAGATCCATGCCGAAATCAATGAATACCCAATTAATACCCTCAATTTTGTATTCTTCTTGTTCCAAAACGAACATATGGTGATTGAAGAATTGCTGCAGCTTTTCGTTGGTGAAGTTAATGCAGAGCTGCTCGAAGCCGTTGTACTAGTAAAATGTATCTGGTTATAGCTGGTTTGCTCTCATCAATTTGGGGTTTGTTAGTGGCTTACCTTTACAGCTGTGCCATGCAAGACTTGTATAATTGTCTCAACATATACAAATCTGTGTTAAAAGCTAAGCTAACCTTTTCGATCAATTCAATACAAGCGGCCAAGTCCATACCGAAGTCAATGAACACCCAGGTGATACCTTCTCTGGTGTATTCTTCTTGTTCGAGTACAAACATGTGATGGTTAAAGAATTGTTGCAACTTCTCGTTAGTGAAGTTTATGCAAAGCTGCTCAAAGCCGTTATACTGATTTGCAAAACAAAAAAAAAATAATTAGAAAAAATAAATCAAAAAAAGCCGGAGTTCAATCATACTTTTATATACATGAGGTCCCAAATACCTATATAGAAGAAAATATTAGATCTACATGGTCTAGATTCAGGCGCACGCCCATAAGGATACGCGCCTGACTAGACCCAAATTCAATGTGTATAACTCTCTTAAAATTTCCACCATGTACAGGTTTTTCAATATAAAAGTCATCAAAGACTTTTCCACACTTACGTCGAAGATTTCAAAACCAGCAATATCCAATACACCAATGAAGTGTTGCCTCTTTTGTTTGGTGTCCAAAGTTTCGTTACACTTCTTGACCAAGAATTTGAACAATCTATCGAACATAGCCTTGGACATGGCACCAACGGAGTAGGATACTTGATTGACGTTCCTACCTTGGGTGACGAATTCGTTACCGACCTTGATCCTTGGTTTGACAAGGGCAGTGTACAACGATTGAGTGTCAACACCCAAAAGTTTGGCAACCTTTTCACCTTCCTAAAGATTATGGAGTATTACAACCGAGCAAAAGCTAGTGGTTTTAAGTACCTCAAGACCATCAGCTTCAGCCTGTTCTTCACGACCCCTTTGCTTGAATTTCATGGTACCCATGTGCATAACAGCGGCGGTGATCTTGTAGATGTCGTTCTTTTCTTCTTGGGTGAAACCAAGAACGTCAAAGGCAACCTATATCACGCACATGGGTGTCAGAGATGCAGAATTTCCAGGAGATGGGATGGTGAAGAGATCCAGGGCTTCAAGGATCTTTTCACCACGACTTACCAACGTAGAGTAGTCAAAGCACAAGAAGCGTTAAAGTACAAACTAGGATAAGGGTGACACGGAGACAGTGACGTTTTGGTGACTTACGTCTGTTAAGCCCATTTCCTCTCCGTCATCAACCCCGTTGATCACTACTTTACCCTGAGACACATTGTTATAGTCATAGATGTCGTCGGATAGCAAACACATGGCTGTCGAATTAAAATTCGCATTAGAAAGTCTCAGGATAAGGTATTAAAAATCCTACTTTGTACAATGGCAATAATAATTTATAAAGCTGCAAATTATACTTGAAAAAATAATAAATAAAGCATCAAGTGTTACCCAATCCTGTCTTAGAGGACTTTGGCGCAACACTTACATCAGTGAGGGAACATTCTTCAGCATCATCTACAGAAGGAATTTTGGTTTTTCCTTGGGACACGAAGGGGTAATCCATGATGTTGTTAGATAACAAACACATTGCTAAAAGGAATGTTAATGTTAAACATCGGTTTAAGCTACAGAGGGGTCTTGACTACAGTCATGTTTAGTTTGACTACAGGGGAAGGGGTGGTGGAAATTTGACTATAGTAACGAGTCAATTTCCAGTGCAACAAACAAGGTGTGGGGTGGAAATTTGACTATAGTATCGAGTCAATTCCCAGGGCAACAAACACTGTGGGTGCCAAAATCACCCACTTACATCGGTTAATCTACATTCTTCAGCATCATCCACATTTGGGATGGTGGTTTTTCCTTGAGCCACGAAGTAGTAATCGGAAACGTTATTGGACAACAAGCACATGTCTGGAGAACATAAAAGGGTTTAAGGGGTCGCAAGTTTTACACGACTTTCCTAACACGGACATAAATATTTGATTAATTAGTGACTATAACATAGATATTTTGCGAGATTGATCTTTAGCCCGCTTACGTCCGTAAGTCTCAATTCTTCTCCGTCATCTACATTAGGGATGGTAGTTTTGCCCTGAGCCACGAAATTGTATTCCATAATGTTGTTGGTCAATAAACACATGTCTGGAGAGGATAAAAGGATTTTAGGGGTCGCAAGCTATACACGAATTTACTGACACATATTTGATAAATTAGTGACTATCACATTGTGCGAAATTCGAGATAGATCTTTAGCTTCTTCTCTCTCATCTACATCAAGGATGGTATATAGTTTTATCCCGAAACTGTTGGTTAAAAGCAACATATAAAAAAAGGGGTTTGGAAATGGTTTCGAGTCGCGGATTCACAAGCGACTTTGGGACTTTACAAATAAAATCTATGGATATCATATCCGGATGGAAGGACATTACAAGGAACAAATTCTACTGATAATAAATTTAAAACGAACGCAACCTGTGAGCATGGAGCTCACTTACATCAGTTAAGCTACATTCTTCCCCATCATCCACGTTGGGAATGGTGGTTTTACCCTGTGATACGAAATAGTAGTCCTTGATGTCGTTCGACAACAAACACATGTCTAGAGAAATTACATAATTTTACAATTGAACAAGTTTGAGTGGGAACTAAAAGAAATACGAAGCCCTTACCTTTAAGTCCGGGTACAGCACCAGACATGATCTGGTAGAAGATGTGGTAAGATCTTTCAAGGGTCTGTTGGGAGATGACACGAGCCTTTTCCAGCAGATCTTCAATGAGCAACTTTGTTAAGTAACTAAGTGTTTATGTGGTTAGAACTTACAAGTTTCAATGTCAGCACCAGCCAATTTACCAGTGGGGCCAAAGTGGATACGGATGAATTTACCCTTAACAACAAGAGTTAGATTTGTTACTATGATTAGGAGTTACAACTTACGAAACGAGAAGAGTTGTCGTTACGCACGGTCTTGGCGTTACCGAAGGCTTCAAGCACAGGGTTAGTTTGTACTACTTGATCTTCAAGAGTACCCTTCTTCTGCTGCTCTTCAGTTGGTTTCTTGGTGGAAGCACCGACGGTGGCGAAGTAGGCAATTACCTTTTTCGTGTTTTCAGTTTTACCAGCACCAGACTCACCACTAGGGGATAAAAGCGTTTTAGTAACCTAAATTGTAACTTGGGTAAATACTTACGTAATCAACATAGATTGATTTTCATGGTCTGAAATGGAAAGTTATTAGTTGAGGTGGTACTGGCGTGTTTAAGGACTCACTGGTCAACATGTTGACGTAAGCACCGTCAGAAATGGCGAAAATGTGGGGTGGCACTTCATTACGCCTCTTACCACGGTACAATTTGGCACAACGGTTGGTGTATACGGGGAAACGCTTGTAAGGGTTAATAGCGACGCAGAAAAGTCCAGAGTAGGTCTGCAAATTCAAATATCATTAGAACATTTCTTAAGCTATCATGCATTGTGGATGGAACGAAATGGACCAGCTACGATAATGGTAGTGGTTACATAAATGATAAAAAAAAATGATGCCTTAGCCGGATTTCTTCCGATTTGCAGGCAGTTGTTGATGACAAAATATCACCCTGAGGTGACAAAACGGTTATCACAAGTCACGAATATCGAACTCCATCCAAACGACTTGGTCGGTGTAATGCCGATGTTCCCAAGAAGTCCTGAAGAGGTCCCAAACGGAACACGGACAAAGAAGACTTACGTAGATGAGTTTAGCATAATAACGTTGTTTCAAGTTGTGCAATACTGAAGCATCATTCAAATATGTCAAGTTGGACATATCTTCGGCTTTTTCGTACTTGGGAGGGTTTACTTGGGTGACCTGCTCTTTTTTGAAGTTCTTTTCCTAGATTTCCGAGAGAAAAACGTTACTAAGGTCGGCATTGATACTTACGTAGATTAGTTTGTAGTAGTACCGCTGCTTCAAGTTATGAAGAACAGAGGCGTCATTCAAGTATGTCAAGTCGGCCATGTCTTCGACTTTCTCGTATTTCGGAGGGTTTACTTGAAATACTTGGTCTTTTCTAATTTGACGTTCCTATGCTCGAAAAGAGTAGGTTATATAGAGGTGCAGAACCTTGATTATCTAGTTTTTGAACTATTTGAATTACAACAACCCCCCATTGGATGATCTAGGTCTGCACGTTAAATGCCCCAATATTTACCTCTCCACCGGGAAGACCAACGGTGACAAGATCACCTTTGGTGCCCTTGATTTCACCAAGTAAGAAACCCTCCTTCTCGTCCGGGACCCAGCATGATTTTTTGGCATCGTAGGGCTTGCTCTGGTCTATACGTTTCTGCTCCAAGGAGACGAAGAGGTATGGGGTGGGATCTTCATCCTCCTGGTTCGCTGCTGGCTTTGGCATTTTGGCGGACGGTTACGAAGGGGCTATTGAGACACGTATACACAGCCCTAGAGCCTTCCTGAAAAAACACACATCATAAGTTTGTTGACCCATTTTTCACTATTCTAACTATTTCTGTACAATATCGGTAAAATAATGAACCAGAGACTGTTCAACTGTGCCATATGCTAATATAAAAATAGAAGTATCTGGTTAGTTAGTATCAAGATTTTTTACATGATGGCATTTAGGTAGGTATGTAGCTGATAAAGTTAAATCAATTCAAATGGTATGGTCGTATCTTGTCTTATGAAGTGAGTTCAGTGTATGTATCTTATTTAGAGGCAGTTGTGATGTTGATTTGTTGTGAGGAAAATTATCCCAGATTAGTCTCACAAACAAAAAAAATTTTGTGATCAAAAATTTGGGTTTTGTATAATTATTTTTTGAAATAAATTCTTAAGGGAAATGAATCAAATTCATATTTTTTTCGTTTTAAATGAAAAAAATTGTTGAAGGAGTTTTGAATTCCGATAACTAATTGAGAAAAAAATACAATGATTTTGACTTCATTTATAAGGGAAAAGCTGCTGATATCCAAAGTTGCATGGAGAATAAAAAGTTCAAAAATCAATTTTCAGGACGTGAATATACCCCCAGACAGGCGATTTCTCTGATTTTTGACACTTTATGACACATTCCACATGCAAATGTGTAAAAATCAGAGAAATCCGCCGCGGTTGCGAATAACTCGCGCCAGTCTGGTTCACCTCAAAAAAAGTGAGCATCGAATTCTTGATAATATCCAAATTGCCCAAAATTAGAAAGAATTATGCAAAATGATGTATGTTATTTCCATTTAAAAGTAAAGCAAAAATCACTTTTTCACAGAATTCCACATTAGTCTGTCTATCTGTTGACGACCTCAAGCCTAAAGAGCTAACCCAAACTGTACGCTTAGATCAATAAACTTGAAATTTGGCATCTGACATAGAAATGACCATCAACTCAAGCAAACTTTTTTTTGTGGCGATGGGGAACTTGACAATATCTTACAGTTGATTGACAACACAAAATATCCCATTTGTGAATGACAAAAGTGACAGATAACAAAAAAATACAGTACGGACAAAAAAAAATAAAATCAATATCGACAAATTATTACAAATTCTTAAGTTTTTGGATTTTAATAGAATAATGATACTTAATAAGAAAAAATATAGTCTTGAATTTTTTGAAATTTAAAAATGTTCAACAGTTTTGAGATCCCCCACCATCCGTGTCATATTCAAAGTTGATATTCCTCTGTAATTAAAATAATTACAAACAAAAAAACGCGATATCGATGGAATATTTCGACCAACATTCCACATATAATCAGAAGATGATGGTTCTTGGAAAAAAATGATTTTATACATTATGTTAAAGCAATTATACAAAAAATCCTCAAATAATTTTTTCAGGACTTCACTCAACTAATTCAAGTTTCAATGGAGAATATTTGCAAAGTTAAATAATCAATTTAATGAAGAAATGTATCATTAATGACTGTAACATGATCCTGAATAAATCCATTTGGACAAAATTCAAGAAAATTTTGAAAAAATCATTGGCATGTCTTTTTGTTATTCATGTGTCATCAGAGAGTTTGAAAAAATTTACCTAAAACAATAACACTAAGAATGAAAAAAATTCAAGGTCGGAATATATTGAGGTAAAATATTGAAAAAGAAAATTAAAAAAATATATAATATTGATGGTTAAAATAAAAAGTTTGAATGGCCTTGACAAAAGTATAATAAGCCAATAAAAAAAACCAAAATGGCAACTCAAAATAGATCCATCACGACCATCATGTCTTCATCCAACAATTCCAATAATTTATTTTCGAAATATTCCGCTCCAAAAATACCAATCGATGCCATAGAATTCAACAAAAATAGAATCAGCACAGATTACCACGTCATCCATGTAAGGAGTGACACGAACAGTTGAACAATCGAAAGTGGCGCGCGCACATTTCACTTAAATCCCGTCAAATAGTGTATTTTTGGCGTGTTGCGTAATAATGTTGTAATGGATTGTTCGCAAGATGGCGGTGATATTTCCATTCATACATCGAAGTGAGTGACCTTTTTGGGTTGCTTAACCTAAATATGCATCCACCATCTTACGTTACGTCACAATCGAAAGTTGACACCTGGTGTCAGATATCACAATTTTTTTCTGACACATTTGTTAGTGTCATACTAGCCCTATGCCTTTATGCCGACGATATTAAGCTTGCTAATCTACGTCTAGTAGGGTGAACTACATAGAAACAGCACAGACCACTAGAATAATCCAAATATAGCACTAAATTGAATCACAACGGCTAGTATGACACTATCAATGATCACTATTCACTTGAATCACAGAAGGCACAGTCCCTTAAAAGTCACACCCTTATGTCAGTATGTATGTGTGTTGGTGTAGTTGACTCGTGCGGTGCGGTTACACTTAACACTTACGTTCGAAAAGGCAGTCTGGACGGGATTTCGGTGGTTACAAGAAATATAAATGTCTGATACCTTATCCTGAAATGTAAAACCAAGCAGGATTGGTCGGTTGAGATGGCCAATCGCCAATGGCGTTACAAGCTTGGCTGTCTCCCTTTTTAGGAGCAGGGAACAGGCTAAGGTGCCAGAAATACATTTCGAACGGTGTGGAATTAGATGAGAGGAGAACGACAGACTTTAGATGGCTGTAGGAAGGGGAATTTTGGGTTTGTTAACCCAGTGGTCCGCATTTTGAGCTGTGCGGTGGAGGAGGATTGTTGTTGCGGATTTTTTTTTGTAGATTTGTGCCGGTCGGGAGTTTTCAGTTTTTTTCACAATTTGTCAACCATTGACAGGAAATAACTCTCTTCTTCAGGAAATCTCGTCGAGTTTTATTCTTAAAATGTAACCAGATCAATCTTGTAATCTTCCTAGACCTTGTGGCAATTTCTCCAGATTATTTATCAGTAATATTGATTCAGCAATCTGATTTAGTTTTTAGTTTATATACCTACATTTTTTATTAGTCTTCCATAACCATATTTTACAAATCTGATGCTGCATGCTGCTCGTGAAACTTTCATTCTATTTTGAAGGACATCCTTGACCTGCATAAGCAAAATAACTCACAATAGTTGGATTTCTCTCAACTCTATTGAAATAATGATTGAATGACTGTCAACCTTATAAAAACACATTTTCCTACAAGGTCGCGATAAAAAAGATATCTTCAAAATACCGGGTCTGCAACATAACACTGCATCAAAAAAATATCGCATGCACCCACAAAAATGGTAATATAGCTAGCTATAGGTTAACACAATCACAGAAGGATTATGAGCGTCCTAGAATGTTGCAAGATTTAGTACCTATTTTTTTTAACTGTATTTGTTTTTGCTTTATTTCACTATTTTGTATGTATGTTACAGTAAATGTTAGGAATTCAGTGAAAGCTAGCTTTTACTAGTTGATGCTAGCAATTACTTGATCCGTTAGGAAATGTAAAATTTTGAAGAATATTGTACACTTTCACTAGTGAATGTTGGAGAAACTTTATCAAATCAACTTTTACTGAAAGCAGTTAGGAAAAGTTCTTTTTAAAACTTTTTTCTTATTTAAAACAGCTTTCACTAGAAAAGTTACGTGAATGCTAACATTTACTAGTAAAAGTATGATGAAGTCGATCGAATTCAAGTTTCACTAGCTAAATGTTTCCAAATCAGGAAAAGCTTACTTTTCCTAGTAACAGTTAGCTTTTACTGATTACCAGGTTTCACTGTGACATGTATAAAGACAATAATATCAACAATTAAAAAAAAATAATATAAAATCTTGAAACTTGTAGGTGAGGCTAGTCAAAAACCTTTTGTGATGTCTTCATTTGCCAGAAAATATCTCATAAATCATCCCTTGTATAAAAAAAATGTCTACAATTGTACATCACACATCACAAAAACCTTTCAGTCATCCCTCACGTGTTGATATACTCTACGCAGTTCTCAAGACATAAAAATAAAGGTTAAAATTAAAATAAAGGACAGGGTGTACCTGTATTAAATAAGAAAAACCTATTTATTGTCAGAGTATTATTAGACCTCTAGCATTATTGTTCTCACTATTTAACTGGAACAAAACAGATCTAACATTTTTTTTCCAATTTTTACAAGCGTGCAAAACGATCTTTTTATCTTCTTTTATTTATTGCTCCTAAAATATCGAAGCAAATGAAAAAAATTTTGGCACATAAGAGAGAACCACAAAAGGATCCTAAATGTGCCAAAAAATGCCATTTAAAAAAATTTATATATTTTAAGTCGTCATACTTTTCAGACCACCCTGTATATTCAAAAATATTTTTAAAATATGCATCAACCCACATCCTACATCTTTTGTATCAAACCTTTTTTTTCTACTGTTGTAAATAAGGACGCTATGGATACCCGACGCACTGATGCAGGACCCTGTATACACTGCTCGAAACAAAAAAAAAGTCAATTCGTCCTATAAGTTTTTTTTCTAATCAGCAGTGAGCTACTGTAGTGCATAACCTTTTGTGATGAGACTGTGTATATTCATGCAACATCGTATTTATTTTTCAATTGTTTGGTTACGGGATCATCATTTCTTGGTATTAATTGAAAAAAAAAACATTTTAATGAAAAATGCCATTCAAATATTTTCATCTGCATTGTGTGTAAGTTGTGTCTTTTTGGTCGATATACTCATTTGCTTTGTGCCAAGGGTTCAAGTTATCAGAATAATATGTCCTCAAATGAAGTTCGATGGAGTCGATTTGCTATAATTTTGGTCTTTGTTGGGGTGCTAGTTTTCATGGCAGGCCAACGATTTGAGACTTTTATCAGGATTCACTTCGGGGACAACATAACTCCAGCAAGATTTAGCTTGGGCTCTCAATGTGAGAATATCTTGATTCAGAAAGCGACAAATACCATACCCATACTTCCCAAAGACCAGTGTTATTTATTTTCCTGCGGAAATGTCGCCCTCTGGAAAGAACGCCAGGAAATGAGATGATAAATGCGCATTGCATCTTTCATGTCACGATTATACCTTTACCCATACATCAGCGATCTGTTTTGTGGTAATGTAGAATCCCTCAGTAAATCTGAGATGGCTGATCGAGAGGAAAGGTGGCACGAAACCATTTTGTGTTGCTTGGTGATTAAATAATGTTTATATTATCCCTCCAATATTTTGAAAAGCAAGAATTGTGGATGATAATGTCAGTTATAATTGCTCGTCTAACATCAGAGACCCAATGATTTATTTCTTCTAAATCAAAATTATGCTTGGCCCCATCTAGCCAAGATATTAGGTAGGTAACATCAAGTCAATATTCTGGTGTTAGACTGAATCGGGACAATCTACAGAGAAGGGCGGAGAGCTGGAAACACCTCTGCTGCAGGCAAAGTTCAGCACCTGCGACAACTTCTGAGTGCAGGGTGGGAGAATATGGACCAAGGTTATTCAGAGACATTATTGCTCCGAAGCATGGCAGATTGATGTAGGTAGGGATGTGATAAGAGGTGGATGAGGCAACACACGATATTGACGTCATTTTTTGACGTTTTTTTGTTCAATTTACGTCGTTGTGTTTTATTATCCGGTTTTCCATACGTCCAATAAAATATTTGAAAATATCAGTAGCGGTCAATAGATATATTGAGATTGTTTTATATTGAGAAAATCTTAGGGATGCGATACTTTCTAGGCTGGGTGGAATTTTTTTCTATGGAAAAGAAGTGACATTCAATCAAGATGATTGCTTGAATTTTTGTAGGTCTGAAAACCCAAAGTGAGAAATAACATAATAATCACTCGATATACTTTCACCATAGAGAGTATCCAAAAGTCTTTTTAAAAATTTTTCTCATTTTTTCCAAATTTTGACTCACTAAAATGATTTTTCTTTTATCAAATTTTGTACGAAATTCTACAAAATGTTATGAAATAATTCCTTATCAGAAAAACTTAATGGATGTACTGGGGGCTGCAATAGAGGTGTCTTTGGTTTTCTCAGTAGCAACTGTACATCTTCTTATTCCGACAGACAAAATCAAATGGGTAAGGTACGTTTTAAATTCTATTGGTCTTCAAAAATGAGACAAAATCCCATGCATTTCATGGAAACTTGTGGACACTGTATGGTTTTATGCGGATTTTCAATCAACTTATTCAATGTCTCAAGAACATTGCTGAAGCTGATACATGATTTCTGTTAATTTGTAAAGTTCAATGAAAAGCTAATCATATTCTTATAAAAGAAAATTCAATCTACTGCCTATGAATTTGCTATTTTGATGTCGTTTTCTGAGTCATCTTTTGGTTGGGATCATCCTGATTCTGGAGGTGACTGTGATATACATTCCTATAGCGGATATACAGACTTTTTATTTTAACATCAATTAGTAAATCTAAATATGGAAGGACTTCATAATCAAAAACTAGAATTACTATTCAGGGCATAATAATATCCGTCCTTCTTTTGGATAATTACCAAAATTACAATAACAATCAAAAAACAGTTCAGTTAAAATGTAGTGATTTTTAAGTCTAGAATCAAAGATAATTTTTTAATTTACAGTTTGGTCAAACTTTCCAAATTCACAATGACAAGAAATGGCAACGCGGTAATCGAGAAAGTTTAAATATCAACGATAGGTACTTTTTCATAACACAATCCCTAAGAAAAAAACAACAAAGATATCAAACCATCGACAAAAATTATCGATTCTTTTGAACCAAGAAATCACTGATAATTTTCAAGCCATAAAAAGCAAGAAACTTTCGATAACATCGATTAACTAATTTTTTTTAAATCAAATCAACGATTCTTCCAAAACTAAAAATCAACGATAGTAGGTACCCACGTATTGATAAAGAAATCAATATACTATGAGCAGTAAAAAGTGAAGATCAATGATGAAATAAGTATTTTAAAATCAACAACACTTTTGATAATATCTACTCAGACTGAAAAACGCTGATTCGCGAATCTGTGACGTTCCTGTCTCTCCACATTTTTCCCCTGTCTCCGGACCTAGCACTTTGTGACTTTTGGCTATTTCCAAGAATTGAAGCCTTGGTATAAGGAATATATGGTTTGACACTAATCTTGATACTGAAAGAGCTGCAATAAAGCAGCAGTAGGCGATTTTTTTCCTAAAAAATAAATCATTGCATGTACTAATGATTAGTACATGTAATGCGGATGTGCAAAATGATGAATTAAGAAGAATGAAGACCGTGTGCAACTTTTTGGCTTGAAGAAGGATTAATGTTCCACATTCGATAGTTCCACACTGATCCCGATCAATTCAGCAAACCAATAAATCACATCATATATTTTTGCTTAGTCTCTAGCCAGACTTTGTCACTTGAAATTCACTATCTACGTATAAGCTACATGAACATCTGCTCAAATTTTGATCCAAAAAGTTGATTCATGAAAATAGTCATTTTGTCTAAAAGTATCCACCTATATATTTACATGTACCTATGTCGACTCAGCATTGGGATTAGTAAGTGTCTATTGATGAGAGGTGATAGTTCTTGAAATTTCAAATTAAAAATTCCTTGACTCATGTCATTAACATTTCTATGTCATTGAAACCGATATTTACCCGGGGAATGATTTTTTTTCCAATTTTTCAACAGTCGACTATTTTTTCAGCGGCTGCTCGTTCGATTCCACCAGTCCGTCTAAATTTAGACGCCAAAAACATTTTTGTTTAATGCGTAATATGAAGTGTCTAATTTAATAACTTGGTTTGACGAAAACGTAAATATTTAGCCGGCATTAATTGCTTCCAAATTGAGCTTTTCCTGAATGAAAATAGCGGGGGATTTGGGATGATTTTAATTAAATTGTTTTATAAATTGAGTATTTTTCATTAAGCCATGATAAACTGCAGCGAGTTAGATCACAGGAACTGCCATACAATAACCGTTTTATCGCTTCTCAAGAACAATGAATTTGATGAGCATTGGCTGGCATTACCCTAAACCTAGAAGTAAAGGTTGGAACAAATTCGTTTGATTCAGGGGTTTGTTTGTGGAAAATGCTCGGACACGTCCATTTTTATTTTTGACTGCGGTTTTCTGGTGATAATTTTATGTGTACAGGGTGAACCAAAAAAAAGTTATGACCATCAACTTCATTTTTTCAATAGACACCTCCATGTTTTATTCAATTTTCGAATTCTGCATCAAATTCTGAGTAAGAAATATCATGATGATAATTTTAAAGATACAGGGTGGACCAAAGATAAGTTACGACTATCGACTTTTTTCAAATTGAAACTCGCTTTTGTTGTTTCATTATTGAGTTCTACATCAAATTCTAAGTAAGTTTATGGTACCATGTCCGATTGATCGAATGGACTGTGTTTCTGAACAATCGTAAATTCCTCGATAACTGTTGGAATTAGGCTTCATGTTCATAAAACTCACTCAGAATTTGATGTTGAGTTCGAAAATAAAATTAAAAAAGAGGGTTTTCATTTGAAAAAATGAAGTTGATAATCGTAACTTATTGTTGGTCCAACCTACACACATGAAATTATCAACAAAAAAACCGCAGTTGAAAATAGAAATCGATGTGACCGAGCGTTTTCTACCAAAACAAACTCCTGAATTTCAAATGAATGAACATTTACGGGCGCATAGGATTAGACCAATGAGTCAATGAGTGAACACTCATCAACCTTCAAATTCTTGTTCAATGTGAAATGTGACGATCCTGGGAACTTTTGATATCGTCTCTGTGTGCCAATGGGCAGCAGCCAAGAAAGAGGTCTTATACACATTGAGAGAGTAGATTGGTAGTAGGTACATAATATAATGACATCAACACCATCCGATATAAAATTCTGCAATGGTTCAGACAAAAAAAGTGTTATCAGCAAAAAAGACCATTGTTCCCTGGATAGGCAACTATGGTAATGTTGTAATGATTAACATTTATAATATGAGAGAAACAAAACGATAAACTGCGGAACACTCCACTACACAATGAACAGATCAGATGAATTGGTGTTCACAAGCACTCTCCAAAGTCCATGGGAAAGGAATACCTTGCAGAGATCATCAGTCCCTAGGCCACATTCTCGGAGCATGGATTCGATTTCACGGTGTCCTGCGATTACTCCCACAAGGGTGCTCACAGAGGATTGGCTCTACTTTAGTAATTGCGTTGTTTTTTCCATATCCAAGTTTGGCCACAGTGCTCTCGATGTGTTGCAGTCGTTTCGATTGCTCCACCGTCGCTGTGTAGCTCTACCATGTTTTTATCCACTGTATCTTTCAATAGTGTGATCGTTGGTAGCGATGTTTTTTCCATTTCAGCTCCGCCCTTTCCTAGTCCCAATTTCGCCAGTTCATCTGCCATCGTGTTCCCTTCAATATTGCTATGTCCAGGAACCCAGCATAGAGCGGGCTTCTTGATTCTGATCTAGGACAGTGCCTCACGGCAACTCATCACTTCCTTTGACCTTACTTTGCCTGACTCTAGTAGTCTCAAGTCCAGTCTATGCAGAAGGTTGGCTGCTTTTTTCATGGCAATGATTTCTGCATGCAGAATGCAGAAATCCACATCGTTTCTCAAGCTTGATAGACTCTTGGATGTTTAGTTCCTTTGAGTATATCCCTGCTCCTTTGCCTGTATTTGTCTTTGCTGCGTCTGTCGTGATGGTTATCTCTTCCTCCCTTATAATTTAGTCTTGATTCCAGTCTTCTCTGGAAGGTATTTTGATCACTACCTTATTATCAAAAGAGCTCTTGGTCACCATGTATTCTGTTGCCGTTTGTAGCAGCTTCGCCTCTTGGTTATTCATTGCCTTCGAGATTTCCCTTAGCACCGTTGAGTGCCCACTTGTTGAATGATTCCACAATTTGGCCTCCCTCCCTTTGGGGCAATGCTTTTAATGAACAACCCAATGGGCAGGAGGTTAAGAATGACCTCCAAAGTTGCCGACGGTGTGCTGTTCTTTGCTCCCGTTGTACTTAGTGTTGCCAGTCGTTGTATTTTCGTGAGCATCTTCACGCTCGAGTTCGTGTCGATTTTTTTCTCCATACCACGGCTCCGTAGGTAATTATGGGTCTCACGATCGCTGCATACATCCCGTGGATAATGTGTGGCTTTGATCCCCATTTTTTACCAATCATTCTCCTGCATTCTCTAAGCATGTCTCTTATGAGCAAGTCAATCAGCTTCTCCAATGTCTTCAGCAAGAAGGATGATAGGCTGATTGGTCTGTAGAGTTGAGTTATTTGATTTTCCCGATTTGGGTATACAAACAACTTTCGCTTCCCTCCATCTTCCTGGTGTGTATCCTGCTTGGAGACAATCAGAGTATATGTATTTCGACCAGGTCATCTAATATGCTATCGAGGGATTTCTGTAACGTGATTGGCATTATTCCGTCCGGTCCCGTCGCTTTATAAGGCTCGAAATCGTTCACTGCCCACTTTTCTTTTTCCCTCGATATCATCCTTGATACAACCTCCTCATGTGTTCTCGTATTTGGATCAGTAGTTCAGGCAACGAAGATAAAAAAATGCCGGATAGAGGTAAAAATTGGTGTTTTTGCGAATTTTGGTATAATTCTAGGTTGAGGTATTCTGAACAACATGCTAAGAGTCCTGATCGGTGGGGAGCGAGGGACTCTGTTGGTCATTATTCTACGTTTCTCTTGAATAACTTGAAAACGAGACCAACCAGCGAAAAAATACTTGAGTACTAAATTATTCTATGTAAAATTTCACACAAAAAAGGTCTGCTGTATTTTTCGCTCGAAGGAGAAAATAAACTGGAAAAAATGGATCAATGTTGAAAAATCAGATTTTCATATTATGAAAATATAAATTGAGTTTTAACTGCTCCCTCTGACGTTCCACCGATGCACTTTCACTTAGTCATTGGCTCCACTCCTCACTGTATCAGGTGGTCTACTAAGAGTCTTCGTATACCTCAATTTATCGAGGTCTAAGCTATGCACTCAACCTTCACATAACCCTTCCAGTTTGGTACGCCACTGATTGAAATTTCGAAATTTTGTGTTCAAATTCTGATTCTGCTTTGAAAGTTCATGCGATATATAAAATCTCATGATTTTTGTATAAACGGGTTCGGAAATATTGGGGAAGAAAAGTCTTTGGGATGCCCTATTTAAAGGGGGGTAACTCCCGTAGATAAAATTTTTCGTCAAATTTTTATAGGAACTTTATTTTATGAAAATCCTTGATGAAAATACCCCGTGAGAATAAACCATCCCACGCATTTTTTCACCAATGTCTAGGAAACACCCTGTATTATCATATAGTTTATCCTTCATCCATATCTCCTTACCTGTCAATCTTAGCGACAATAAGTACTGAACCTTTTTTGATAAAAATTTCATGTAGAATAATCAAGTATTCCTATATTTATTTGCTAAAGGTCCGTGTTTTCCCGCTATTCATGAAAAACCAGAAAACAAATCTTCAGACACCCTCCACCACCTTAGCTCGCACCCAACCGATCAAGACTTTTAGTATGTTGTACAGGACACCTCACCCTACACCTATACCAAAATCAGCAAATACACCATTTTTTTCCTCTATTTTTCCTTCGTTGCCTGGGCTACAGCTGTTGGTCGTCAGAACTGCTGATTTCTGCTACGGTACATCCTGGAAATCATTGCAGGATTCTGTCCATGAGTTATGGTGGGCGACAACAATTATTTTTTTTTTGTCCAGTAAACATAATGTCCGAATATGAGATTTTTTTCTTTGGAGTTATTTGAAAAGTTTATTCTACGAAACACCTGTTCCTAATGAGGACGATCTGTTAGCAAAGACAATTCACGGTTCTACTCATGTAGAAGCTATTTCCGGAACATTCCAAAGGGTTCGCGACTCCATGACTCCACGGTGCAATGTTTGGGTTGGAGTACCAAAAACATTTTTTTTTTGCTCCAGTGCCGAAACTGCTCATTTGCTGACATGTTCACTAGACAAAAAATGCTTGTTTAGATGTCCCCTACCACTCCTCAAAAGTTGACGGTAAATTTTTGGGACACTCTGTGAAGAAAACTTTATTTCAAAATTTTTATGTTGTCTCTAGTGATCAAGAATGCTGTTTCTGCTTTGCACTGTCTCAAGCCGAGCCCGTCGACTCGTGTACTTGGCAAAGTTTTTAACTTGCTTTGTAATAAGCCATGGCCCATGGCATGCAGGTTATGAAACAAATATTTGCCATTCATATCTGTATCTTCTGAATGACGATTCTAGTAAGTGTAGTGTCGGATGAAGTGATCTACAACCGGTGATCTCTCACATCATACTCTTTCGAATTGCCGTATTTTTCCACTTTCATGAGAAACGGCTTTCAACTCGTTTCATTTAACTTCATTGTAAAAGCTAACTCAAGTTTAAAACTATTTGAAGACCTCTGGTATCCGGGAGATTCTTGAAGACTTTAGTTTGCCTGAAAAACCCAGTCCTGTGCGCCGTCTCGCATATCAAACATCAACTGTCAGCATGGAAAAGATTTACTAGCAAGAATTTGAACAGCTTGATCACCCTCCTTACTCACCAGATTCAGGTCCCCACTGCTTCTTTTTCTCCAATCCGAAACTTGAGCTCCGGTCAAAGACTTTCATCAAACTCTTTCGAAGCGCGCGAATTCGGCTTGGCCGTTCCTCCTCCCTCGTTAGTGAGTGTGGTCAGAGAACTCAGTGGAATGGAAACGTTCGAGATATCTGGCCCGATGTTCTAGCCCAAGGTTAATTGTAGAAGCTGAGACTGCTGGAAAGTCATGCGAACACGCAAGTGTTACTTTAGCCTCTGACATTCAAGTGATCCACGAGGTCTCACTGGAAACGTTCTAGACGGCTAAAAAAGTGATTGCGGGGTAAGTTCTCCCACTTTTTCCACAAAGATACTATATCCCAGGTTTCTGGTTGACGGATTACTTGCGGAGTATACAGCACAGAAAGTAGTTTCCTCTGTTCCTCACGGGAATGAACGGTTTGGTTTTCTCACTCTCTTGGGCCTCACAGTAAAACTTTAAAAGAGATACCTCATCCCTGGATCTACTCAGGGCAACGGGTTCACTTGTTGAGTAAACCCGCACTGTGGGTAAAGAGAGGTAGCCATTGTGCCTACCATTATGGAGGACCCTGGTTCAGTTGCACCGGGGTACATCTTAGTGAATGTACCCTTTACCGGCCTCCGGGCGAATGGGCCTGACCCTGAGAAGTCCAGAGCAACTGGTGACTTCGGTCACGAGCTGTGACTAGTCTAGAAAGACAAGTAGGTAGCTTACGGCCGGTAGACTAGTCTTGACTCCGAGAAAGGATACCCCATCCTTAACCTAGTTTGGGGAGTTTGGGCAAAAGGTTCAAAGCCATCTTTGAACGACTTTGATACTCGTCTATTAGATATGTTCTGAAAACGAGGAGATAAGCTTGCTTATTGCTAGGGTTGATTCTGCGTTGTTGATATGGCAGTCCTCCTCAAAACTTGGTGGAACAACATTTAGCGGAGATCCGGTTGAACGGGCCAGAATCTAAGAAAGTCAACAACCTGCTTACGCAAGTTAACGCAACATGTCACTTGTCTAGGTGAGCGAAGTACTGCGGAAGAAAGGGTGTTCCACCAGGAGGTAACTGTTACTGGTACCCTTTCTATTTGGAGTTGCTGTTGCAGTGGCACGGTTTCAATGCTGGATGGAACTCTCGAGGATATAACAGTGGAACGTGGCATACCGTTCTTGCGTGCATTCCCTTGAATGAAGTGGGTAACCTTGAGTCATCGTTTGAGGTGTTGAAGTCCACGTTGTCCTCTAGGACCGAGACTAATTCTTTCAGCATCATATTCCACCAATAAGGATTCGGGAAGTAGTCTCTTGAGGCTAAGCCAGTATCCGAGACTAACTTTTCTTCTTGGTTAGGTAGCAATACCAAATGGTTCCTCATATACGGGGCAAAGTATATGAGTACATATTATATAAGATGTCATAAGTCGTACGGACTTCTTCGCTGACAGATTTCAAGACTATAGGTAACAAAGAGACTTTGCAGGGAAATTTGAATACATTTAAAGAAAAAATGGCTTTTGTTGGGCCGAAAACATATGTGTATAGCAAAATGTCCCCTTAGAGAATATCAAGAGAAACATCGATCTCCGCAATACTTTTTCGCAATTTAGTTGTCTTACGGTTTCATTTTACAACAGTTAAATTTAGCACCGCCCAAGCCAGATGCGATTGACGTTTTATAAAATAAACAATAAGCCCAAGGGGAACGACAGATTAATCAGTTGTACATAAGATCATTGCTTTTCGGGTTTCATGTGCGTATTTGGGTTTGGTTTTCGAAATGAATGATTCATGATACACCCTGTATATATACGATGTGCCCACATTTCAACGCCAGTTCATTTCAATGTGCTAAAATGTCCGCAACCAACTGCCAAAAACCCATCCTGCCAGAACAGAACACATTAAAATATTATCTCAATTAATTTAATAGATCAACATTTAATCACTGTACCGATTTGAATCAACTCAATGTAGCTTAATTTGTTTATATTTACCCGCAAATTGATACGTGTGTACGCGATTTGTCAAAAAATGATTGACCTAGCCACCATTTGCCAGAATATTTAATTCGACATGGGATCGGGATTACTAGATCTACATTCAAGTGATGTTTACAGGATATCAATTAAATTTAATCTTGGAAAGTATGTATAGATAAGTCTATATTTACCAGTCGGGATAATATTTGGACGTCTGGGAGCTTTACAGAACAGATTTATGTTTTGAAGAATATGCGGAAACTCACTAAAATCGAAAACTAACGAATCTTCTTAATATTGTGAACACTTTTTAGGCTCTGTCTGTCCTCTATTGAGAGTTTTTGCTGTATCAACAATGATCGAGCCTCTTCCGCTTCTATTTCAAGCAAATCTTGTTCCTAACACTATGCTATCAAAAAGCTTTGTCTTCTATCAAGAGATAAATTGAGAATCTGGCGCTTTTATGTTGATCAAGATTGAAGCACCCTCCGGGGGTCTTAGGATGAAGTTCCAGCATATTGTTGGCTTTAATGTAAGTTCTTGAAGAACTTCGATATCTTGGTAGAAATCGAGCCAAAATATGTGAAGCATTTGGAGGTTCTTCTACTGATGGTGTTGTGGCAGTTGCGGAGGCGAGATTGTATGACAGCCTATAATACAATGACGTATTTGTGAGGAAGCTTTTTGTATTTAAGCTTGAAACTGTTTTAACTGCTATTTCTCTGATAATTCTCAGCTTCTTGTGCATGGAAGGCATCATTGGATAATAGCAGTTTGAAGAGTCTGTACAGCAAGGGATGGAATGCTGCATAGGTACTTATTCCGGGGGGGGGGCGCTTGGGAACAGATTTTTTAGATCCAAGGACAAGAATACAGAATTTTTCGAGATGAAGTTAGCGAACATTATAGAGTTCTTGATGGATGTGGGTCCTGGATCTTCGTCTCTTGGATGGTGTTGAGCCAAGAAGAAAGCTTGTGGCACGGTGACTCGACGAAAGAAGCCACAGGTCTTATAGGATAAGAATGCCTTCCTTGTGGATTTTAGGCAATCCATAAAGGGATGGGTCCTAGGGATCATTGGGTCAAGCTTAATGAAGTATTCCAATGTGACCAGGCAGTTGTTCAAGAGCCTTCGAGGTCTCTACGAGAAACCAATTGATGGGTTCTTGCCGATGTCTTCAAACTCATCCGAGTGAAGACAATCGGTTACTGTATGTATAGTCCTTCTTTCGCATCACCATGCACAAGAGCTTTCATCTCCTTTTGATACGACTAGGTCATCAAGTTCTAATTTTATCTCTTGAGGATCCCTTTTTCACTTGGGCCAATATTTTGAGAAAATTGAATTTTGTATTGTTCTCAAGAATTTTCTCTTCTATTGATGTGAAAGTGATTCCAGAAGTTGTCTAGACAAAGGACATTGTGCTCTTTTCAAGTCCATGAAATTCTTGTGTAGAATCTGATATCTGCTCTCTCTCTCGCAAATAATTCTAGTTCATCTTTGATGACTGATAAACTCCACAAAAGATAAAACGAGTGTCCAGGTCAGAGATCATTCAATCTTGAGTTGACTGTATTCAAGGTTTTGTAGTTTTCTTTCACCTCCTCTTGGAGCCATGAGGCTTGGCCACGTCCAATATAGCCTTCTTGGAAGATCTTGGGGTTGGCTGGTGTGCAATTCATTGTTAGAGGAACCAAATTTTAAACAGTTAATTTTTACGTGAGATTGTGTTCTTCCCATACCAGAGATTAGCCTTCTCGAGAACCTTCTCCAAACCGACCTTTCTAAAATACTGAAAGGAGAGAACACAAGAAGCCTAGAAAGGAATTCTAGAACCGATTATTTTAAAGTTTGGACTCTTCGCCATCTTCCAGAACTATACATATAGAGGAGATTCTCGAAGAAATTCCATAGATTTCCTTGAAGACGGTCCAAGTCCAGCTGATCTGAGCTGAGCTATTACTGGAATGTCAATCAGTTTCCAAAATATTTATGGGATTCAAGTGAGGTTTTACCAGGATGATTAGTAATGGAGACATCACAAGCGTTCTGGAACAATCTAAGGCTACCAGAGGTTACTTTTTTCGTTTTTTTTATTCTAATCCTTCATTGCCTAGCTCGGTTTTCAATATAATATCACGCCCTGTTGCTATCTAGCCTTAAAATAAAAATCGCCGAGCAAAGCCAAAATTCCTCCGATTCCATGGATTCGATCCAAAAACATGGAAAATGGTCAGTGGCATATTGTGTAATTGAATATCTCGCGTAATATATTGCGGGGTTGGGTGATTGTATTTAATTATGGCGCCTAATTATGGCTAGCCTAATGATTCTAGAAACATTGCATTGATTTATTAAAGTGCTTTTTTGAAATTTTGGCTGTAGTTTGGATGATATGAATGTAACATTTGATTCGAGTTACCGCGACATTATGAACTAATTTGTAATCGTCTAGTTAGCTTGGACTATTGTTTATTTTTGTTGTTTATCATCTACAAATTTTGCACTCCACTCGTATAAGATCATTGAAGACAGTTTTGTAAGTAATGACTATCTTATCACAAGAATGATGCATATATGATGACATTTTGGGAAATCCATGAATTCTATTTTTGCTGGGTCTATGTGGTCCAATAGAAAAAGTAGACTCTTACAGAAAATCAAACAAAGAAAAACACAAAAGTTATCTAGAAAGCGACATTGCGGATCATCAAAAGTTGAATACATACCTATAAGTTTGATGAATAAGGCACCCCCATTAAATGGGTACACATAAAGAACAGATAGGTACTTCTTGATCTTGATCTGGGTAAAAAAAATGTTGAATGTAGAACTTCAAACTTCCATTGATTTTATTTCTGTTTCACTATGTTTCGATCAATGGTATCTTTGAAAGTCATCAGATGAAAAGTTGCAGTACCCGGAAGAACTTTTTTAATCATTTGGTGTGATGCTTCTGGCCATAATCAAAGAAAAAATTGAAGAAAGCTAAAATGATTAGTGGGCTTGTCATATTCTCAAAAGGAAATACATTTTGAAAATGAAGATACATACTTAGGAATGAAGACGGGACGCACTGAAGATGACACGGCAAACCCGCTTTCGAAACGTTTGGTTGATAGGGTTTCCTATGTTCTCAATTGTTTTTTTTGGAGGTGAGAAAATAAGGATTGGTTGATCTCTCGATCTGCAGCTTCCATTGATTTAAATTTAAATCAATGGCAGCTTCTAATGGTTGGAAGGGACTTATTAGACATGAGAACAATAACCATGGAAAAAGCATGTGCTTTTCTGGCTGAATAAAGAAAACATGGTTTCAAGATAAAGAAGAATGATAAAAAGAAGATCTAGATGGAGCATATTATTATCTTCACAAGCTACTTGACTTTAAATATTTTGATTTTGATGTTTAATGAACGTAGATAATTAATTGGCACTATCTCCGACCTCCTCCAGGATAAACAATAAATCAACGAGACTTATCAGTGCGAATAGACGATTTCGGTGTACTTCGTTTTCTATTTTTAAGACGTGTAAAAATAAATGTATATTATTGAATTCAGCTCGATTATCTTTCTGGCCGATGCAACTTTGAATATCAAGTTGGTTTGTCTGGGGATTATACATTTTCAATAAAAAAAAATACAGTTAGCAGCTGCTTGAAGTATTTTAGCGAATAATTTGATGCAGACAAATTGGCATCATCCATCTAATCACCTATATCAACATAACAGCAGAAAAAGGTACGCAAGGAAGAATCAAGACGGAGGCACACCAAGAACAGTTTATTTTCGATTCATAACTAGGTTACCACAGACGCCGTAAAATTAGACACATTTGGAACCGAAATCGAGCTATTTTCGAAATACAGGATATACAAACAGTTGGGGAAACTAGGTCCAAGACACCTCCATTTCCAATGTTCTGCGTGAGGTGTGGATAAGGTTAATTTTTGTAATCACCTGTATAATGTGATGTGGGTGGGAGTGAATAGGCGAGAAGGCTAAGGTGATTGGGAGAAAATGGGAATATAAATAGAAATCTCATTACAAGAGGTGATCATGAAACATTTGGGTGCATAAAGAAATGAGTACAGGAACTGTTATGTGCTTTGTTATTTTTAGCGGTACACCTCTGATATCCGTAAAAATAGGGAACCTCGTGAATAAAATTCAGTTGGCAAAACATTTTTTACTTAAAATTATTCATTTATGCCCTTGGCTTCATTTGTTCTTCAATATCAAATCGTGTTTGTTTGTTACCATTATTTATTCTTCACATCATGGCGTCTGGTTTTATATCTGATAATCTTGAAAAAAAGAACTTACAAATTTGTATAGATTAATAAAATATCACCTTTCAATAATCATATTCTAAAGCCAAGTCATGTATTATATAAACTTTTTTTAGCAGGAAAATTGAGTGAAAAGAACAACTGTGAATTTTGTGATTGTCTCCAGGAGTTATCCAAGTCCAAGAATCTCTACCTTTTATCTGATAATAATAAACGTCACACCGATCATCTATTCTGAAACTGATGATACACACCGCTAGTTTATAAAGAATTTCGAAGGAAAAGAGATAATTAAAATAGGCTGTTACGAGACTAAAAGTTTATTTTTAGGCGAAGTTATTCAGTTTTGTACTGAAGGATAAAAATAAGTTGTAGCCAGAGGATAATATGGACAGGGCAGGAATAAGTTCTCTCTCAAAATTCTCAATCATTGTCACACAGCCATCTATTCAAGGACTTGAATGCATCAACTACGCATCATTCAACATCTTGTTTTTGAATTAGTCATATTATAAAGAGAGAGGGAGGGAGCATGTAGCAAATGAAAAGTGTTCTAGACATTTTGAATTGTTTATTGCATACGATGTGAGCGTTTGTCACTGCTTTTGTTCGGTTAATAATTGTCAGAGGTGCTGCACTCATGTTATTCATATTCCTGCATGTGGCATACGCATATATTTTATGGGCATACGAATAACATGATTTTTTTCAACAACAACGATATAACTTTCAAGAACAGTGCATCGTTTAATAACAATACATTTCGTGTGTAACAGAGGTATGTCGTATGTACATAAATGACTTTTTCTTTTTTGAACATTAAATGGGTCGACAAAGGTATATTGTACCTAATGTAGACACATTATGTTAATATCTAACGGCAAACTTTTTTTCATTTTGTTTTACTGTGAGGAGACGACGTACAGCGTTGCATCCAATGGACAAAAATTAAAAAAAAAATATTCAAGAATTGTTGATTTTGATGTACAATAGATAAATAAAACAAAAATTAATAAATTATTTTAATTAAAACAATATAAAAAGTTCATTGCTGACAAATATGAACGAGAAAAGAACGAGAAATTGGAGGGTATGATTAAACGTTTACGTTAACTTAACGTATCCATTTTACCATGGACCATGGTAACGCTGTTATCAATCCTAACAGATATACGTTAAGTTCAATCATAGCCCCCATTATCAAATAATTTCATAACATACATACAAAATCTAAGCACCCCACTTCGATTAGTCTGAAAATTGAAAGTCTGCCTAAGCTTTTGATTCTTAACACCTTTTCTAAATAAACTCTTCGAATATCTTTCAAAACAAGGTACTTTCACTCCTGACAATATTCATTAAATCAGTTCCAAGCTACCCTGTATATTGATTAAGATTATTTTGTCAACATCTTGTTTGAGACCAAACAAGTGCGATTCCCAGAATATCAGAATCTAACTTGGAAAACTGTTATCATTTATACGTTACCCACACTCAATCAATTAAATTTATAAACTTCCAGCAAATTAGCGACTATTTATACTTCAAAGTTTTGTAAGACCCTGTATCATGAGACTGTTGTTAAATATCAAGTTATATTTTTAAAGATGTTTTTATTTAGACCAATAGGTTCGATTACAAAACACAAAAAAAAAAAATTATCAGTGGAACTATTTTTGTCCGTCGGCGACGGACTCTAGAGACATATGAAGGAAGTTGAAACGGACCGAGATATGAGCTTATACGATATAGAAACCGCAAAAAATGTTATCAGCACTGTTCATGAAAAACATTCTGATCTAAAGGTGCGTACAAACCAGCACAATGAACAGAGCAAAACATTCGCGAACGTTGCAAAACATGTCAGAAGAAGGCTTGGGTCCCGAAGAAGGCTCAATCCAGTGAACTTTGAACCAGCATCATGAAATGAAAGTCGCTCGATTGCTAATCTTATGTCCTAACGCATTATCCAGCTCTCAGCAACATTAGGATGAGACACTTTGGAGGAGTCACAACACTACAGAAACTTGGAGGGATTTACTTCGCAAAAGCGTCGCGTCGTGTCTTTAGTAAGTCCAATCATCTTCAGATAATTGTAGGATGTAGGATGTAGGTAACACTCATCAAAATATCATCATCAAGGTGAACTAAAGAAGCGGTGTGCTTCAAAAAAATCTAAAGAAATCGAGGAGTCGCGACAAAATCATCAATGAAAAGGACTTTTAGGAGACTAGAGGAAAGCGGAGTATTTTTGCAAGAAACTTCTTGCCACAACGTACGGATTTTGGGATGCAGGCGAGAAAACAAAAATGGAGCCCATCACCCTCCTCCTAAAGTAGGGACCGTTGTCCATGGTAATTCTTTTTGGAAGACCATATAGAAAGATGAATAGTGGATAAGGGCGGAGCAAATTCCGATGACAGTTTTTCCTTGAAGGGGTATAGCTTGGCCTGATTCAGAAAATGTATCGATTATGGTGAGGAAGTACTTAAACAAACACGGAAAAGGGCGTTGGCATTGGTATTTCGTTTGCCCTTTTCAAAGACTATTTCGTAATCAAACTCTTCTAGCCTTAGTCTCCAGCGGACAAGTTTGCTGTTGGGTTCTTTTACGTTAAAAAGCCAAACCGAAAGAGTTTATGGTCTGTATAAATTTTAAATAAGTTGGGTCGAAAATACTTACATGCCCAAACGATGGCAAAAAGTTCTTTTTCGATAGTTGAGTACTTAACTTCACTTTCATTAAGGGTTCTGGACTCAATTCTGGAGGCATATGCAACGGGTTTGTCTTGAGGAATGTTGCCTTGTAAAAGGGCTGTGCCTAAGGCGAAAGTGCTAGCATCCGTTCTGAGTATAAAGGGTTTCGTGAAATCGGGGTATTGGAGGATCGGTGTATTCATCAAGAATTGTTTACAGTGTTGGAAGGCATTTACGAAATCTGATGGGGTATGTACGACTTTTGCATCTTTTTTTAGGCAAAAGTCATGGGTTTGGTTATTTTTGCGAAGTCTTGAAACGACGGTAGTAACCTAAAAGGTTTTGTAACCCACCGAAGATGTTATCCATTACCATCCATTTGATTACGGATGACGGAGCTTGCTCGAGAAATTGTGGTTGGAGACCTAAATGTTGGCAATTTAGGTGAGGCGTTCAATGGGGTTGGTCTCGGAAAATCAAGACTGCAATGTTTGGAAGACGTGGGCTGTTGTAAGATTGCTGGGGCTTTGGATTGGGGTTGAAATTTGTCGTGGGGTTTCATTTTTTCCTAAGCTGAATTAAAGAAAATTTTCTTCATCGGTGGTGAATGTCAGAGCTTGTTCTTGATTTAGAGGATTTTTGAGCCGTACTACTGACTGCATGTGATAAGGTAATCCTGTTAAGGATGTCTTGAGGGCAAAATTGTCATGATGTGCGATTTCAATGAGTTTTTCATTTTCGTGTACTATAAGAGAGCTCAGTTTGGCATATAAAAGGCTTCTCGCGTCCTGAGTTCTCATACCAAAATCAGAAGGATTTTCGTTTCGTAATGGTTTCATCGAAATTAAGTCTTCTATAAGACAGTATTCCTCTCTGATCGGAAAATGTCAAGTTTAAAGCGGTTTTTATCTCGACCCAAGTTTTTAATTCTGATCTAGACGCTATTAAATTCGCCGCTCTACCGGTATATGTTTTCCTAAAATCGTATCTTGAAGTTTTGAGTTGATTGGATCTACTAAATTTTGCGCATTTTGGAAATTTATGAAAGGTTTTCGCATGTGCAAATAAATCTCTGTGGCGATCTAGGGTTTCCGTCGAGGAATGTAATCGGCTTGGTACCGTACATTGCATAATCAACGTTGCGATTGTCAAATGATACTGCTAATTGAGATAAACTTCTTGCTAGCTCTCAAAGTCAGACATATAAACTTATAAAAAACGTTACAAAAAATAGGGCGTGAACAAAAAAAACAGTCGACTTTGGAATAAACGGTAATACACCAAGATTCGCAATTAAAAAAAAAAAAAAAAAAAATTGCCCTTGAAAAATCAAAAACACAATGGGGATGGGAAAATGTGGTAAAAAAAATTAGCACTTACATCAGTAACCCCAGCAAGAATGTTCTCATTTTCTGTCTTCTTACTGCTTAGCCTATACACTGCTTAGAGGAGTCGATGTGAGGAATCCCAGGCCTTAACCAATGAACTTAATTATGCGAGATAAGTCGGAGTTGGACTTCTCCTTTGACTTTTCCTTTGAGTAGGAATTGTCGATGTTGTACTTTCCCCGGAGTTCTTTGTGATCTAAAAGAATTGTCGATGTTGGACTTCTCTTGGACGTTCACTCAGTTGGTTTTCTCACTCAAAAGTTTTTGTTCGAGGTCGAAAAACTGTTGAAAAAGACCGGTTCCAAGATGTATTCTTCACCGTTCGACCGAAGTACTGACTGCGCCAGTTAAGGGTATGAACCACGATATTGACTTTTTAAAAAGCAATTTATCACTGAACGGTGCCACAGCAAGAGCTTCAATCTATCACTTAACGTAATTATTATGAATTACATATATTTATATAGACTTGGGATGATTAATCAGCTATATTAATATTAACAATACAATTCTAACTACTACAATGCTTGGTCAGTTGTCAGGGGTCACGTAACTCGCGGACCGACATGACCGTCACAAGCATAGAGTGTCACATACAGGGTGTCCCATCGAAAACGAATCGCAATTGTTGTCAACTTTGTTTTTGAGGGGGACACGACATATTAGGTTTATAAGCAAACCCTTATCTGTAATCCCTTGGGCAGGGTGATACTCACCCCTAAAATCTTGAATGGAAAGGGAGGGGGGTCGAGTGACACCTTATTTTGAACGTCTCCTGATTATAACTGCCGAGTTTGGAGCCCTAGCTGTCATTTTTGTTGATATGACAGCTTGTCAGTCAAACATTGAAATGTTTGATAAAGAGTACCTACCAGCAAGAGTCAACTTCTTCAAACTAAGAGGATAAGTTATGAGGGACAGAAGATCTTCAAAATGCTATTATATTCCTTTTGATGGGGTTTTACTTCACCCCATTTTTTTTGTGAAATACTTCCTTGTCAAAAAGATTGATCGGTAGTTGAATTGATTGGTGCTATTTCTGCTGATGATGCGGTAGCAATGGAATGGAGACGAGAAGGACCATTTTCTCCGGTCCACTGTTACACGCATGGCGTTCTTAGCAAATGAGTGGATCTCTTTGTACCGCAAGGTAAGTTGGTACCTACATAGTAAGCAGGCATAGGCATGTTACCCGAACTTCAATTTCCTATTTTTAAATTACAAAATTTATATTTTCTGAAAATAAATTTTCTTTCTGAATAATATATTCCCAATTTTGATTATGTATAATATTTCTAATCTGAATTACAATTTACATATTTTTCTGAAATTGAATTCTCTTTTCTAAACCACATTTTCCGCATTCTGAATCACAATTGAAAAAGGTGCACTGCTTACATGGAATTGAAAATTTAACATGGGATTCCCTTTGTTGCGTCTTAAAAAACGCACTTTATTGTCTACAAAGCATTGACTTTAATAAAACTCAATGCTACAATGGTTATACTCTCAAGGACACTTAATTTTTGTTGTATCGAAAAAGTCATACTTATTAGGATGGCGACAATTTTAAAATAATCCTTCAATCCAACTCTGTGCCAGTCAAATAGCTTTCGAGTTATTGGAACACAGAATGGTTGCCAACTTGCATATTATTATCCTACAATCGCCTCAACAACTGACTCACGGGTCGTTCGATTGACGAAACATCCATAGTTCTTTGGGAATGTGCTTTTTTGAAAACAACACGGTTTTTTGGTATTACCAAGGAAACCTTTTGCGAGCCTTTGAAATATATTCATGCTCAATTCTATAAAAAAATGTGTTTTTATCTGTTAAATTGGAATATTTCAATATTTAAAAATAGCGGAGTGTGTTTGTCATTGGCTTGTAACAATGATTTACTCATTTGTTTATTTCACCTGATATTTTTTTTATTACAATGTTTATGCAATGGTTCAGGGAGTTTTACGGGAGAAACAAATACATAATAGTAACGTAGAGTTACGACCGAGAGTGGGTTTCAAAGACTAAAAATAATTTCCCGCATTATTTCTCGAAAATAGTAGAAACAAAAAATGACTTTTAAAACACGATTTATGGGGAGTTACGTGTTTTTTAATTATTCAAAAATGTACCTCTATCTTCGTTATATTTATGTCATTGATCCAACTATTCATTCCAAGCATGAAATTATGACTTTCATTAACCAACGATAAGCCTTGTTTATATAGAGTAATAATAATTGAGCGTCCATAATTTATAGCCCTCCTTATTGATAAAGAATCTCGATATTCCTGTTGTATGTTGCGTTTTGGCAGGAAACTTGTTGCGTATCAAAATGGTTTTTTTAATATTTAAAAAGTGTCTTACCAGTCCTAGCCATTTTATTAAATTTATTGTCGTAGTGGTATGTACTTGTTTTTCTGTATATCAGGTAAGTCCAGTGCTCAATACTAAGATCATTAACTAATCAAATCACCACGCAGGTAGGTAAGTGCATTGAAAGACTTCTAACTCCACCCATCACAACCTACTATGGTTTCCACCTTAATGGTTCCATGAACTATCCATCAGTTACTATTTGTAGAAGACCTGCATTCAAAACGCATGTCTTTCCGGTAATTATATGTACTCGTACATTACTTGTACTAGTTATTGCCTTTGCAGAAGTATGGTCTAAGAAGAAGTCAATCTTTGTTGACGCACAACTTCTTTCGAAATTTCCACTTTGACAGATATACTATTGAGGAGTTTCTCAATGAGAGCACGTATAGTTTTGATGAAGTTTTTGGCTTGTATGCGTATAATGGTTTAGGCGTTCCCCTTGCTGGTAAGTTTCTATAAGAAAACCGTCCATAGTATTCTCAACCCTCTTCAAACAATCTTCAGTCTCACGCTCACGACAAAGGGACTAAAAATCAAGACAAAGTGTCACCGTACATACATAATGCATGCATAGCAGCTATTCTTTTTTATTTTAGAAGTTGATTGGTTTACCTTTGAAACCGTAAGGTACGGGAAATGTTTTTCGCTTACCCCAAGAGTATCTTCGAGTACATATAGCATATCAGGCGGTTGGTGGTTCTATTTGATGCACAACATGGTCACCAGGAACGCTGACTCTTACGGAGTATCACAGTATGGTTTCCATGTTTTTGTGCATGATCACAATGAAATAATGACATGTAAGTACTTCAAAATAACTTCATCCGTCATAAGGAGTGTTATTTTAGCTGAGAATGATCAAGATTCCAATTTTCTGGAATACATTTACTTAGAGGCTCTTGAAGACATAAGATTACACCTAAAGTATCAAGAGTTTCGGCTTGTTAGTACCAAAGAGAATCCTTGCATTGATCCTTCGAAACATCCCTCGTATAGTAGATCAAGGGTAAGAAGTATCATGAGGTACAAATATGTTATTCAGTATGTTACAGTGCATGGAAGAATGCTTCTTCCGCCAAATCACCAACAGAACCAACTGTACTTTACCATGGCTCTGGCTAATTCCAAATGACTCTTTACCTCAATGCAACAGTTTTCAGCAGATTTCTTTAGTAACGGCTTCTTTTCTCACTCAGTGAGTACTCCATCTAGTTGTATGTACTCATAGTTCGATTTTATATCACAGTAACAGAAGACGATTAGTCAGCAACTGTAGCTGTCCCAGATCCTGTCATGTGACTATCTACAGCCCCACTATCATTAGCAGAAAACATATCGAACTGGAGGAAAACGATGGTCCCCATAGCTTCTTAGCTATGTACTATGCCAACAATTTGGTTACACATATGCACGAAGTTGTTGGGTATAACATCAACGCATTCATCTCAGACATTGGAGGTTCCTTAGGGTTTTTACTAGGTAATTCCATCCACAGGCAGATTGTTACAATAATTTCACATCATGCAGGTTTATCAGTTATCGGCTTCATCAGAGTACTAGAAAAGTTCGTCTGCTTTCTCATAACACGCTACTTTAGAAAGAAAAACCCTGAGGATGAGCAAAACTCTGAAACAAGGAGTTACATGAGCAGCAATGACAGTAGCAGTACCAAAGTATTCGATGAATTGTCTTTGGCGAAGTTTAATAATCAACCTGTCAAGGGGCTGCAGTCAAATTTGTACGAGAATCTGTCAGACTTTGATAGTGCTGATTTCAAGCACTATGAAAGGACTCTCATAGCTGAGTCGAGAAGTGATAGATTTTAAATATAATTATAGAAGAAAAACTGTATCTAAGTGCGAATAGATCACTCAATTTATCTGATGTTGTTGTATTATTTCATCATCTTCCGGCTTCATCTGTCTTGTACCTATAGTTTTTTGTATTGAGTACCCAAATAACTCCGTCTTTCATTAAAAGTTTTCCACGCGGTTCTATTTAGGAATGTGGCAGTAGGTAACTCGGGCAGTAGGCTTGAAATTCCATTCGGGGATAATCATTGCTATACAGAGGTTTTATCATTTTTGTGGCTCCATTTATGGCCCAATATGACAATCCTGAGTTTTTCCTTCCGGCGGAATTGTGCTAAAGTGATCGGGGTTAAAAATGTACCACCAATGGTTATATCTCGTAAAGAACTAAGAATAACGAAAACAAGGCCCTATTAAAAGTTTGAAAGCAATAAGCTCTACATTGTATGTTGGATGAGAGGATGAGACCAAGCGCATATTTTTTGGATCAAGTTCCAATATTCTACAGTTGGTTCAAAACGAATATTCATCGAAGTAAACAAACTACACGTGATTAGACAAGTTAAACCGTTAACTGGTCACATTTCTGGGTTTATTTCACGTGACCTTTCAATTTTGAAAAGAAAATTTAAAAAAAATCATAAAAATTTCATTTTTTTTGTAAAAAAATGTAAATTTATTAGATTAAGCTTTTTAAATCAACTAACATCAAGCGAAGGCCATCATAACGCCCTTTTGAAAGCCCCTTATGTTTATTTTCAAAATGTTCCAGTCAAAACCATAGGTACTTCAAGTTCAAATATATGGAAAAATCAATTTTTCAATCTTGAAAAAATGTGCGAGAGTATAAATATTCCAGTAACCATGTCGTACCTTGCGTTAGATCTGATTTTTTGCTTATGATGTTGGCCCAATGAGTAATCCAAGTTTTCTACCTCGAGTGCAGAACGCAACATTAGCCTAGTTTACATCGATAACTCGTTTAGTTCGGTCCGATAGGACCAAGTGGGTGGGGATAGTACGGTAGGACCAATGATTGCTTCTCGCCCGTTTACACGGTCTTGCAACGCGTGAACTAAATCTGTACGCCCGCAATTCGTCAAATGTCAAAAGCAAGTCGAAATTATTTATCAACACAATTCGTAACCAAAAAAAAACATGAGTAAGTACGCTCAGATTGCCTTAGAAACTCAGAGCCAACACAATTCACAATAATAACAATCAACATAACCTCATAATTTTGATCCAGATCGAACCAAATTTAGTTTGGTACACTTGCTGGCGAGTACCGAACCAAGAGCGGACCAGCTTTGTCCTCAACTGTTTACACCATTCGAACCAAATATTTGGTTCGGATATAGTCCGAATTTGGTAATTGGTCCGCGGACCAAGTTGTCGGTATAAACTAGGCTATTGTCAAATTTCGAAAACATAAAACATCAGAAAATTTCTACCTTTTATCCAGTTTTTGTCAATTTTAACCCTGAACGACTAAGTTTTCGATTATAACTATCAAACACTGTTTTAAAGTAGACTAAATCCGCTACCATTTGGGACCAGGACCCGTATTCCTTGTACCTGTGGAATTCTAGCAACATGTCGCTTTCCCATCATTTTACACAGAGAGCGACGTGTTGCTATGGAATTCCACAGTACACGGAATACGGGTCCAGAACCGTCTCTATGGACCTAATAGTTTTTGAGATACAGCTTCCCAAAATTTTGCATTATTTTTCAAAAACATGAAAATGTTTAAATAACCGACTATCTAAACCTATTTTCTGTGGTGATAAAACAACAAGTGTGAAAAAATAACACTAAATTTTCAAAATCTGTATCTTGTAAACTATTAGGTCTACAGAGACCATTCTGATCTCAAATGATTGCAAATCTAGTTTACTCCAAAAAAGTCTCTTATGGTTATAATCGAAAACTTTGTCCTTCTGGGTTAAAATGACCAAAAACTGGATGAAAGGTGGAAATATTGGGATTTGTTTGAAATTTGACAATGTTGCGTTCGCCACTCGAGGTCGAAAACTTGGATTATTCAATGGGCCAACATCATAAACAAGTAAGCAAAAAATCAGACCGGATCCAACGCAAGGTCTGATGTACATGGTTATTACTGAACTAAAAAGAGTTATGACTATTTGAATGAGTGAAAAGTTGTGTGAGTAGCGCCCCCTACAGATAAAAGCAATTTCGTGCTCAGA
The DNA here is from genome assembly GCA_958502075.1 of Orchestes rusci. NCBI lineage: Eukaryota > Metazoa > Arthropoda > Insecta > Coleoptera > Curculionidae > Orchestes > Orchestes rusci. The sequence continues at coordinate 8,625,939 of OY293309.1, forward strand.
TTTTAATTCTGCATGTCAGACAATCCCCATTTTTCAAACCAAATTTCATCAAAATCACTTGATTATTTCAAAAGTTATTCAAACAAATCAAAAATTAAAATTTAACTTTGTCACCCTTGTCGATCGCAATTTTCATGTGAGGAATCTGCTGTTGCCGTTTGTCCCATTATTTCTGGTCCATCCTGTATAATCGTAAAACCACGAAAATACCCTTTCTGGGGTGAATTTTTATCCCACAATACTCAAGCACAACCACGCAATTTTTGCGTTTTATTCTATTAGCCTTTACCTATTATTTTACGTGAAAAAGTTCTAAATCAGAATGCGAAAAAAATTTTATAATACTGTTCAGAATTTTGACATTCTGAGCTCAAATACTGATTCAGCAGTACAACTTTGACCGATGTATCAAATTTAATGATTTTTGTATGGACCTGTTTTGGAATATCTAAAAAACTGTCAGCATTTTTCGATGAATATTTTATACAACTTGTTTACAAACAAATATCTCAAGAAACACCCCACGGATTTTTCATCAATACCTATGAAACACCCTGTACACATGACTAAACCTTGCATTTTTAATAAATCTATTCTACTTTCATCGGGTATTTAAACCTATATGGACAAAAACATATCAAATTCACCCTCAAAATCATCATAAATATTCAATATTCTCCTTTAATCACGACATTACATGCTATTTTAATCACGACTATTATTTTCCAAAAGGTTGTGCGTCAAAATCATGTTGGTACGTCGATCAAGTATGTACCCTGCCTAACGGCAAAACTATCCGTCAAATTATCCGCCGATGAGTTAACCCATCCTTTACTTCTGTCACTAAAGTCAGTACGAATTTGAAATGTAACGTACTCTCAGATCCGGATTCTATTTGTCTCTTCTTAACACACGTCTGTGAAGTGAGCAGGACTACAGATTTTGATAAGTTTCCAGGCATGTGATTGAAATGAAGTGTTTTCATTGGACGACAATTCCTGCATTTCTCATTCGAACATCATTCATAACACCGACCGGCAACCGGCATTTTGCTTTCAGTTAATTCAGTTATCACTTATTCAGTTTTCAGTCAGAAGTAGAAGTGGAAGAGAAAATATAAAAAGAACAAACATGGAAGAAGAAAGGCGAAAGATTTTTAAACAAGTGTATTCAACGTTATTGTCCTCAAAATTGGCTTTAACTGTAAACCAGTTAAATAAAGACTACGAATTGTTGATGGGCGAATACATTCCTTACAAGAAACTGGGGTTTAGCTCGATCCAGGCTTTTTTCCAAGCCCACCCGGACTTGGAAGTGGGACAGGATGGGTGCGTGCGTGCCAAGACTACTGGGAGGAGCATGCATATTGCTGAAATGGTTTCACACCAGAAGAAATCAAAAACAAAGAAGAAACATGGAAGTGCAAGACCCACAGGAAGCAGCTGGTTAAGGCCCAGGCAAAATGGGTATGGGTTCCCGACATATTCAAGGCCTACAGGAAACAGTTGGATTAGGCCTACGCCAGTTGTGCATGGGTTGCAGACATATTCGAGACCTCCACCGGTAAGTACTGTGTTCGGATATACATAAATCAAATTGTATGGTACTTATTTATTATACGACTATGCTGGGTTCTATTCTTATCAGTAGAAATCCGGTGACATTCTTGTCTTATTTACATCAACAAGACTAGGAATCATCTATTAATACTCGCAATAATGCAGGAATTGTAAGTGAATACTCTGTCTGCTCTACGTTCATAGAAACAGTGATAACAGTATCAATATCAACAGACAAATATTATTTCATAAAGTACTGTGAAGTATCTACCGGACTGGTAACAACATGGCATCAGAGACTAATGAAAATTCACGTTGCATTATCAAGAATATCAAGGACTGTGAAATTGCATTGGTTACATGGTTTAACTGGCGCTATCTCATGGTTTTAATTAAAAACCTGACATAATATGTTGATGTTGCTAACATAAGTAACCTATCTATATTACCTAAGTGGTGACATGGTTTGGCTGACGCCATCTCATGGTGAGTGCTTCGATGATGAGAAAGCACTTTTTATGCAAACAATGTAGGTACGATACACAGCCGGTAAATGTCATTAAGATAATCTTCTACACATTCAATCTTGACTGGTGAGTTAAAGTCATTTACCGTCTTAGTAACGTAAATAACTATTGTTTATTAATAGAAAACCATGACTTGTCAGGATGTATTTGTAAAAGAAACAACTATCAGTGTTGAAAAGGGCGTGAAATGTATTAAACGTTTCGAAAACAACCACTTCAGCGGTATTAGGGCAAAGAGAATCACGGATAGAATTATGCGGTGTCAACACAAGATTATGCTGACCAAACATCATCTAATTTCACTATACAGAGTGGCACATCGACAACGTTCCGGCATCGATTTTGAGCATTTATTTTTATTTCTACTATATAAAAATAGAAATATCAGTGTTTGTCTCTCTATTTGTGTTCTTATAGGTAACTCAAGAACCGCAAAAAGAATTTGATTCAAAATTTGTTAGAGTTATCCAGTTTAATCAGGGAATCGTCCAAGTGCATGGTTTTATTCGTCAACTCGCAGAGCTGATTTCGAGAAATTGGTTCATATTCAAATTTTTGATAAAGAATGACATTTGTCAGCATTCGCCATTTTCTTTCATTTATTGACATTTTGGCGTTAAGCAGGTTACGATTTATGGTTACCAGGTCTGGTAAGTAACCCCCATATGCACCGTATAAATCTAATCCGGATGAATACTTCATCGCGATTATTTTCCATTAGGTGGTATGGAAAATAATCGCGATAAACACTTCATCCGGATTAGATTTCTACGGTGCATATGGGGGTAACTGATTACAGTATCGACACCAGCTCGGGATCAAACGCTTAAACGTTCTGGTTACCAAAGTAACATTTATGGTACCTATAACGTAACTAGTTCATTGGGTACCACCCAAGAGATGGTTGGTTGGTTGTAGGGACGGACACTGCTGCTAGGCAATTTGCCATTTCAGTATATATACAGGGTGCCACAGATTCGAGTGCATGCATATAGCTTTTTTTCGAATATCTTCGGAAGTAGTCGGAATTTGCCAAATTTCAAAACGGCATTTTGTTGAGCAAAAAAATGCGCAACTTTGCAATCATTCAACCGACCCTGTATCTCTTATAATAACTGAGATCCCCATGCATGCATTCGAATCTGTGGCACCCTGTAGATATGTAAGTGGACTCCGAACCACGGTCATCGGTGATGCAATTTTCAAAAATTTCAAGATACTCCCATTTTGCTAAAAAAATATTTGTATATCACACGTGTATAGCTAAGACATGTACCCGGGACGTATTTGGTGTTTTTTCGATAACTTTCCGGAAACAAAAGAGAATCAATTTTTATTCAAATTCGTATTTTGCGAGATTGGCTGATTCAACTAAAATGAATTTATCTACGACTATTTAATAATAGACGCATCATGCTTGTGATAGTAACTACACCATGTAACTCATATTACACACTTGTGGAATATGAATTTCATATTCCACATCCGTGGAATACAATTTTTTATACGTATTCCATAACTTGACCGCGGTACAAAAGTTGAGTTCGGAATTATCATCGCGGATGCGACAGATTTTTTGTCACGTGATAACAGTCAAGTCATACACGATCAGATCATGCGCATCCGCTAGTTTTGATCGAACTCAATAGTCCGGCACGTGATTTGGTCTGTCACATCTGCGATGAAAATGCCGAACCCAACTAAAATAGAATCGACCTTGCTTGGATTGTTGTTACTAGGGCAACTTAAATAATTGATTTTGACAAATAGTATATTTGACCTTGATTTATTCATTGTAAAACTTTCTAATTTTGAATAATTTTGTTGCAAATTACAATTTTTTTGGAAAATCTGCAAAATGAATAGTCGTAGACGTAGATAAAGCATTGTATTTGACTCGCGTATAATATAGCCCACATTATACGCTCGTTAAATAATATACTATTAATTGTTGTTTTTATGTGATTTTTGTGCTGTTTTTTGTTGTTATTGTGATATTTTTTTTTTTTGTTTTGTATTTTCTTTGTTATCATGTGCTTTATGGTATCTTTAATCAATAATTGCAAACGCATCAATTTTTAGAAAAAGTGGATTAACTTTTGAACGGTGCAAAAACTAAACGGATTTGAGATGTACGAAAAAGTGCAAATTCAAATATTTAAAGATAAAAAAAACTATGTGTATGATGCCTGCTGTGCAAAAATGATGTTTTTCAATTTACAGGATGTGTATATTGAAAAACATTTTCACCCGATTTCCACAAACTGCACTGGGTCAAGCTTTATTCAAATCAATCCATGTTGCTCATTTCGATATCTTTAACAGTTTGGGCGCAATTTAGCTTTCCCGTTTAAATGACTCACCCTGGTTGTCTAATAATGATAGTTTCTTGCATATCTGACATTTTATACAAAAAATTACAAGTGTAAGCGATTTTAAAAAATAAGATTTTTCATTAACAGTAATTGACTGAGGGCTGAAAATTCGACGGCAGTCTCTTCAAATATCAAAGAACATTATCTTCTAAATATGAAGACGGTGTGCAAAAAAAGATCACATCTTATTCTCGCAAATGGAAATGACTGAAACTCGTTTTCTTCAGATAGAACACTCTGTTTTTTATGTTTGCGATGTTTACAATTAACTTGACAGTCAATATTGATTAAAAAATGTTAACATTTCTACAGATATACAGTGTGCACAGATAAGGATGCACAGCATGGGTATCTCGGAAACCATAAGAGATACAGTGTCGGTTAAATTGGACAAAAATTGCGCATTTTGATACCCAACAAGATCCCGTTTTACAAATTTGAAAATTCCAAGCCGTTCCGGAAATATCCGATAAAAACCTAAATATTGCGATTTCGTTTTTATTTATTTCTTAAAGCTATTTTGAAAGATGAAAAAACCCAAAACACTTTTTCATTGTCACTTTTTAAGCTCTTCAAAACAGCCTTGAGAGATTTTCCGTATGACAATCGAATTTTTCATATTGTGTGAGCATTATTTAACATATTGCTTTGAAGATCGATACCCAGGGTTTTATGGGAGTTAAAGGGCGCTGCACACTGCACTTCTGATGGTTTAAATTGGACATCACTTTTTTACCAGTTTAGTTTTAATTTTTTTTCGAAGGAAATCATTCTTTAGGTATTTTTAGGCAAAAAATGTGCTCTTGTTATAAGCCCCTAAAGTGAGATGTTTTCAAGATATTTTGGCTTTTAGTGTTCGATGCAGCACCGAAATATTCAAATTACTTTGAATTACAAAAAAGTTGTTACCTTTAAGCCTGACATTGAATCAGTGAATCAGTAGTATGAATTTTATAGGTTAACATAGCTTAATGGGGCAAAAAATCTTATAAAAATTGAGATTAATATCGGTCCACGCCCATGGATTGATATTGATCTTGATTTGAATATGGTTCTCTTGCCCTATAAAGCTATAGAAAATAGAAACCTACAAAATCAAAATACTACTAATTCACTGACCAAATTTTATCCTAGAGGTAAGTAATTTGAATACTCTGGTGCGGCTTCGGATACTAAAAACCAAAATATCTCTAAAACTACATGTCTAGAAGATCATTCTCTTTACAAGTAAAAAAAGTGTGCTGAGAAAATAGTATATAATTTTATATGGAGGAAAAGTGATCATTTCCCTGACGCGCTCGTGTTTAGCAGCCGAACGAAGTGAGGCTGATTATAGAGAGCAAGTCATGAAAAGTAACTTTTTCCTCAAACGTCAGTAAAACGGTCATTGTTCGACTGAGTATCCGCCGCAAAGTTTTACTTTTCCTCCTCCGGAGGCATGGAGGTAGAAAGGGGTGGAGACGACATCACGTGACTAAAATGGGATCACTTTCGCCATCTTACTGAGCTCGTTTTGTCAAAGTGTCAGTTTACATTTGTAGAACGGTTTTTCTCAGTTTTAGCTGTGTTGTGAGGATTATTTTGTGATTTTTGTGTGAAAAGTTACTTTTCATGACTTCCTCTCTTCGTTCGGCTGCTAAACACGAGCGCGTCATGACAAGTATCACTTTTCCTCCATATAAAATAATTTGATGAATTTTTCTCCAAATAAAATATGCTATTTTTTCTTCAAATGCCGACAAATTAATTTATGCAAAAACATAAGGTTTTCAAATTGTCATGGATATAGCTTCGGGCGGCGGCGCCAGGCTCACGTTTTCGTTGTCATGATTACTTTTCCCTCCGACGGAGGAAAAGTAAAACTTTGCGGCTGATACTCAGTCGAACAATGTCCGTTTTACTGTGAGGAGTATGTGGTGAGGTTTTGTAAAGACCTTTTACAGACAATCTGTATAACATATTCTATAAGGGCTCGTATGAAGGTTATTAGGAATTTCATGCAGAATTCAAAAATCGAATAATATACAGGGTGTCTTATTTGAAATAAGAAAGCTAGTAGGAAAAACTAATATATCTGACAACGCTGCAATCATCAAAATATTTTAGAAAGATGCATCACACTTTCATATCGACTCATACCAAACATCAAAACATTTGGAAAAGCCGTTCTTGAAATACTTGTCATAGACCACCTACGTGAATCACCCGTATACTTCTAGACCAGGCATCTCATTCATAAATCAAAGATTGCTTTGACGCCATTCGTGCAATATATAGATAGTGCTTTTGGGTTATTGTTAGCATCATTAGTACTTGAATACATACAAACCAAAAACAACTCTAAGAACTGTTAAACTCGTTGGCAAGTCTGCACTGAAAACCAGATGACCCGCCTCCCTCAGACCTGATTATATATGAGCAGAGTTTTGTTGTTAAAACTAGGTTGCCGTGTTTAGATGATGATTAATCCTCAAAAATCCTGGAGTATTTGAACTTTCTGATAAATTGTCATAATCGTGGATCTATGTACAAAAAAAAACATACCTGCATTATCAAAATAATAAATTGATTGCGTCACTTGAGATATTTGTGTATTTAATTATACAAGCTATAAGAAGCATATTGAGGAAGGAAATACAACCGAATATCTCTTTTTTTCAGAAACGGAATAGCATTTATGTTAAAAGTCAATATACCTAAATGAAACTGTTATCTCGACAATTTGACAACGCTCTTGAAGTACGATTATGCGAATCAAGCTCAGCCCTACGAACGCCTTATTCGGGGATTTGTTTATGGCGTCAACATATTCCACTATGCCCGGTCTGTTAGGATAATGAATCTTCTTAAAACATTCTGATAGGGATCGGATATCACTATATGAGTGAAGTATTCATCTCATTGACAATCTTTAAATTTATAGTTACCCAGGTATTCGGAGTATTTATGAATTTTGGGTACCCAACCTGGGTATTTACCCTCACTTATGAATACCCGGGTATTTTACATCACTAGACATAGACGCTAAGACTTTACGGACACACTGTACATAGGTATCATATACAGGGTGTTTCAAGTTGAGCCATTCATTTTAACAGCTTTTAACTGTTGACAAGTTCTACACGCTGTTAGAATGATTCATTTTTAACAACTGTAGTATAATAACCCCGAGTCCATTCAACAAAGTTGAATGAGGTAAGTTTGACAAAAGAAGAGACACCTATGTTGTGATTTGCATAAAGCTACTTACCTGGAATGCGCCCGACACGACAATCATTTGGGAAATTCGAGGAAGAAGGTGTGATCTTTTAATTAAACACGCATTTGTAAGAAACTCAAATATGATGAAAAAGTGCCGTTCTCAGCCTGGAATTCCTGTGGGGAAAGAGCACCAACATTCTCAATTCCAAAAACTTAATCATGCTGTATAGTCCTTGATATAGCGTACAAAAAAAAGTTTATTACTATGAAGCTGTAAGCTCTCTACCTCGTTTTTCTTCGGCACCTCGAAAGATATTTCGATGTCATGATTTTAGGTTATGTGATGACCAGCAAAGCTGATACTTCCAGGAATGCTTAACTAGGTGTAGTCATGCGTCACTATAACATTGTCCGACAAAAATAACAGGTAGCTCCACTTTGTCCGATACCCTTGACACATCGCAGACCGCACAAAGATGTCCAATATTCGAACAAAGATGGGACATATCTGGTCGTTTGGGTTAGTTACACACTATTGGACAATAGATGGACTACTATTTTTGGGCTCTACTTGTATCAAACATGTACTTTTTGTTGGTTCTGAACCATGAATGGACCATATTATGTACACACAACACTATGAGCAATGTGAAAATTGAGAAACAGTTGACAACAGAGCTTCATGAATTAAAATGCCAGAGCCAATTTTTACACTGAGCAGGCCCAATTCACAATTCCACTTCAGCATAGACACGATTATTATAATATTATACAGGGTGTCCGGAAATGATGAGCAGAAAATTCAGGTGAGAATTCTAAACAAAAAATAAATGCTGCCCCTTCCCATAATATTTTTTCGAAAATTGATTATTAACGGAGTTACAGGGTGTTGAAGTTGCATTTTATTTGCACTTTTTTTGCAATATCTTTTGCCACGCTCATAATATTTTGACAAAATCTCGTATTTGGGACTTAATCGGGATAAGGAATTCAAATTCGCCCACCGTTTTTACGCATTTTGTAGAGGGCGCCACATGCGAACCTATTCTTTGATTCGAATGGTCCCAACTTTTTTGTGCTACACTGTATGTGACTTTTGACCAAACATTTTTATTCTATCAACCTTTTGACATGAAAAAAGGATACTTCTTTTGTTGCGATAAATCGAACCGTCTTCGAGAAAAACGCTAAAATAAATTTGCTTGCATGTAATAATTACGAAATCATTTTAATTTATTTTCAATATTAAACATAGCATGCTTTGGAAACATGCGCTATAGTTGCCGTAGAAACAAGTTTCGGAAAAATTAGTCTTGAAAGTTGGTGATTTTTAAAAAATTTGTTGTTACGCTGATGGTGGTCAATGACAAAAATTCTGAAAATAAAAAAAATTAAAAAATGTGAAAAATTACCTACTGACAAAGTTAATTCTAATCAAATTTGTTTCTACGGCAACTTAAAGGGCATAATTCCAAAGCATGCGGTGTTAAAAGTTGAAAATAAGTTAAAATAATTTCGTATTCATCACATGCAAACTAAGTTATTTTAGCGTTTTTCTCGAAAATGGTTAGATTTATCAAAACAAAAGTATAATACCTTTCTTATGTCAAAATGTTGGGAAAACAAAAATATTTACTCGAAAGTCGCATACAGTGTAGAATAAAAAAGTTAGGACCATTCAAATCAAAGTATAGGTTCCTATGTGGCGCCCTCTTCAAAATGCGAAAAAACGGTGGGCAAATTTGAAATCCTCATCCCGATAAAGCCCCGAATACAAGATTTCGTGAAAATATTATCATCGTGGCAACAGGCATTTCCAAAAAACTGCAAATAAAATTTAAGTTCAACACCCTGTAACTCCGTTGATAATCAATTTTCGAAAAAATGTTATGGGAAAAGGTAGCACTTATTTTCGGTCTAGAATGCTCCCCTGATTTTTTTGCCATTTTCCTCCAACTTGAATAGTTTGAGTTTTATAGGATGTCAAAGTTGCAAAAATGCCATTTTTCAAACGCGATATCTCGATAACGGTTGAATTTAGGAACATTAGTTGTATCACAATTTTTGTTCCAAATTAAAGAAAGAATTGAAATATCAATTATTATACAGGGGGTTCCATTTAAAAAAATCATACTTTTTCGTGCCATACTTTTGTGACGCACCATATATGTTTCCAAATATATTCAGAATGTGCGCTATTAACCCCTAACCTGTGACGCATATTGATATTGATATTTTTCATATCCTATATGATAAAACCTACTTTACTCTATCGTTGGGACACCCTGTATATGTATATTTTATATTTCTTTTCTTACTAATTTCATTCAGTATGTACCATTTGGAATTATTTTATACTGTAGTGTACTGGCAACAAATAAAATGAAATAAAATAAATTAAAAAAATATCAAGCGCGTGCTGAAGTTGAATTGGATGTGAACGCAGTTGTCTAAACCCATACGCTTAACTTGCAATTTACAATTGACCAAAGAATTGTGCTGATTCAGAATTGGTAGTGCTGCAATCAATACATTATCGAAACTTATCGAATCCAGTTGTATATTGAGTTAATATCTCTGGATTGTTCGTTGAAGGTACTGAGGTCCCATAAAACGAGAGGCTACTCAACTCTAGATGGTAATATGAGTTAATATAAAGCAAGCATAAAGCATCAATAATTATTATTGTTCCAGTATAAAAAGAAAGCAATTTGTTTTACTTTATTTTCATTTGAACCAAATTTGTTTACAGCTTAAATACACAAACATTCACACATGTTATACAATTCCCTACTGGACAATTAGTCAAAACATTAGTAGAAAATTGGTGATGAACATTATTATAAATTTCATTTTATAGCTGTTTTAAGACCACAATTCACAACAATTATTCACCATCAAGCATTGAAAATCTTTAATTCTCTAACATGATACTATAACAAACAAGATAATGCTCACGCGCAGGTTGCGCTGACGTCATCGTGATCCTGAACCTCAAAATTCATAGATTATCTAGGTAACTGGGTTACCATGATAGTAAAACAAACAAGATAAACTCACGACAATATAATCACATAACACCTACATAATATAATAACTTTCGCACATCCCATCTCCCGCAGAAGTCATCACGTGACCTAGCTCAAATCTATACAATCAATGTCACGCGAGGACGTCATGCGTGAGCTAGTTCAAATTTGGATCAGCAAATGGTTAATAGGTTACGTTATTGATGTTTTACATCTAACCACACATCAGGCTCGCATTGACGACATGCGCGGGATAGTTCTAATTTCGTCCGGCAATTGATCATAACTTGAGCGTTTTCATGGAGTATGAGACCATACAGCTTGGTCTGTCAGTAACGCCACTTTCAGTTAATCGGCGAGCTGCAAGTGACGTTAATGACATACCATGATTCTCTCAACAAACCTTCAACAAAATTACCGAACGCTTCTAATGTGAATGATTCGGTTGATTTTTCATACTAATCATATGGGACATTCATCATATCCTAAATAGGCGGTTCTCCTCAACTGATTGACTATTTTTTAAAAACACCTTGTATAACTCAAATGTCTCTTCAGCCCATGAAACCACAGCAAACCAGAATAGTGGACACCCCAAAGACAAGTGAGACTGCACGACTCCCTCCAACCCCCTCCAACCCCACTAGACCACCTCTAGCGCAGATCGTTCCCCCGCAAAATACGGCCAGTGCGAGTACTATATCCAAAAATAATATAAATCCAGTGACCATAAGTGCAGTGAAGCGATCTGTGACCAGATCGATGACGAATAGTTTTTCTCCACCTGTTAATCCATCTCAGGTGAGTGACTGAATAGTGATCTGGAACGGAAAAGAAACTTATTCGCCACTACATGATTCTAGTGTGGCAAAGTATTGGGAACGATCCAGCGTGAACTGACTTCGTCACCATCATCACGATCTGTGGTTATCCCGCAAGCTATCCGAACTACAAATTGTCCGAATTTGATTGTGAGGCCATCAGTTGTGAGGCCACCAGTTGTGAGGCCACCAGTTGTGAGGCCACCAATTGTGAGTAAATTATTTTTTCATTGTCATCATGGGTTTGGCGAGTGTTGCTTATGGGAATTATTTTTAAGTTTTTTTCGATGGTATTTTTTATGTCATGATCGAAAGAACTTCGCTTTTAGTTTGAATTCCAGAGAGTTTGGTCTAATAACCGTTGTTGCAATGTGTACTCTATTTTTTTTTCGGTTTACAGTTTGGCTTCGGTAACGGTCTATCAGTAAACAGGTGAGTTCATTGTTTCCAGCTTCAAAATCTTTGCTTTTTTTCGCTTTTATATTGTGTCAAAACATTTTGAGAAACATCTTATCTCGAACAGAATCGAAATCATCAACAATACAAAAAAATCATTCAAGTAATGTGAATCTGGAGATGTTACGCATTTCCGATATGTTTATCTTCAATCAGCTTCAAAGTATCAGAAAAAGATTCAGTAATTCATGCATCAAGGTAGCTTTATGAAAACCAGCTTTAAGGGTTGTATCAGCTTCATATCAGGTTCACATTGGGTTTCAATTTGCGATAGTGTTATTTTCCCTATCATATTATTATGTCACTGATAAAGCCCGAATATTGGATGATATTGACCTGATGATCTTAAAATAATTATCCAAAAAGAGCGGATAAAGATCGTACTTTGGAAAGCGCATATTGCTTCTCGGGAATAAACCGGTTCATTATTAAACCGATAATCGGGCTAATTTGGGTTAGTTTTTAGTCTTAGAATTTCGAAAGACTAGAACCAGCATCCCGTCTAACTAAGGGCACGTTATTTGAGTTCAACATCCCTCGGCCAAGGCCGCGAAATGTTTAAAGGAAAAACATTAAAATGTCCCGGTATTCTTACTTCACCCTCAATATAATTTTTTCACAGTTGTCCCCAATAATATGAATCATCAGTCAGGCAGCAGAGGGCACCACTCACAGTACTCACACACTTGAATTGCCATCTGTTGGTCTGCAAGTCAGCGAATTTCCTCAAATTTTTTGAAACACCCATATCAACAAAAAAGTCAGCTTTAACTTTTGTAAATTTTGCAAATGCATATTTTGTTCAAACCTAGGCAAAACCAGTTTGAATTGTGAACTTTGATTTTTTCTTCAAATTTCTCATGGATCCAGACCCACTTTATCCAGCTTCACAGACAAGAGGATTTCTCACTCCAATGTTGAGACAGATAAAAAATCAGCTCTAATAACGTGTTTTCAAGTCTCTATACAGTGTGGTCACTTGAGTGTGCAACATATGGGATTTTTTTTAATTAACTGCACAACCAAAATACAAATATTGCCGAAAGTTGGTGCATGTTCGATAATCATATTCGGTGTACTTGGAATGGTTGCAAGTCAAACAGCATACAGGGTAGGCCAAAAAATATGAACATTCTACAAGAGTAAAGTACCCTTATTTCAGGAAATTCGGCAAAATGTTATGGAGAAAAATTGTTTAGAATTGAAAGTTATGCCTAAATAGCAAATCATGAGAAAAAAAATATATTTTTTTAAACATCTAATTATTTCCAAAAAAAAAAATCTTTTATATTCACCCTAAACAATTTCGTAAATTATTCAAAAACAAATCAAGTTCGCATAACTTCATTTTAAATTTAAGCATACTTAGAAAATTTACCTAAATTTTAAACTTTTTAGGGAATCACAAGCTTCATGTTTATTGCAACGATATTAAACACAACTTTAAAATATCGCAAACATTCTTTTTCACAAGGTAAAACATTATTAATGATAATATGCATTTCAAAAAACTCGCACATGAAGTGATTTCTTTTTTGAAGTGAATTTTGTGATTCCTTAAAAAATTTAAAATTCAGGAAATTTTCTAAAATGCTTAAATTTGAACTTAGTAGTGCGAAATTGATTTGTTTTTGAATAATTTATGAAACTGTTCAGGGTGAATATAATAGACATTTTTTTTTTGGGAAATTTAGTTAATGTTTTAAAAAACATATATGTTTTTTCTTAGGAGGCCATGTTTTGGTAATTAGGCATAACTTTTAATTCTAAACAATTTTTCTTTAACATTTTGCCGAACTTTCTGAAATGAGGGTACTTCACTCTTGCACAATTTTCATATTTTTTGGCCTACCCTGTATGCTGTTTGACTTGCAACCATTCTAAGTGCACCTAATATGATTATCAAACTTGCACCAACTTTCGGCAATATTTGTATTTTGGTTGTGCAGTTGATAAAAAAAAATCTCATATGTTGCACATTTAAGTGACCACACTGTATAATAAACTGGAATAAGCATCTGCGAAAAAATATTAATCAAATCTTATCTTATCGACAAAAAGGGTGATAGATCAGTTAGTAGGTTACAAGAAAGCGATAGTTAAGATGAAATATTAGTTACGATCCTAGAGCTAAGTTATACAGGGTGTCCGGAATAGTTCGGATTAGGGTACGGAGCGGCTGTATCTCGAACATCGTAAGAACCAGAAAAAAGTCCATAATTAGCAGCTTTTTGCCAACATTGATTATCTTTCAACGCTTTTCACACGACACCCGGAATACGGCGATAGGAGATGATGTGAGAGATCACCGGTGATGAGTCAGCTCTACCACCCGATCTATCACATTCTACACTTCCCAGAATCGGCACGCAGTAAGTATTGGAGTTAAAATATTGAAATATGCATTGCTCATTATGGCAGTTACCAGAAAATGGCATGAAGCAAAATGATCCCGTTACCTATTCCCAAGCTATAAAATGGAATTCTCAAAGTTTCAATTCATCGTATATCTTGGCGAGAATTTTATTTATTATTAATCATTTCCGGTCATCTGTAGTCTAGAAACAGCGTGAATTGTATGTTTCTTCATAGTATCTTCGTCCCCTACTGGTCGAATTCTGAACGTTAAAATATTGTCCAGCCATTTTTCCTGTCCGCTTCTAGGGTTTTTTTTCCCAAACCGACCCCTAAGACTCTAGGTCTCACCCTTCGAAAATTGAACGACTAGAATCAGCATAACCGTTGATTGAATAAGTACAGGGCATAACATTAACATTTGTTTGAGTCAATAACATTTTGTTTTTGTTTTGTTTCGAATATTTAACAGATATCATAGGATTCAACAATTTCTATCTATCAATACTACATGCTAATCGATTTTAAATCGACTTCTACAAAAAACTCAGTGTTCAAATAAGTGAAAATTCACTTACTGCCAACATGAAATAAAATTTTCTATTTGAAGAGAATGCCTTTGTCAACGAAAATATTTCAAGACTGATAACCACGGTTTATTGCGAAAGATCTATACAATTTAATCGTCAATGAAGAAACTCCACAAACACAGCACTTTTTTGACATATTTGCATCACAAAATCTTCAGCTCCATAACAAACAAAATTATTTTTAAGTGGAAAATGACAACTGTCACTGTGACGCATCTATTAACGTCATGGCAACGCGATTCATTGATCCCACGTTGCCGTTGTAATAAAAATTCCTTCCATCAACTTCTGTGTGAAAGATTTATGAAAACCGTTCGAGTATTCAACGACAAATAGTGATAACGATGAAAAAAAGGCTACACTCTCCTTGAATATTGAAGAGAAATACATTTATTCGATGATTGTCATCCCTCAAGTCATTGTTATTAAAAATTGGTGATAGAAAATCTCTTGAAAAGAAGAATTTCAAGGAAGTTAATAAATATGGCAAACAAGCAGCTTGCTTTTCCCCTTCCTCCAATGTTTACATTGACATGTTCGACTCACACAACAATGTTTGTTTATGCTTCTAGTCGTTTAAAGTTCGAAGGTCTCACCATTGTCAAGATATAGCCGCTCCGTACCCTTATCCGGGCACCCTGTACAAATCACAAGGATTAGCGTTAGAGATGGAACGGACTCTTATTAGGCCGGACTACCGGACACCGAACTTCCGGTCAAACATCGCATGTCCGGCGCACAGTGATCGATTTTTGATTTTTAGGTGAACAAAAATATGCAATTAACGCAAACAAAATATCACGAATAAAACAAAATATTGATAACTAGTCAAAGCTACTACGTATAATCATCGTACAAATAACAATAAGAAGGATCACTCTACCAAGCGCGCGAAACCGACCCGAGAAGTGCCGAATTTCCCAACACCATACCCCGTCCACCCGCTTCGAGAATGCCAGTCTGTTCAACGATCGACGTTATCAGTTTACTATGAAAAGCGCTGTTAATTTGTGATTTTCAAATATCGGGCACGTATGTTCTGTACTTCGGAAACAATGTGCTCCCGAATGGCTCGGCGGGCTGTCTCTTGATGCTGCTATACAATAAAGTGGAGAGTTAGCTTTTTTATTGTTACTTGTTCGGTGGTATAATCTAGCATAATCCATTATTTTCAAGTCAAGTGTCAGTGCCACAATACCGAATTAAAAAGAAAACTTTTGGATACCTACTTGCTAATTAATTAGTTAATTAATTAATTGTTAATTAATTAATCAACCAATTCCTGATGTCATGGCTTCATGCATGGCCACCTATAGTTCTATAAACTGGGTAATTTGTAGAACAATGAGAAAACTTTGTATTCGCGGGTGATTTCCGAAAAAACTATTGATCAGAAAGTTATGATGTATGGTGTTTTTGGAAAGCTTATGATGTTATCTTTAAGATAAATATATAATATACAGGGGGTTTCATTTGAAAAAAAAATTGTACAGGTCGTGTTTGCAAAACTTGACCACCCTGTATAATAAAAAATAATTTTATTTGAAATGGATGTGATTATTGTGTTCAAGGATAATAATGTTTTATGGGTCAGTTGGTTTTTCGATACTTTTTTCAATTTCGCTAAAAAAGTGACCCAACTATGATTCCTTTTTCAACTTTGATCGCCTCCCATTATTATAAGTTTTAGACCCAACAAACAGTATATCAAAATGATCGAACGAGATGGGATAAATGATTAGAATTCTTACATACCGGGTGTTCTATTTAAAAAAAAAACAAGTTTAGTTTGCCACAAACTTTTTGGGACACCCTGAACTATGGCTATATTTTCAAAACAGCCTTTTTGACGAACTATCATGTACAAAAAAAATTACCCTATTTTGGTTGCACCACCATGTATATTTGGAATCAGAAAAAAAAAGATCTATCATTTTGGCCATCCATTCCATTCAAAAAAAATATAACCTCATCAATTTCCTCAATGTTGTAAAGTCGGTCTTCTATTTCTGCTTTTACCATAAGATACTACGTGAAAAAACCTAAAACTTTTGTATTTAAAGTTTCTTTGTACCACTCATAATAAGAGCTGTAGGTTGGGGTCAAAATATAATGAATTACCCTGTACCCAGTTTAAAATAAATATAATGACTTCTATTTCACAATTAAATTGTGCCTTCTTTATAAAGAGATCAATCTTAGCATCATTTAATTACGTTAATTATTTAAGTAGTGTATATTCTTAAAGATCTTTTTCGAAAATTAGGAAAATGTATGAACATTATCGTGGCAGATTGAAACGTGAACTTTTTTTAAAATAATTATTGAAAAATGTCCGGCCAGAGGTTTCAAAAGAGCCGGCCGTATCGAATGGGAGCCGGACCGGCTGAATTCTGTACTTCAACCGGATGTTCGGTTCGTTTCCACAGTACTTTTCAATGATCACTCAACGTTCTCATGATACTTTCAAAACAATTCCAAAAGAAGTTTCTCTCATTGTTTATCACAATCTTGTATACGTATAACTACAGGATTATTTTCTTGAAACCTGACCCAGGCTATACTTTTTATTACTCAAAATAAACCTGCACTTGTAAAAGCAAAGTTTCAGGGGATCACCCGTTTAAATTTTGTTGTGAAAAAACTTTTTTTGGCTCGTATCTTATTTTTTTATTTAAATAACAACAGTATTCAATTGACAAAGTATGTTAAAGCGTTGCAATGCATTTAAAAGAAAAAAAAATAGATTTTTACAGCGCAAGCCACTTACGAATTATTGTTTATATCTTTTATGAAGAAACAGCAATTGGTCTTGTTTGAAATTATATTTTCGAGTGTTAAACTAAGCAAGTATCAGTTCTATTGATTTACTAGGTACTTAAGAAAGTCATGTGCAGCACCGTACACTTGGCAGAAGTGAAACATCTTCCAAACTAGAGGAAGAGATAGAGAGAAAAGCATAATCACAAAAGATATACAGGGTGGAGACTTCAACTAGAATAAATTCGCTTGCGGGGAGCTAAAGAATTTTCCAAAAATTTTCCAAAACGTAAATCAAATCAAATCAAATATGCTTTATTGCCACAGAAAAATTTAAATAAATTTTATGGACAAAGCAAATACAAATGCAAAATGTTAAAGTAAAGTGAAAACAATACAAAACATGATAAAAGTATACATTACGGGAACAATAATTACGTGAACAATAGAACAAAACTAGTATATTGTGCAACAAGCATGGAATGATACCCAAATCCTACGAGTATGAAGGTTTGTATCACGAGCCGAAGGCGAGTGCAGCAATTCATACGAGTAGGAAATGGTCATTCCATGCGAGTTGTACACTTTACTTTTATCCACGACTCTTAATTATTATCACTATTGAGTAATTATCATCGATTTTTACTTTTTGTTTTTGGCGGAGGTGCCAGATCATTTCATTTCCATTCGGTTTGCACTCGTTTCCATGGCAACAGTTAGGGAATGGTTTCATTTCCCTACAGTTGTACAATGTGCTACGTTTCCTAATCGATATCGATTGCACAATGGTGATATTACCGTACAGTCGCAAAAAAAAAAATATTTTCCCAACATTTTGTCAAATTTAAAACAGATTTTAAATCAAAACGAAACAAACACACGTACTGAGTAGTAGACTGACCGCGAAAATTCACAACAAACAAAACCCACCCGAACGGAGCACGATAAACTCAACCGAACGGTACGACTACGAACTACTCACCTCGTTGAAAAGCTGGTGGAAAGAGGAATCCAGCGTACTCAATAAATTTAACTTCCCAATACGTTTGAGGGTCACCTAAATAAAATGAAAAAAGAAACCTACCGGTGGATTGGAAGGGAAGGCTATTGAGTGGCCACCAAGGTCTCCAGATCTCACACCGCTGGATTTATTTTTGTGGGGGCATCTCAAAAGTGAGGTCTACATTCAAAAACCTAACAACATAGAAGACTTGAAGGAAAGGATAAGAGAGGAAATCAGGAAAATCAGACCGAAAATGTTGCAGTATGTAAAGGAAGAAACCTACCACACAACAGGTGAATGGAACACATTTTGAGTAATTGTTACGTTGAAAATCGATCGAACTTCAAAATTATGTTTTGATTTTATTCAACCCTCAAACGTACTGAAAAGTGAAATTTAATGAGTACGCTGGATTCCTCTTGCCACAAGCTTTTCAATGAGGGATCACGATTCACGAGCCATAGGGTTGCATTTGGAAAAAAAAAAGTTGAGGGTGATTTTAGCTCAATCTGAAGGAATATATTTTTCATACTGCTTGGAATGTACATCAAAAAGTTGACGGGAAATTTCCAGCTCCCCGTAAGCGAATTTATTCTAGTTCAAGACTCCATCCTAAATAATATAACAGCACAAGATATCCAGTGTCTTTCTCTTTTTAATTGTTGGCCCAGTATAGGCTTAAAAATATTATTTTTGATAATAATATTTTAATAGTTTCAAGTACGTCGAATAAAAAATCAAAGAGCCAAAGAACCAGAGAAAATCCTGCCTCTTCCAACAGGCAAAAATTCTCTACGTTATACAGGGTGTCCCTGAAATGACTGTACAACGCTTAATCACAAATTCCTTAACCAAAAATAAGGTGATCTAGGCAAACCTACCTATATCCAAAATTGCTTCGTTAAGTCTACAGAGGGCGTCAAAAATTAAAAAAAAAATGTTTCTCTACGAGCGTGCGCAAAGTAGCCACTTCGCACACTAATTTGCGTGTGCAAAGTAACCTTTTCCCGCACTCAAATGTCAACTCAAATAACTACCTACCAATTTGTTGTTTTAAACTTCGTTTCCATACCAACCAAACTGTAGATAATGCACTTTGTGTCGTATTCTCCGTTTTCTCTGTTAAGCTAAGCTTAGGTGAGCCCGCTTAAACCCTAAGCTTAGCTTAAACTTTGACGGTATGTACGGTTCAATAGTAAACTCAGCTTAGTTCAGCGGTACAAAAGCTTGGCAACGTTGTCATCTTATGTCAAAATTGTCTTTTCCCTAACTGTTTGTTTGTTTACTGTTTAGTAGTTTAGTTTACCTTTTTTTTTTCTCATCGAGTATAACGTGAAAGTGTGTAATTCGATCAAAATGAGTGAAAAAACAAGAAACCCAAACTTTACCGCTACAGAAAAGCTGCATCTTAAAAGAATTGTAGCAGATAATATGCATTCATCAACTAAGACAAAAACCCGATCGGGCTTCCATTAAGAAGAAAGAAACTGCCTGGCACTGTATTGCCGAAGACTTCAATAGTAGCTCAACTGGAATCCCAAGAGATATGATTTCTTTCAAAAAATATTACGAAAACCAGAAAAAAGAGCTTCGGAAGAGCTGGGCAAATGAGAAAAGAGAAGCTGACCTAACAGGAATAGGTGGGGGTCCGCTTCCTAAAAAAATCTAAACGGATGATACAGATGAAATTTTAATGTCCATCAACAGAAAAATATTGGTGGGCTTTAAGAATAAATTTAATGATGATGCAGATGCAGATATTCAAAATCAGGACCACGATAAAAGTTCCGAGATGGAATTCTATATATTAGGTATACGAACGTATATACGGAGGTATATCGAAAGCGTGAGTAGGTACATGTTCTTCGTACAAATCGTTATCGAATTCTTAAGCTTTTTCTATGAGCTCCAGTACATATGATGTTGTACGCCTCGTCAGTCTAAATCTCGGTCTAAATCTTCCATAAAAAGATATATCATCCATTATCCTCAAAATAGTTGAGCCATCTAAAAATCCTTCGTGGATATCCAAAATCAATTACATACAAGATGTCATTATCATATTGCAGCATAATTTCATCTTCTATTTTTATCATTATTATAATTATTGGTTTGAAGCGGTTAGAAGCTTTTCACTTCTTGAAAAATCAGCAGACTTAAATATTTATAAAACAAACAAAAAATGCGTTATGATATTCTTAAGCCCGGCTTTACGTATTAAGCCTCTGAATTTCTCAGCTTAACTTTAAGCGGGCTTGAAAGAGTTTCAGGTTACGGAGCATAGGAAATCGCAGGGTTAAGCTAGCTTAAGCCTTAAGCTTCGCTTATCGGTATACGGGGAATACGGCCCTAAGTAATGCACAAAAAAATGTTCTTGTTACTTTTTCCTTTTCAGTCAAAATCAAAATGAAACACACAATTCTTTTTTTGCGTTAAAAACGCATTCGCCAGTAACGTAAACAAACATTGATAATGACGACTTTCAATCGGCATTTGTGAGTTGTTCTTGCTTGATTTTGGTGCAAACTACTGTGTTTATCGGAAATCTTCGAAAGATTTGAGCTGAATACTGGCACCAAAAAAACCTGATCATGTATACAAACAAACGGACAATCAAATTTATAAAAGTATAAACGATTAAACGAAGACTGACTGATCTTAATGACGCAGCTGTCTACATTTTTTAAAAACGTTCAAATCAATTTTGATAAGTTTTGGTACCTAGTCTTGGACCATGAAATAACGTTTTTTGTTTCTATAGCGACCAGTTGAAATTAACCGGAAGTGTTATAAAGGTGACGTCATATATAGGTTTTTTTTTTTATTTTTTTTGGCATTGACTTTTTGATGATTCGGATATTTTTAACTGAAAGTTTAATGTATTGGGAAGTTTTTGTCTTTCTCGGAAAATTTTGCTAAGATAAGTGGTTGTACCAAAAAAAAATTTTTTTCAACAAGCTTCACACATATTATACTATTGATTTTTTTCTAGCATAACTACTTATCCCAGCATATTTTTTCAAGAGAGGAAAAAACTTTCTTACACACTAGGTTATTGGTTGAAAACATCTGAATCATCAGAAAGTCGATTTTTTTCTCTCTTGAAAAAATTAGCTGGGATAAGTAGTTATGCTAGAAAAATATAAACCAATAATAAAATATCTGTGTACCTAATTGAAAATATTTTTTTTCTGGCACAACCACTCATCCCAGCGAAATTTCTCAAGAGAAAGAAAAACTCCCCAACATATTGAAGTATTAGATAAAAGCATCTGAATTTAAAAAAAATCAAAAGAAATAACAACATGTGAAGTCACTTTTTTAACACTTTCGATCAACTACAACCGTTCGCTATAGAAACAAAAAACGTGATTTCTTGGTCCAAGACTAGGTACCAAAAATTATCAAAATCGATTTGTACATTTTTGAAAAATGTAGGAAAAACCAAAATTTTTTTGAATCTTTGACGCCCTCTTTAGACTTAACGAAGCAATTTTGGATATAGGTAAGTTTGCCTAAATCGCCTTATTTTTGGTCAAGGAATTTGTGGTTAGGCGTTGTACAGTCATTTCAGGGACACCCTGTATATATTTTCAATCTCTCTCCCTCTCTTTCTCCCTTTCTCTGTATCGAAACAAAACGGTTCATGTTTCATTCAAGATTAATTTTTTCCAATTCACTCCCCATTGTCGACAAATAATCACAACGCAGCAAAAGAAGTCTCACTTCAAAAAATGTCAATATCTAATTAAATAATTATTGATAAACTCCTGCGTGATTCGTAAATGGCTTGTGCAATCAAAATGTTTAATTTTTGTTTTCTTAACAGCAATGCAACGCTCGATCAGATTTTGTCAAAAAATTCCATGTCGCCATTAAAAAAATATACTTTTCAAAATTCGAGTCAAATTATTAGCCTGTCAGGGTTTGAAAAAAATAACCTTGTATTAAAATGGCCAAAACATGAACCAAAAAATTAAATGAACCTTCTAGGAACAATGATGTAGCAGTATCTCCGTGGTTCGTTAACAATGATTCTGGTATGCAAGTTTTTGAGTACACGCGACAATCTTTCTTGAATCAGGTAAGTACCATAAAGGCTGGTTTAGACGCTCATGCAATCATAGCCCAAGTAAATTGTTGCGTTGAGTTCGCGCAAATCCAAAAATCGACCTGAATAAAATCTCTTCGGCAAGATATATTATTTGCATGAAGTTGGTACAGTTTTTGAGCGTGTGGAGAAAATCCTTCATTTCAGTTCATTTGCGCACATTTACATGTACAAATTGAATGAATGTCTTAACTAGCTTGAAAATCACCATATTATTATTATCTCTTGAATACGGTTTTTTCTTAGCCATAAGCAACATTCACCTTTTCCGGGACTCAACATTATTGAATTCTGTGTTTAAATGCTACGGACAACTAAATCATTCTGATCAGAGAGATGGTTCGAGTGATAACTTGCAGCGTTGACGTGTCTACTCTGAGATACCTACTTGATCTAAGGAAAGCCTTACTTTTCAGGTTCAGTTTTATTGTTCTCAACTCTTATATTCAAGACCACATTTGAAATCATGAGATTTGATTGATATCTTGATGATAACCATCATCATCATTTTATCCAGAATGCCTTTTTGAATACCTGAATTTGGATAAGTAACGGCAAATCCAATTTCTAAATATTATACTGGATAACAAATCAATTTTGCATAAACCTTGCTCAGAAGGTTAGTCCAATAATAAGATAGTTGTAGCCACTTCTTTAAAACAAATGACCACCATGTAAAGGACAAATTATCTCTATAGGTGATGGGCGGTGACTGATTAGAACCATCAATCAACCCTTACCAATCATCACCAACTATCATTAGTCCGTAGCAGTTAAGAACAGACTCTTCACACAGTATTTTTGTTAACTTACCCAACTCCTTCCATCCTCTTTTAATCTTGTCTCCTTGGAACTACCGCGGGAAGTTTTGACATTTATTCATCACTAACTGACCCGGCCAATTTCAACCGCCTCATAATCAATAAACGTGTTGTTGAATCAAACTTTCTCTTTTCGTGAATTTTTCCTATGTTCCGAGTAATCAAGAATCTTAAAATTCGGTTCTGGCAGTTCTGGAGTTACAAATGGTGAAAATCTTAAAAACAACTTTGTTGTTTTTTTAATAGATTTTGATATGCAACGGTATCAGCGTTGTGGTGCAGAGACTAAAGATGCGTCTCCACTTGCAACACAGCAGCGAACCGAACGCCGTCGCGAACCTCGTCGCGAGCGCCGTTGCGATACCCCGGATACCCGTCCCAAACACTGTCGCGCAGTTGTTGTTCTTTTGGCGATATCGATCGCTGCATTGTTGTTTGTGACAAGATGGAGAATCGGGGACGGACAGATTGGAAGTCAAATTTTCTAGCGTCAGTTAGTTGGTTCATAGCTTTATTGCAGTGCAGTGAATAGGTTGTTTCCAGTGTTTCGCTTCCGATTTGATTATTAATAAAATGGACTCAAGAGACCAGGATTGAACGATTGAGAAGTTTTGAAAAAAAGAACTGTTATGAAATGCATTAAAACAAAATTAAAAAGAATGATGTATGAGGAAAAATATCGTCCAAGATAAATGTTTCAACTGGCCAGTGGAAAAAGGTGACTGTCTCATACTCGTCATAAAAGGCGAAGATGAAAAAAAACTTTTGTTACTGGAGCAGGTGAGTAAATAAAGCGAATTGGGTAAGATTGCATTGTACATTTCTCCCGTGAAAAGTCAAAACCTCGTGAAGTAGGTACCTACTTGAATACACATTTATAACCATTATTGGTTTACAAAATATCATGTTCATTACATTCACGTGTGTATTGATAATGTCCTATAGTCCGTTTCACGAGGGTTTATACTCACGTCATTGATTGTCTCTCCTTTTCTAACTCATGGAGAGGTTCAAAAACAGACTGAAACAGAATAATTAATGACGTGATAAACATCGGTCGTTACTAGAATCCAAAATGGCCGCCGAGCAACAGCTGATTTCTATCATCTCAGAATAATAATAACCTAAAATTTGGTTATGTGATCAAGTAATTAATCAAAACAATGTTGTTGTCAAAACACAAGTCAGTTAACTTCTCCAATGTCACAGTTTTGTTGTATAAAATACCTTGTTGGTATTCAGAATGTGAACAAAATACGATTAAAAAGCTTGTGGTCCACTTTACAAAGGATGGAGATGCTGAAAAACCTTTTTTACCACTTGAGGCAGTTTTGGAGGTGAGTTATTTCATAAAACTAGTTCTTTGTACCTATTCATTATTCCTATTCCATCTCCTGAACTTTTGTAGAGAGTATCTGATGCCCTTTGAATTGATATTACAACTCTTAAAAGATCAGTTCTCATCAGTTCTCCACCAAAGTGATGTATTAAATTTCGTTTACCTAATAATTCATAAAAAAAAATGCTGACTAGCTGATTTCTCGTGGGTTGATGTTCATCCAGTGATTGGGGGACGTCTACTGATGAGAATAAAACTCGACCATTGTGGGTTTTTGCGATAATGGTGCTTTCTTAGTTTTTTATTCAAACGTGTCTATATAGCAACGATTATTGCTTATTAGTATACTAAGAGAAGTCCGTTTTGTGAACTATTATAAATGGAAAAATACCCTTTGCAAAAACACACAATTGTGGCGAGTGTATCCCCCAAAAAGATCAGCTCCTCAGCAATTTTTTTTTTTTTTTAATAATGATATTTCTACTGGACTTCTATATGAATGTATTTTTTCACTCTCTCGAGCTTGCAATCCCTCCATGTGAGGATTTTTCAAAAACGACATATCTTGCAATTTCATTCTACATGATTTTCTTAATGCACAAACAGAAGCGAACTGGAATAGCGTTGAGTCTGATGGTAGAGTCACAAGCAGTGCACGCTGTAAGCTGCCTAGTCTAACGATCGCTCGCATCCGGATGGCGGATATACACGCGACTACGCTTACAATGGATGACCAGCCTTAATCCAAAATCTAAATGGAAAACAAATCTGAACGTGTTCTGGAGAGCGTTTTGGAACATACTTGTTCGGCTTCAATACAAAATTTGAACGCTCTTGAAACTATATGAATTAGCTACGACATACTTTTTTTTCCAAGTAATGACGTCATCGATGACGTGAGTATGAACCCTCGTGAAACGGACTGTACTCAATTTGACCCGGCCCTTCTGACCAACCCTGTATGAGGATTAATAGATTCAATAAATACATATGAACATAATACGTTCAATTGCAACAAACGACGACTCACTCAATAAAATCAAAAACAACGGAAAGTCGTGATGTTCGCTACTTTGTTGCGCGATTGTGTTCGGGACGTTGTTTGCAACGGCGCTCGCGATGGGGTTCGCGACGGCGTTCGGTTCGCTGATTTGTTGCAAGTGGGGACGCACCTTGAGGCATCGGCTTCTCACGCAGAACATCAAAATTTCAATAAAATATGTATACAGTGTGTCCAGAATAAAATGATGTACATGGGACTATACGAGGATATTGGAAACGGTAAAAGATACGACGTTGCTTAAATGGAAGAAAAGTTGCGTATTTGTATGCTCAAAAATATTCTACCTTTGTTTCATTTTGAATCGATTTCGTTATGTTCATACAGGGTGAAAAAAGAAAAGGTTCATTTTGAAAAAAACACAATATTTTGCTTGTTATAAAACCCAACACTTTCAAATTTCCAGGATATAGGTAAGAGGATACGACGATTCTAAAACGGCGTCAAAAAAATTCTAGACCTACTATGTTGCGTCCAGACAAAGTCAAGTCTGTTTTTTTTATGGAAGTCATATTTTTGGAAATTATTTTCAATACGGACCATGAAAATGGAGAAGTTCAATATGGCCTCCATAAGAAAAACCAAAGTTGGCTTCGGCCGGACGCAACATCGTGGGCCTACAATTTTTTCGACACAATTTTCAAAATCACCGTATCTTCTTACCCAGATCCAGAAATTTTCAATACCTCATCTTTTATAATAACCGAAATATTGTGCTATTTAAAAAATGGCCATTTTTCTTTTTCACCCTGTATCTCCATTACGGTATCGAATCAAAACAAACCAAAGTGAGATTATTCTTGGGCACGCAAATACGCAACTTTTCTTCCATTTAACCGATACTGTATCTCCTGTAGTTTCCGATATCCCCACGTACATCATTTTATTCTGGACACACTGTATGAAAATTAATTAATTTCTCGAAAACCGCTCAAGATAGGTCTAGGAAGTTATAGTGTCCGCCATACATAATATGGGAATTTTTTTCATCATTCATATTTTTTTAAAAGCTTAATTCGGGGATGTGCATGTCCGATAACCAAAAAATCAATTTTAGCGAGAATTTTGAAAGATGTCAAAACATGGGTTAATTTAACAAATTATCTAAAAAATCAATGAGAAAAAGTTGTTTAGATTCCATTAAGGACTCCACATGCCGCTTTGCTGATCCGATAAACAGATTAAAACTCATATTTTACCCCTTTTATTAAAAGGAAAATCGAAAATTATGATTATAATATGTACTTTTAAATCAACTTTATTCCACTAAACTACATCGGTTTGATATTAAATCTCTCGAATTTCTTATGGAATAAAACAATCAAGGGATATAAATCATAAAACACCGTCTGGTTATGTCCCTAACTGTACCCACGTCTTTTTTTCCACAGTAGATACGATTTTATAGAATCGTTATTTTCAAGATTCAACTATAGGCGAACTATAATAGTGAATATTCGATGATAAATCCCCCTTGTTGTGACAATATTATAAAGGATTTTTACCATCAAATTAAACCGAAGGTTCACATGAAGACATTTCAAAAATATTCGAAAAATGATGCTGATTTCCAACATTTCTGAGATTATTTAATTCATTGCCTACAAAAGAAAATTAAGACTAAAAAAGTTAAATATGTGTTTGCCAAAATAAATGGATAAAATATGGGTTTTTAGCATTTTTAAAAAATTTAAATCGTGTTTATTTGAAAAACCAACTACAGGTTTTTTCTAAATTTGCTAATATAGTGTTGAATAGATTTCCAGAATAAACATCTGAAAGTTCTCGAGTCATAGAAAACTTTCAGATGTTTATTCTGGAAATGTATTCAACACTATATTAGCACATTTAGAAAAAAACCTGTAGTTGATTATAATTTTTTTGAATCATCAACAGTATCAAGACAAACAATCATATTATATCTTCCGGATTACAGGTTTCATTGTTTTTCTCAAAACTTACTTCTCGTGACCTATGGGATTTTTCAAATAAATGATTCAAATACATAGTCGGGCTAATCTGTGAGTATTGATAATTATGTCAGGCAAATGAACGTTGTTGAATCTACAAATTCTCAGCTAGACCAATGCCAGACTCACTTTCCACTATTTGCGATAAGCCAGACTGCTGTTTTCATAAACCTTATGTTCGTATTTAGTAAATTTAATGTTCAATATCTATGACTGGGAAAATAAGTGGACGGCATAGTTTTTCATTTTTTTGAATCCATCCAGAAATTGTAGCCAGACTCAAAAATTCTTGTGTTTTGTCACTAAAAGAACAGATTCATCCAAGAACAGCGAATGGGAAAATTAGTTGAATAAAGTTAATTTTACAATAAACTCATCAATTTCGATTGTCATTTTGATTGAAATATAAGTAATATTTTTTTAAATCTGATTTGCTCCAAAATCGGCATGTGGAATCATTGGTGAATTCTAAACAACCTTTTCAAATACAATTTTTCGATATCTTAACAAATTGATTAGCCAATTTTTTGACACCAAATTGAACTTTTTTAAAACATTTCGCCAATTCGATGAACCCATGACATGTGTAAAAATTGATTTTTTGATTATCGGGGATAGTCCCCGGAGAAAGTTTCTCAAAAATATAAATAACAAACAAATTGTTCATATGTACCCAACTTTATGGCGGACACTGTATAAAAATATATTTGGAAAACAAGTATCACGCCTTAGCTGATAAACGTCCAAGGTACCATTGACCGTGAATCACCCTCTGTACCTATATTAAGAACATGCGGTGGTATGAAATTCGTCGGGTTAGCTAGTAATCAGTAGATTCCTCACACAAAAATATTGCGATCGACCTCAACTTGTCTTTTCCAAAAGTTGAGTTGAGAAATACACTGTGCCGAAGATGAATTTTAATGAAATCGAAAACTACTGATTAAAAAAAAAAAACGCCGAGACATGTCAAAAGATTTGTCAAGGGGGACGACTAAAAATTACGTTGCCTCACTTCACCCCCTACCCCCCATTGACTCCCCCTTAAGAACCTTAAATGGGAAAGGGTATCGAGTAATAGCTTGTTTGAAAGGCCTTATCAAGTGTTTTATTATGAATATATATTTGAATTTTTGAAATCGGTCGATTCGTTTTCGAAAAATTTGAAAAAATATTTTAACATTTCAAAAAAGAATAATTAAAAAAATTATTAAAGTCACAATAAATACCCAACAGCAACACACTAGAATATCACTTTTTTAGTAAGTGTTCAAAATGTCCGTTATTGGCCATACAATGATATAAGCGATGTTCAAATTCTTGAAGCACATTTTCAAAAACATCCTGTGGAAAATCATGGCACTTTTCGATGATGCGTTGACGAAGTTCCTCTAAAGTTTGAGGTTGGGGAGGAAACACTATAGATTTTAAATGACCCCATAAAAAAAGCCCAATGGCGTCAAATCAGGTGACCCACCAGGCCATTCCATAGGTCCTCTTCGTCCTATCCATTTGTTTGGAAACTCGCCATCTAGCCATTGTCGAACCGGAAGAACATACAGTCTGTCCATGGCTTTCTTGCGGTCACGTCACAGTATTTGACGTTTGGCAGTGTGTCGTAGATTGATCGCTCCACATGTGACGTTTGTTAAATTGATCCGAAAGTCCCTCGTCCAGACGTACGTGATTTTTTTTTCAATGTGTAAGAGAGAGACGGAAAAGTATGACGTAACCGCAGGAAAGCCATGAACAGACTGAAGTGAGGAGGAGCACTGTCTTGCTCGACATATACTTCAGCCTAATGAAGCACAGGGTTTCCATCCAAATCGATTTGGTTTTCGATTGCTTCAATAATAAGGGGATTGATGGTAGTTTGCAACATATCCAAATAAATTTCTTCATTCAAATTTCCATCAATAAACAACGGCCCAATTACTTTTTTTCTAAAATGCAAATGCCTGCCCATACATTGATTTTTTGGGGATACTGGGTATGTCCTTCTACAAAAGCATGAGGATTATCATCGCTCCAATATCTGCAGTTTTGCTTATTCGGTAAAACGTGCATTTATCACTGAAGCAAATATTCTTTACCTGAATGGCGTTATCAGTGACCGCTGCAGTCATTCGTTCGCAAAACTCAACCCGCCTATCAAAGTCGTCTTCACTTAACTCTTGGTGTATTTGCATTTTATAAGGATGGTATTTATGGAGTTTAGTAACTTTGTGTACAGAGCCTAATGAAATACCGGTTGCATCAACAACTTTGCGTAAGGAAGTTTTCGGATTTATGCCAAAATGTCCTACAACTTCAACCTGAGCGGCTTGATCCAAAATTCTCCGCTGAATCGATCCAGTTTCAGTAAATTTAGCAACAAGGTCCAGAACATACCTATGCGAAGTTGTCTTCTCCGGATGTCTTGCGTTAAACGTGACGGCAGTTCGCCAAACACATTGATTTTCGGCACCATAAATTAGAATCAGTCCCACTCTCACCTAGTGTATAAACCATTTTGGAAGTAAAATCAAAATTGTTAAATATTTCGAGATTGTCACAAATACAACTGACAGCAAATAGATTCAAGTACCTAGGTAACGAAATATTTCGCTACCTTAATAACAAAAAAATTACTTAAAGCCATTGACTTTAAATACTATAGACTGGGCATCCCATTCATCAAAGGGTATTAGTCTTGACGCCAACATCACAATAAGTGCGAAAGAGACAACACTATGAGTGGAAAGAGATAAAACGAGGAATCCGAACCCATCGGGCAACACCGCATGAGAACATGTGATTCTTATAATACGTACGTCCGAACTCGATTTTCATCTGGAACAGCGGCGGCACATTTCGAGTTTCTACCGTTTTGCATGAAAAATATAAATGAATATTAATTTGGGTAGGCACCTATGTCGTTATTGTTATATGACAGTATATCACATTTTTGACTTTCTGAATCAATAAAAATTGAAATTTTCATAACATTAAAAATTAAATCTCCTGCTGTTCTTCCGACAATGATGAATTACGGTTCCGAATAAAATGACAACCAAAATACAAAATATATTTCGCCTTTCTTACATAACTCTAAGGCCATTTTACTCAATTTGCCAATTGATTTTTGTTTTTGGAGACGGGAAACTGTATGGTCTGCCGGTGAGTCATGATTGGCAAGCTTCCCGGTTTTAAATATTTGATTCCATCAATGTCACGTAAATAGTCTTGTGGGTTAAAATGGGCCGAACACAAAAAGGGAGGTTTGATTCGAAGTCGGTCCTCGTCAATCCTCACCAAAGAACACCAAATATTTCGCAGCTCTTCATTTTTTGGAAATCTAAAATTGGATAACAAGAAAAAAATATAAAAAATAGGAAACAGCAACGTTTTACTTTTCTTGTTTCTAATACATAAGTATATGTACAGGCGAAAAGTATTATAAATAAATGGCCGAAAAACTATTTTTAACTATACCAAAATGATTATCAGTGCTGGAAAGTGAGTGGAGATAAATTCAAAGAAATATGGTGCAGGAGTCATACTAAACAAAGACCGCAAATATTGGTATACCTGCAAATTGAAGCAGGTAAGCAATATTGTTTATTGGTCTATTCTTCTTTAAATTAATGTCTAGACATAAATTTAATTTTGTATGTTTAGACATAAATTTGGCCCAAAAACATTCATGTCTAGATATACATTCAAGGAAGTATGGGCAAATAAACAATACATAATGCGTAGGTACCCTGCTTCAATTTGCAAGTACCAATATTTGCAGTTTCTATCCACTTTTCGCATTCTCCAGAAAATTAAACATTTTTTATATGTCCTATACCTACCTTAAAAACAAAATTGCCATTTTTTGGCACGTTTTAAAATGTAAAGGTTTATTCGGAAGCCTTGGGAACAGGGTAAATATCTATTTTCAACCATTGAACTTTTATTTAAAACTTTTTTCCAAACGTCAAATTAAAAAGTGAATTGCGGGGTCCATTTAGCTGTGCCCTGTACAAGGTTTTTTTATATATCAATTTAGACCCCCTTTATCTTTTTTATTTGACGTTTCTGACAAAAATGTCCCTTCATAAAAGTCTATTGATTGGTTTCGAGCAAATTGTTGGAAAAACTATATTTCGCTTTTACAGGAAGAAAGACTGGGCGTCGTCAAAATGTTTAATTCCAATTGAAAGGTACAGGCAAAGAGGGCGATATGTCAAAAAGTTAATTTTGAGATAAACGCGAGGTTTTAAGAGCTCTAAAAAGTGATTATAATAATAATAATGGTAAAAGTAAGCATTCTTACTGAAGACTTCAACCTTATTGTAATAGAAAAAACGAAAATAAGACAGTTGAGGAAGTATCCAATAAATAATTCATCTTGACTAGGTATGTATGAAATAGTCGAGGAAATAATGGAATAGGTATTCAAGTAATATGAATATCCTTTCTTATTTGAGAACAATCGGTTCCTATTGCATAAAACACTACCATTCAAGCTTTTTTTCCAAATCAGTTTCATTTTTTCGTTGTTACCTATTCACGAATAAAAACAAACATTTAAACTTCCTGAAGATTGAAAAATCCTCATTTTCATGAATGAAATATGATGATGCCTACACTCTACACCACTGGATCCCTCTCCAGTCAATGCTCAATGCAAATTTGACACTTACCTGTGAATGGTGATTTCTGGATCCGAATGGTCCAGTTTTTGACACAGCAAGCACAATCTTACCATTTTTCACAAATAAAGTCACAATACAACACTTCACAATCACGAAAGTAGAAGTTTTCAAGTTGAAACCCCATGGCATCACCGCACTACCTTCAAAATCGAAACCAGCTGTTTAAAGGCAGCGTTGCCGTGTACTAGGACTAATATTTACTATGTATCGCCTGTATCCAATGCACAAAAAATCATTATTTAATGAATGTTAGTAATTAAGCTTTGAGTAGCACAAAAATTTTTCACATTATTTATGATATGAAATGATATCATCATTAGACACTATCACCGTTCAACATTGAGTTGATTCACACGAAATCATGGTTGTAAATGTGTCAGATTATGCGATAATCTAGAATAGTGAACCTTGATGCACCTTCTTGAAAAATGAACAATACTCAATCCTCCTTGATTTTCATTGTATCATGTCTTATCAATCAATTTCGTACACAGAGGAATTTTCATTGATGAAGATTTGCCCAAATCGGCAACCGCGTCCAAAGCAGGTCAGTTTTCGGCGACGCAGATAGATATAACTCGACAAGGATAGCGATACAGTGAATTTCTCAAGACATACGTCCAAAATTGGATGATGGTGCCATTATTTTTGAAGGTTTCCTTCTCTAAAGCCTTATAAAACTCAATGCTTAAAGCTTAAAGGTACAACGATAAATAAATACTTCGCCAACTTTTTTGTTTTTTTTTCAAATTTCTCGAAAACGATTCGACCGATCTCAAAAATTCAAACGTCATAATAAAGCACTTAATAAGGCCTTTTAAACAAGCTATAACTCGATACCCTTTCCCTTCTAAGACTCTTAAGATGGTGCCCCTGGGGGGTAGGGGGTGAAGTGGGGCGAAGTAATTTTTACTTAAAAAGTCGTCCCCCTTGACAAATCTTTTGACGTGTTTCGGCGTTTTTTTTAAAATCAGTAGTTTTTGAAAAAAACCAGGTGGGAAGTTTTCAAATGAACACCCGGCATGGGGTTTGTTTGACATGCAGAATTCATATCTGGCCTTGGTATGGGCCTTACATGTAGAGGGCGCCACTTACATATCTTTCCAATTATTCAAATAGTTATAACTTTGTTTGTACGCACTCGAACATTGTTTTAGAATTAAAAAAAAAAGTTTCGGTCATTTTTACGGACGAAAACCCCACTACTATACTTTGTATAATTCTATAAGGGTAACCTTTTTCAAGATATTTGCCATTGAAGTAATCTATGCAATGTTGTTGTGAATGGAAAATTTTGAAAATCAACAGAGGGGGCATCGAAAACGCCGTTGTCACGATAATTTTGACAGGTGTCTTGATGTTCAATGTTTCTTATTAAAAAAAGCTCCAAAAAATAATTGAAAAAAAATCTTTTTTTCGTTGAAAAAAATGTAAAATCAGATTAAATCTTTTAAAATCAAGAAATAATGAGCATTCAAGCTACTGTCAAAATTACCATGATAACGCCGTTTTCAGGGCCTCCCATGTTCATTTTAAAAAATTTCCATTCAAAACCACATTGCATGGATTACTTCAAGTTCAAATATCTTGAAAGAGGCTACTCCTAGCCACTTCGGCAAAGTATACCTTTTTCATGAAAACATCATGGAAAAATATTTTTTTCAATTAAAAAAAATGTACGAGTGCGTACAAAAAAGTTCAGAGTATTTGAATGAGTGAAAAGGTGTGTAGGGTGCGCCCTCTACAAGTTATAGCAATTCCGTGCTTAGATTTGAATTTTGCATGTCAAACAATCCCCATATACCCAATTTCATCGTTATAACTTGATTATTTGAAAAAATCTAATATTAAAATCCAACTTTGACACCCTGTATCTCTGTTAATATCAACTTCGGAATAGACAAGTTGAGGTTCGATTTGGATATTTTTGTGTGAGGAATCTACTCTCACCGAATGTCCCATTACTTCTGGTCCACCCTGTTCATGGTATAACTAACCCGACTTTGTTTTATACATAAGATGTAAATACAGGTACTGAACTATTCTGTTTGTCATTTTAGCAGCAGCAGCAGCCAAGGCAACAAAAACCAATAATACGCAGCAACCATGTCCGACCATCATTCCCAATCACAAACAAACGTAGACCATTTAGAAGATCAAACCCCACAAATGTTCTTGCTGGACGTCTTGCTGCCATCGGAAAGCAAAACATACCTAATGAAAACATTGTGGAAAAAGTTGAAAGTTTGGATATGAGTGATTCCGAAACTGAGGAATCCTCTGAACCAGAACAGAATAATCCGGTCACATTTGAACATCCCCTGGAAGAGCTTAAAAAGCTAGCCAACAGTCACAAACTTAGCATCACAACCAAGGTGTCAGTGATGCAATGGCAGAAAAGTGGCAAATATTTATGTTCAATAACAGTGGGTCTACATTCATTTAGCAGTTATCCGGACTTAGCGGATTCTATTGAAACTGCAGAAAACATATGTGCAAGTAAAGCTCTCGAAGGACTTATACCTAAATTCAACAATACCTTGAATTCTCCCAAAAAGTCGACGTATGTACCGCAAAAAGATAATTTCATGCATGCTTACGCATCTTCTATAATATCTCCGAATAGTTTTTTCCTACGAAGAGCGGATCATCAAGCCAAACTGTCAGCCTTACAAGATCAATTACAAGCAAGATACCAAGGCGTTACAAGTGGGGACGTGAAATTGAAAGATGTGGTAACCAATTCCATCTATGCGTGTTACAAAGAAGGAACATGGTACAGGATATGCATCAAAAAGATTATGAGCAAGATAGCAATTTCAGTGTTTTATTGTGACTTTGGCTATTACCAAAGCGTGAGGCTACACCAGTTGGTACCGCTGGATCAGGCATTCAGGCGGCTACCTTTCCAAGCCATGAAAGCCAGACTTGTGGGAGTCTTGCCCAGAAACAACTTTTGGTCTGTGCCTGATTGTGATCGGTTTAAGGAAATGATTCAGGACCAGTTGTTGTTCGTATTGGTTGAAGGGGTTGAGCCAGACACGATCTATCCGGAAGATTCGGTTCTGCAGGTGATTTTGGGAATCAAGACTAAAGATATGGGGGATATACTTGTGAGAGATGAGCTGGCGAAGATGGAAGTTGCGGTGAAAAATGAATGATGGATCAAGTTGTGTTGAGAAGCTTGTTTTTATTTTATTTTACTCTACAGAGAGTGTTGACTTGAGTCCTTGATGTTTTGTATTTATGCTTAAGAAAGTTCCTTTGGTTAATGTACAGACAAATTTCTATTCATGTTATGTATGTGTTTTTGTGATACGATCACATACATACATCAAAATACCGTCGGAAGGATCGACAACACAACACACAGTTTCGTTCACTAGAATTGTTCTTGTTTTCTTTTCAGAATATTCTCTAGTTCATTTTCAATCTGTAAGTAGTTGAAGTCGTTTATCGGTTTTAATAATATTAACCTAGTATTATATTCATGGTTTTGTTTATAATTTGCTGTTTTATTTTCCGCTGTTTTTTTTTCTTTTTTTGCATATCTTACAGTTCGTTCTACATAAAGAATACAGGGTGTCCGTTCCGGGTACGGAGCGGCTGCATCTCGACAATGGTGAGACCTAGAGGTTTGGGAAAAACATCTCTAGGAGTAAACTGGGTAAGACAATGAGCGGTATGATAAAAACAAGTATTTGCGTGTACTTCAAGTAAAAGCTTATACAGGGTGTTTCAAAAACATATTGCCAAACTTTAAGGGATTATACCTTATACAAAAATATTACGATAGAACCCAACTTGTCTATTCCGAAAGTTGATATTGACAGAGATCAAAGTTACATTTTAGTTTTTGATTTTTCTGCATAACTTTTGAAATAATGAAGTTATTTTGATGAAATTTGGTACATGAGGATTGTTTGACATGCGAAATGCAAATCTGACCTTGATATTGCTCTTACTTTGAGGTGGCGCCACTTACACACCTTTTAACCATTCAAATAGCCATCACTTTTTTGTATGCATTCGTACTTTCTTTTTTTAACGAAAAATTGATTCTTCCGTCATATCTACATAAGAAAGGTATACTTTGTAAAAGTAGCTAAGAGTTACGCTTTTCAAGATATTTGCACTTAATGTAATGCATGCAATGTGGTTTTGAATGGCAAATTTTGAAAATAAACGTGGGTGGCTTTGAAAATGGCGTTACCATGATAATTTTGACAGTTGTTTCAATGTCCAATGTTTCTTATGGAAAAAAAAAATAAAATAAAAAAAAATAAATTCCAAAATAAGTCATTTTTTTTTTAATAAACAATATTGAAACAAATGTCAAAATTAGTATGATGACGTCGTTTTCAGCGCCACCTATATCTATTTTCAAAATCCTCCATTCAAAACCACTATGCATGGATTACTTCAAGTGCAAATACATATCTTCAAAAAGGTTACTCCTAGACACTCTTCCAAAGTATACCTTTCTTACGTTAATATGCCGGAACAATAACATTTTCGATAAAAAATGAAAGTACGAGTGCATACAAAAAAATTATGACTATTGGAATGAGTGAAAAGGTGTGTGAGTGGCGCCCCCTGAGTAAGAGCCAAATTAAGGTCAGATTCAATTTCACATGTCACACAATCCTCATATACCAAATTTCGTCAAAATAACTTCATTATTTTAAAAGTTATTTGAAAAAATCAAAACTAAAATTCGACTTTGACACTCCTGTATCTCTTTTGATATCAACTTTCGGACTAGACAATTTGGGGTCTATCGAAATATTTTTGTGTAAGGTATAACATCAAAAAGTCTGGCAACATGTTTTTGAAACACCCTGTACTTCCTAGTGCATGGACATAACAGAAGAAAACATGCTATGTTTCAGTTTTCCAACGTCTCAGCATCATGATTACAATATAGTGTAGTGTGTCAAAAGTTAGCATCAAAATAATTTAAGGAGTAAGTACTGATGCCTAAAAATAAAAAAAAAACACCTGGCGAATCATGTGAGATCGCTCTGCATGATAGCGATAGCATGATGAATAACCAAAGAAATTGCCCTAGCCGCATCCTGGACATAGCAGCATTTTTGATCATATCTCCGTCCTCTCGATGACAACCGGAATTAAAAAACGAGTCGTAGGTGGATACGAATCATGCTGGAAGGTAGGAAGCCCAAGCAACTATGTTTGAAAAAACTCTGACTATCGAGGTAGCTAGAGGCTGCCCCAGGAAAGAGTCATATCCCCTCTTCTCTGGAACCTAATAACAAGACGACCTACTGGTGGAATTAAACAGCAAGGGATTCTACGCCCAAAGCTATGCTGACGATGTCGTAATACAAGTACAAGCACACCAGAATGTTATCAGAACTGCCCTGAATAAGGTGTAGGAAGGTGAATCCTGAGAAATCTCCCTATTCAGCTTCACGGGAATTTCCGTTTTCTGGGGAGCCAATTTAAATCTGTATTCTTCCGACAAGAACTGCAGGTGGCAGGAAAAGTCAAATACCTAGGCATCATCCCAGAGGACAAGCTCTCGTGGAACTCGCACCATCAGAAAATAGTTAATCAAGGAAAAGCCACAATAATGGCAACAAAAAAAAACAGTAGGCAAAACCTGGGGTTTGAATACTCGTATGGTTCACTGGCTCTACTGTACTTTGGTAAGACCAACACTTCTTGTCTACGGCACTGTTGTCTGATGGCGAAAAATCAAGCAACGACAGGCAGCCACAGAACGGGCGAGCATGTCTTTGTATAACTGGAGCCGAGAGAACCGCCCCCAACGCTTGCTATATAGGTCATGCTTGACCATCATCATCTAGATATCTTTATTAAAATGGGAGCAAGAATGAGGGCATATTATAGTCTTAGCAACACTGGAAGGTGGAGCCACTCAAATTCCCAAGGGCATATTAAGGAGGAGTGATATGCCGAAGAAATAAACAGGCCTTTTAAAACCAAGCTTCACTGGGAAGAGGGAACGGTGGAACAACTCCGAAGGTCACATCGAGGACTATGGTACACGGACGTTTACAAGACCTGCCGGGGGACAGGCGCCGGAACCGTAGGGGAAAATCCAACGTGGAAATCATGAACCGCTTGGGGTGCCTGCTACTCTCGAATATCTGTAGAATGCTTGCTCGTAGCGACTTTTAACAATTATACTTTCTCTGCGTAGGAAATATATACAGATAAATCTGTTTCAATGCTTAAAAATGTGATACAAAAAAGTTGTCGCTCAATATAACAGGAAAAATGGGTGTAGGTGGCGCCCTCCACAAGTTAGAGCCATACTAAGATCAAATTCGAATTTCGCCTGTCAAGTGACACCCAGACATCTATTTTGATCAAAATATCGACATTGCTTCAAATATTGTTTAGAAGAAACAAATAAATATCAAACTTCAATGCCCAGTATCTCTGTAATGAAGCATTTCCGGACACATGTTCATAGGACATCTTCGACTCGATTTCATCTGAAGAACACGCAGTGAAATTTTGCCTTACCTCTCGTGACACCCTGTCTATATCGGCCAACCCTTTTAAAAAGATATGTATTTGGTGAGAAAAATATGACACTCACAAAAATATCTTCTGAATGAACTGCAACTGTTTTTTGCATATTATACAGGGTGGCTCATCGAAAACGTACCGTAAGGCATTACAGGGTGGGAAAAAATCTTGCAAAAAACAAAAACACATCAAGTTTGTTTGTCAGGGAGAAAATGTCTGACTCAAAAACCCTCAATCCCCTAAGCGGCACCCTCGCAAGCTTTTTTCAAATAGGAAGGAGGGTCAAGTGATAACTCATTAAAAGGGTCTTATCATTCCCTATACAATGCTGCTAAGTTTATAAAAATCTGGCCACTCTTTCTGAAAAATATGAACCCTTGAAAGTTATACAATGATGTGTGACGAAAAATGCTAAATGCTAACCTTGGAGGGTTGAGGTGTTTTGAAGTTATTTTTGTGTCAAAGATTGTACCCCATGCTACCCCTGACAAATTAACTTGACGTTTGTTCAAATTTTGCCACCTTGTGCCTGGCGGTACGTTTTTGATGGGGTAGCCTGTGTAATTAACTTTTTTTTGTCTCAACACTATACCTTTTCAACTTCAAATTGGGACTAAACAACTTCACGTTGAGAATTTTTTAAATCAAATTGGGAATAATCCAAGGTATTCAATTTGGAACTAATCAACTTCAAATTGGCACCAGTCAACAAACAAATAAAGCGAGAAAGCGTTGATTATGAGCTACATTTTTCTGGCAGAGCTATTTACGTTTTTAACCCGACAATAATATTTGACGGGTTAAAAATTTCAATATTCGTTATTTATGTAATTATTATGATATAAAATATTATAAAGTGATTTTAATCTGGTCCAAAAACATTTTGGAATCCAATTTTATTACTTTATGTCCCCTTGTTCACTAGCAACTAGCAGTCTTTCATTGTTAGGGACTTATATTGAATTGGTCTATTCTCAATTTGAATTTGTTTATTCCCAAATCAAAGCTGACTAGTCCGAATTTGAAATTGATTAGTTCCAAATTGGATATGATTATTCCCAATTTGATTTTGTCAACTCCCTACTTGAAGTTATTTTGTCCCAATTTGAAGTTGAAAAGGTATAGATAGCAAATCTATGTAGACAGAATTTATTCTTGGCACCATGCTCTATTTCAAAATGCAATAGTTTTTTTTTAGTTTTTTCTTCGGAGCGTTGATTTTTATATCCAGATACTGCGATGAAATACGTCCAGCGGTTCAACAATCCAAGGCAGAGGACAGCGGAGACGACGTTCCAACCACTATGCTTCGCTCAAACACATCGGTTCTTGCCCCTTTTGGCACAAAGTCGGTCCACTGTGTACATTTTCCATCGTTTTCTCTCTCATATACAGTGACAATATACAAGACTGTGACGACAATGGAGGTCTTATTTTCTATTGGCTAGCGACGGATCCGCCATGTTGCAGCTAGCATTCATTGTTTATATTTGTCATGTGTGCGTCGTTCGTGTTTTGTGAGTGTTTTTGTATCAAATTCTATAACTTGACGATCAAAACATCGATTTCAATGCCTTACAATAAAAAAAAAAGTGCGGTTTCGGCGAAGGGGACGCCTGGGATATAAAAGAGGTTCTCCGACATTGAGAGAAAAGTGTTTTTGTGATCGTTGCATTAATTGTAAACGGGCAGTGTGAAAGAAAACACAAAGAAGTAACTGTACATACATAGTTGACTGAAAATAAATTGCTTAAAGCTGGACAGTGTTTTCTATAGCGAAAAAACGCAAAAATACGTTTAAATTTATTCTTAGGCACCAAAGTAAAGGAGGAAAAATGTTTAATTGAGTTTATTGCACAGTAAAGGTGAATGAATCAATCTACTGAGGAGAACAAATTAAGCCAGTCAGACCCTGGTGTAGACTTTCCTTTGTTCTCATAATGAAATTGTCAGGAATTACATAAATTTTGCCTTTCTTTTTTTTTTTGGAAAGTTACACAGAAAAAAGTTTTATTTTCCACCCTTTTTTCAAACGTTAATTTTGCTTAAAATTTAACAAGGAGTCAAATAATAAATGAAAACACTGTACAGTGTTATTGATTATACATGTTCACCCCCCCCCTAACTTTCTTTGACGTTTAAAAAAGTGTCCAAAATAAAAGTCTTATGGTTGAAAATGGAACTTTTAAAGAACCTGTTTTCACATATACAGGGTGTTCCAAAAAGTCTGGGCGAGGTCTAACTTCCTTGTTTCAAATTGATACCCTACTTTTTTATTTGATGTTTGGATTCTCACTTAAATTCTAAACATTTTCTATGTAGCATATTCTATACCTAAGTTTAATGTATGAAAAGATATTTGATATTAATGAATTAAATGATACTTATTTTTTGTTAAAAATGTGAAGTATATCTACTATTTCGAAGTATTGACGCGAGTATTGAAGTGAATGTCACGTCATTAAATACTTTCAAAATGTCAAAGTATTAAAGTATAAAATAATTCTGCTTTTGATTCAATAGATTTTTTTCAAATAATATATTATTTTATTTTCAGTATGGAGGACTGTAACCAGGAGAGTAATCGAAATGCATAAAAGTGGTCCAGGTTTCAAATCGTAATTCAGCTTCAATTGTTACCCCCATATGGCGAAAGGTCGTTAGCGATTTCATGTCAAACAAAAATGTTACCCAGGTAACATAATTGAAACAACGTTACGATTACTCTATCAAAATGCAACAAATTTTATTGGCTAGGTTGCATCAAAACTCCATTGAACTCGATACTACGGTAGCATGATACTACGACAAATAGATAAGCTCACGCGCATCTTGTCGGGTGACCCTTGTGAGGTTATGTTGTCAAGCTTCTGTCAGTTTGCAATGTAAATATTGTTGTTCTGATATTTGTGTGATAATATAAATAATAAATATCTTATTATTTCGTGAATTTCGCATAATTTGATGATGGTGTACTGTGCCGTGATGTTCTGCAGAAGCAGCAATAAGAAAAATAAAGAAAACCGTCCGTGTAAATACCGTTTATTTCGGTTTCCAACATCCAAGTATATTCGCAAGATATGGATACAGAAGTGTTATCAAAAGGACAGTTTTAATGTTGAATATGCTAGAATTTGTTCAAACCAGTTTTCTGAAGACGACTTTTGTGACAAAGAGAGACATTTGCAATTGCCCAAAACCACAAAAACCACATCGAATCATGTAGAAAAACAAAAAACCACAAGGAAACACATAGAACCAGAAAAATCGCAATGGGACCAGAAAAACCACATGGAACCACAAAAAAAACATACAGAGCCACATAGAAACACAACGAACCAGGAAATCTACATGGAACCACATAGAATAATAAAAATCTCTCAAAACCACAAAGAACCAGAAAAACCGCATGGAACCACAAAAACCACATATAGAAACACAAAAAAACA
This sequence comes from Orchestes rusci, assembly GCA_958502075.1. Classification (NCBI taxonomy): domain Eukaryota; kingdom Metazoa; phylum Arthropoda; class Insecta; order Coleoptera; family Curculionidae; genus Orchestes; species Orchestes rusci. Next base: position 8,668,575 of record OY293309.1, read on the forward strand.
CTGAGAACCACATGGAACCACAAAAAAACACATAGGACCACATGGAACCACGAAAAAACACATAGAACCACAAGAACCACATGGAACCACAAAAAAACACATAGAATCACAAGAACTACATAAAAACACAAAAGAAAAACACAACGAACCTGAAAAACCACAAAAAACACATAGAACCACTAAAAACCACATGGAACCACAAAAACCACATGGAACCACAAAAAAACACATAGAACCACATAGAAACACAAAAAAAACTCAACGAACCGAAAGACACCATGAAACCACAAAAAAACACATAGAACCACATAGAACCACAAAAACCACATGGAACCATGTAGAAACACAAAAAACATAGAAACACAAAAAAACACATAGAACCACATGGAACCATGTAGAAACACAAAAAATCATAGAAACCACATGCCAAAACCTCTTAGAACCACATAGAATAGCAAAAAGCCTCTTAGAACCACAAAACCACATGGAACCACATAGAACCACAAGAAGCCACATAGTACAACAATGACCACATGCATGGAGCCACATTAAATCACAAAGAACCACATAGATTCTCAAAGAAACACATAAGACCACAAAAGAAGGAAAAAAAGAACATAGAATCACAAAAAAACACACAAAACCACAAAGAACCAAGTCTGTCGCGACCTTGAAATTCCACTTCCACCGCACATAAAAAAGTTTCACCTCAAACATCCTTTCTAACGTCGAAAACCAACTGAGGAACATGTTTTTTCCTTGGTTTTTTCAATGTGACGGCAAAATTGAAAATATGATCTTTTTTTAAATACTATTTAACCTATCTGGAGGGATTTGCGTAGATTATAATATCAATTTTGGATAGATAGATAACCAACTAAATACATATTATTCATTTTGGGGTAAATAACCAACTATAATCATCAGAATTCATCAAAATCGCAATATAAGCCATGCTTTCCAATGCTATTTTATTCAATTGGGTCACCGGATAGCTTGATGCGCAGTTCAGTTCGAAACTCGTTCGGCTAGTGAGCATATCTTGTTTGTCGTAGTATCATGCTACGGTAGTATCGAGTTCAATGCAAAACTCTCACTATTTGATGATGATAGGTACCTATGAATATATTTCTTGTTATACATTATTCTGAAATGTATAGAATCTTCATATTTGTTTGTTTAATTGCATTAATTGATAAAGTAACTGATTGACGTCATATCCTTCATTGACAACAGTCATCATTGAACAAACCATGGGCTTGAAACACGATGCTGCGACGATTCAACCTCGATTTTTTCCTTATAGAGAATGCTTTACATGTGGAATGTGAAGTGGAAACTTGGAAAAAATGAATGAAAATGTGATAAAAGTATCTTGGCAAATTATTGACAAGCAATAAACGTTACCATCACAATGAATAAATAAAAGCGCTACTAGCAACAGCGCCCCCAAATGAACTAAGCAAAAAGAGGTTATGTTTAAAAAAAAACATAATATCGAGCTGATTGTCCATTGTTCACGGTTTTTCACGTTCGTGTTTTTGTTTTTTCCAGCCTTGAAAAAGAACAAAATAAAGGTTCGAAACGTCGGCATCTTTTATGAAAAACTGAAGTTTTCATTTTTCACGTCCTAGACCCGCAATCTTCCAAAACCACTTCTGTTCTCGGGACGCTAAATTCAGAGTCATAAATTATAGGATATGCTACATAGAAAATGTTCAGAATTTGAAGGAGAATCCAAATATCAAATAGAAAAATAGGGTATCAATTTGAAATAAGAAAGTTAGACCTCACCCAGGCTTTTTGGATCACCCTGTATATGTGAAAACAGGTTCTTTGAAAATTCCATTTTCAACCATGAAACCTTTATTTGGGACACTTTTTTTTAAAACGTCAAATTGAAGAGTTACGGGGTGGGGGGGGCATTTATAATCAATAACCCTGTACATCGTCACCAAAATATTACGATAGGGTTGTTTTTCTCGCCGATAGCGTAAGGCGCATGCTTTCTAACCAACTGACTGACAAGCAGTGTCGTGGCGTTCACGAGCGTCCTTCTATCCTTGTCCAGCTGAAAGTAGAACAAGGATAGATAATATCGTCTTTCGTGCAATGTGAACCCGAAAGAGATGTCAAAAATATGACTGTTGCTTATACTGGAATGGCGGTTCTTGACCTATAGTTCAAGTTCACGTACTCAAGTTTGATTTGTGTATCACTGTATCAACAAATATGTTACGCGACTTCATGAAACTCAATAAAATTTCACTCAAACTTTTGGCACTGACAATGACAGTATTTTGGAGTATATTAATAGCGTTTTCATGGAGTATGGTATCATGAGACCAATCCAGTCTGATCTGTCATTAACGTCACTTTGCAGCTCGCTGATTGGCTGAGAGTGACGTTAATGACAGACCAAACTCGAATGGTCTCATGATTCTATAAGCGTTTTCGTTTTATGAAAATTTAGGACCAAGGTCAACCAAGAACAGGACCAAAAGCTTTCGTTTTAAAACAATGACGTCACGCATAGAACCTGGTCCTGAATAATTAGGACCAGTGGAAGAAGCTGGTCCGAGCGACTGGTCTTGATTGTAAACAGAAAAAACTAACCTAGAAATCAAAACAACAGTTGATTTTTAATTATTTTTTTATGGTTTCAATACTGTCTGATATAAATTGCAAAAAAAAATGAGACTGTAAAAAGTGTGAAATTTCTAATCAAAAATAGAGAAATACGAATACAGAGCGATGTAGAAACCTGTGTATTGGGGTTATCTATATCATACACGACAGACATCACATTATGGTATATCAAATGATTGATCTTGGGGAAAAAGGAAAATGTAATTATTTTTTGTTTACCAAAGTCCAAAAGTGTGGTTAGGATCAGGAACATTGTTTCCGTATTATATAAACAAAATACGCGACGTTTTTGAAAACGTCACAGGCACCATATGATTGGTCGTGGCCGAATTTGTATAGTGTGTGTGTATTGTGTGAGTTTGAAATCAGTGTTTGTGTTTAATTTGGACTTCTTTGGACTATATTTTTGGGTGTATTATATATATCGTGTGTCCCGTTAGTGCGTATTTGATTAGCCGAGTGGAAAGTCAGCTTTTGAGGTATAATAAAAAATAGTTTGTTTGGATATTTCCGTCTGACAGCTGACGTCATGACGTCACAGAAACCTTGCGTATACCAAGGTTAATTGATATGTAGAGGTTGCGCCGTAACTATAGAATCGGTAATCCACGAACGATAAACCGAATCGAACCCGTCACCGAGCTCCATTATTGACATTCCTGTCATCTTGATGTCAAAACATGTCCGTATTTCAGGGTCTTAACACTTTTTTTACCGAGTGTCGGCCGTTTTTGAACGTGTTTGAGGGTAAGTTATCACACAGCTTTTGGTATACAGTGAAATGTGAAATATCTTCTCATTATCAAGTGTGAACCATATTCTGTCTTTTTTTTAGATGTGTATTTGAATTTCAGAACCGGATCGGAGCCGACTGACGTCATTTTTGTCTGAATTCTGATTTGTCCAAAACCCGAACGTATAACGACGCAACCTTACTACTATCAATTAACCTTGAGCGTATACAACATTATTTTAAGAGCAAGACCTTATTTGTCAAAAAATATGTCATTTATATGTCAACCTGGACCAGAACCGCGTTTAAATCGAAAACGCCATTACTACATGAAAACGCTAAAAATATTGTCACATGTCATAACTCAAAATCAAAATCAAAACTGTTTGACATTTCCAGCCACCAGTTGCCCTGACATAGGCGCATGCGAGAAAAACAACCCTATTAAAAATTCGAAATAATTATCAAGTATCCTATATGTCTGCCGATGGATATTTAAGAATTTCGTTGAGTTTTCACTCTCAACTGTGTTTAATATGTTCGATTTCTTTCCATTATCAAACAACTTTGAAAATAACAATAACCGTTGTACAGGGTGTCTATTTAAGAATGGCAAGGTGCCAGATCTCAGAAACTAGGCATCCGAGAGACTTGCGGAAAAAAATTACGAGGTAATATGGAATAGAGAAAATGCTGGAAATATATCAGAAGTTCCCAAGATCGCCACAAGATGGCGTAACGGTGTTATCAAAACACAAAATCGCTGTTTTTTCGTGATTTTTAAATACAAACAAATACAAATGAGTACCGCTATGGATTCCTTGAGAGATTTCCTTCAAATTTGTTTTTCTGATTTTTTTTCCTAACATGTCAAATAAGACAGGTATCAGCTGTCAAACCTTACAACGCAAGAATGCTCATAACTTTGAAACAACCCAACCGATTGACGCGATCTTGGTCTCATATGAAAGAGCATGATCTGCATTTTTTTGGTTTTGAATTTTTGACCTTCGCCGTCGCCGCTAGATGGCGTTAACTGAAATGGTAGCATGTTTTTGAGTTTTTTCCAAAAAAATGAAATGTAATGGTATATTCATTTTTATATATTTTAAAAGGGGATACATTTTCCCATAAAAAAAACAAAAAAATTAAAGATTTTTTTTGTTTTTTTTTAATTTTACGCTTATTTCACGTTTTGTTTTGTCTTTGACGTTCAATTACATTTTTGTTTGGTCGATGAGAATATTCAAGTCTTTTCCGTTTTCATATTGTTTTCAGTTCCTTCCGTTTGTTGCAGTTTTTTATCGATTTATGATAACTTCAACTTTATATTACATTCATCATTCTGTTTCCATTATTTTAGCTCTGAATTCTAAAGTAGATTTTTTTTACATTTTTGCAAGTTTTAAAATATATTAAAGAAATGACACAAAACCAATCAGCAAACAATATTTTATGCAGATAACATTTGCCAAAAGCCTAAATTTAATTGCAAATTAATTCGGTTGGAACCATAATAATATATTTCCAAATGAATAAATGTCCAAGCAACAATTTTTATTAATTACGGGGTCGGCACCATCTGTCATGGTTACTTTGCTTGTATAAAATGGCCGCCTGCCATCCTTCATCATTTAGTCAATCTTCTACAATATGCTAAAATACATTTTATTAGTGTGTGCGGTAACTACTGCTGTAGTTTGTGATGATTATAGCAATTTCAATGATTTTCTTACGATGGTCAATAATAACATATCAGCCGCTACCTCATATATTATTCCAAAGAATAACAAGGCTTTGTTAGCCATCACTAACGAGGTAGTTATAGGTAAGTCAATTTGGATAATCAAAATCAAATAATAATTAAAATGTCATTTTAGACTTGGCACCTGTGGACTTTGTGATAATTGGTTCCGGCTCAGCTGGATCTGTTCTAGCAAACAGATTATCGGAAATATCTGACTGGAACGTTCTGTTGCTAGAAGCCGGTGGTAGAGATAATAATTTCACCAATATATTAGGCCTTAGCAGTGCTTATAGCTACTTTAGTGATATAAATTGGGGCTATAACTCGACGTCCCAGCAAAATGCTTGTCTTGGTAAGTCCACTCCATTTTGTTTCCTCTTCATGCAAAATGTTAGCCATGGAGGACCAACAATGTGGATACGCCAGAGGACGAGCCAGGGGGGGTTCCAGCACCTTCAACGACGGAGTCTGGACGAAAGGTAACCCTTTGGACTATGAAAGATGGAGGGACTTGGGTAACGAAGGTTGGGGGTGGAATGACGTATTCCCCTACTTCTTGAAATCGGAAAACGCCGTGTTTGCTGACAAAGATCCAGGATATCATGGCACTGATGGTTATGTACATATTGACGTTACATCCCAGACTCCAGATTTGGTGATTACTTAGTTGTCACTTTAAACTTTAACCAAGCGTACCACAGGAAGAAGTACTGACAGAGGCTTTTTGGGAACGTGGCATTGTAAGGGGGGATATCAACGGAAGAGATCAAAGAAGGCTGGATCGTCTTCAGTTTACTCTAAATGGCAACATCAGAGACAGTGTTGCCCGTGCGTTTTTGGACCACTTTGAAGAGCGAAGGCCCAATTTGGTTGTGTCCTTGAATAGCTTTGTGACTAGAATTCTTATTGAGCCACTAACCAAAACAGCCTATGGTTTGTATCTTCCCAACACCTTACATCAATCTAACACATATCCTATAGGCGTGGAGTTTGTTAAGAACGGCCAGCTACACAGAGTCTGCGCCCACAAAGAGGTAATTGTATCTGGAGGAGCAATCAACACTCCCCAAATTCTCATGTTATCAGGAGTAGGCCCTGCAGGTCATCTGCAAGAATTGGGAATTAACGTAATCCAAGACTTGCCAGTAGGAGAAAACATGGAAGATCATATAGCGTTCGTTGGATTGTATTTCAGAACAAATCGCGCTTTCTGGAACATGACACCTGAGGCGTTGTTGCAACGTTGGACTCAAAATCTGAGACCTCTTACTGCTGGACTGTGTTCGGAAATGATTGCATTCGCTGATGTTAATGGTGGCTCCCTCGGCAGGCCTGACATGGAGTTTGCTGTGTTGAACTCGATTTATCCATCAGCGGGTTTGGCCAAAGTATTCAGGTAATGAACTATTTTGTTTTATTCCTCACGATCCAATATACTCGTAGTTTTTTTTTCAAATCGTGCAGCTTATGAGATATGATGTTGCCAGAATTCAAACTTTTAGTATAGCTATAGCTTCCAAGACAATTGAATCTCCGTTACAATAAAACCAAATAAAGCATGAAGTGACGTGCTGCCCAATAATATGACTGAATTGACTTAAAGCGTAATATTGGATTTATTTCCTTTCGAGGATCCTCTACTTTTGATCAGTTCACTCATATTATTAGGCGGCACTCCTTTCGTGTTTTGTTAAGTCTATTGTAACCTTTTTTGCGCAGTTTCAATTTTCTTAAAAAAAAAAAAAAACTTTCATAAAGTTTGGTTGGGTATGTCTTTGTCGGTGCTTGCTGTCGAAAGGCGGGGCCAGATATGTGGTAGTTAGTGAACTACAAACGGTCGCCAACTACCTCTATAACTTCCAAACCAAACCGAACCTTATTTTGCCTCGTATCCACACGTGCAGAATTCGCCAAACTCCAAGCGTCTGTTGACCTGTGAAATTTGTATTGTTTGGTGTGCTTTGAAACTGCTTACGTGTTAATTTCGTGTTTTGTTTACAATATACTTCTTCCTTTAGCTGTGCAATACTCAACTGTAACAGTGCAAATGATAGAAAAAATTATGACAACAATATAATTACCACTTGCGTTCTTTCGTTTCACCACTGCAGACCCAATTAGAGCAATATTGATAAATAAATGCAAAAGAAGTAACTATTGTAATGCACGTTACCTTTATTTTCAATGCTCGGTATGATAAAATGATTACATTTTGAGGTTTCCATCCGAAAAAATCAATTCTCAATTTCATCTTAATGCTATTTTTTGAACAACAATCGGTTTTAATCTTGTAAAGAAATAACCTTCTTACTGAGAATCCAATAGAAATCAGACAATAGAGGATTTCTCATAGGAAAACCTAACTTTTAAATTAAAAATCAAATTTGTCAACTAAGAACTAAAATATTTCAAAAACGCTTATACTTGTGTAGAATACATGAAACATCAAACATCATCAAAAATAATCACCAGTAATAATACCTACTCCTGTATATTCCATTTAAAAAATGCAACTTTGATATGAGTCACGACTTTATGATCGACCCTGTATATCAAGAATAATTGTTGTTGGCTAATAAGCACTTAGAAACCCTCTAACTTCTCTATTCAACCTTTTTTGATATCCACCTTGTATATAGGATGACTAGTAAAGGAAGTATTCCTTTGAGGAGGTGATAGTAGACCCTGTTTGCTACAGATTGAACGTAATTTACCTCTTTATTATTCTTAAGCCCTATCGACATATTTTGATATTTATTCATTTTTTATTTTGTGAAGAAATTCACTTTTATCGATCTTTATAATATTTTATGTTATAGGCTCGTTCAGTGAAATTTCGACAACGATGTGGTTTGGTATTTTTATGATGTATGTATAATATACCAATAACACATAACGAAAATTTCACTTCGATTGCATGAGAATTAAATAACTTAGGGCCTTCAAATATCAAAATATTTTCAGTGTTGCTGTGATGTGTCTGCATCTCTCGTTGAGCAACGGCACGCGTAGATCTGAAATTGTTTTATTTTATAGTTTATTGTTTTGGTCTTCGAACATTGAACCACTAGAACAAGCATAGCACCCCGAACGTACACGTTTTGTTTAAGTCGATAATATTCTGTTTTTGTTTATATTTATGTAATGTTATTTTGACTCATTTGTGATAAGATCTCTACAATCCAACCCTCCATGAAGAAGCTCCACAAACACAGCACTTGTTTGGTATAATTGCCACACTAAATCTTCTCTCGAGCACAAATACATCATTTTCAACTGGAAAATGACAACGACCGTCACTTTGAAGCATCTATCAACGTCATGGCAAGGCATTTCAAATAGCTCGATTGATGTCCAACGTTGCCGTTTGTGAGAAAAAATCCTCTTATCAACTTTTCAGTGTAAAAGATCAAGGAAAATCGTTCGAGTATTCAACGACAAGTAGTAAAGGCGATGAAAAAAAGGCTTCACTCTCCTTGAATATTGGAGAGAAATATGTACATCTATTTGATGATAGTGAACTTCAATTCATTGTTATCGAATTGGTGACAGAAAATCTAGTGAAAGGTATTTCAAGGAAGTAAATATGGCAAACCAGGAACTTGCCTTTCCCCTTTCCCCCCATGTTTACATTGACATGTTCGACTCACACAGCATTGTTTGTTTATGCTTCTAATGGTTCAATATTCGAAAGTTTTTGGTCATAATTCTATTGTTCTGCGGTTCTGCCATTGATTCATGATAAAAAATGTGTGATGCAGACAGAAACATATTCCAAACTGATAGTTGAAAACAACGTTTGTTTGTATCGACCGGAGACACTGTTCAGTGTTCAATCAACACCGGTTAGACGCGACGGGTGCAAGGATGTCATCGGTCGAGCTCGGGGCGTTTAAAATCTGCAAGGTTTTGATAGTTTATTTACATTACATGAAAAAGGACTCCGAAAATTTTGAAATTTTGCAAAAGTACCAAATACAATAGGCTTTTTCAGAATATAAAATTAAAAAAAAAAGTGCTCAAATAACGAGTCTATTTTCACTGCTAATATTTTGCGTCAATATGTCAGCTGATAATCTAAAAAGCGGCATTTGAAAAAGCTCATTTCGTTCGAAAAAAGTGGATTTCTTGAACAAAATTTAAAAAAATAAATATGTCGATAGGGCTTAAGAATGGTATAGAGGTAAATTACGTTTATTCGGTAGGCCATAGGGTCTACTACAATGATCTAATATTAGATCATTGGTCTACCATCATCTCCTTAAAGGAATACATCTCATTAACAGTCACCCTGTATTTTACAAACTAATCGAACGTTGCTATAGATATCGGCGACCTGTATATGGGCTCATAATAATACAGGATGATCCATAAGAAAATGTCACTACTTCAGATACGTATTTCTGAGCTATAATTTCATGAAAAAAGGGCCATATAAACATGGGTCCGGAAGTTTATTGTTTTTAAGATACAGAGTGTTAAACTTTTTATAAATGTAAAATGTACGCCACTGCCTTTATTGTGGTTTTTATTTTTTTCTCAAATGAAGCGAACAAAAACACACATTTTTTGCCTTCTAGATTTTTTTCTTACTTGACCTCGTTTTACTTGTTTAAAAATACTTCACTTCACAAAAAGAAAATGGAAATATTCTGCGGAGTTCGAAAGATTTTTTTTTGGAAACGAGGCCAGATATGAAAAAACATCAAAGAGACAAAAAATTTGTATTTTTGTTTGTTGTCAAGACAGTGGCGTACATTTATTTCACAGAAATATTCGGTGTTATGCCCGTCGGGACGGTACTGCTCTTTATAATTTTTACCTTGCCATGTCCATTTGAGATTAAGGTTCAGTAATACCAGTTTTTTATCGAACAAGCAGTACACAGGATATTTTGAACTTTGTCGTGTTTCAATTGCGACACTCACATTAGATCCTTGGCTAAATGACAGGAGTGGCACAATTGAAAAACGGCACTTTCGGTGGCGAATTTTTAAATCCACCACTACTTTAAATTTACCTTAACTTAAATGTCACTTAGGGAAAAGGGCCCTAGACAAATTTTTAAAAAACATCACCAGGACACGTAAACTGACAAATGGATTGAATTTTTTAACTGCATCATTACTTGATCACTGACGCAGAATCAAAGTTTCATCAAATTTTTGAAATGTTCTATTTATCTGACCATGATTGTATATGAACCTCACTCCTCCTTAGATGTAACCAGGACATAGCTAGTCATCAAATAATTGATTTTGGAGGTGTGTGAAGCGCGAGCTTAAAAAAATGTATTAAACTTTTTGACAAAAAGTATTTCATTTTTTCTACCCGATCTATCGACGTCATGGAATGACCAGAGTTTAAAGTACATAATTATACGTATTTGTGGGAGATTTTGTCTAGGTAGCAGACCACAGTTTCGGATTCAGCAGATCAAAAAACAGTGAGAGAAAAACTTCTACATTTTTGTTCTGGTTCTGTCTCATGTTAAAAGGAAGACCCCAACTTGAAAAACATCCTGTATGTATATTCACTTATTTCAAAACCTGAAGAATAGAGTAAAATTGAAGAACATATCTTTATTCTGACCAAAAAAAATTAAAGTTAGGACCTTGAGGATTCATGTGATGCTTCAATAGAGATTTAAAAAAAAATAAATCCAAACAATGAAAATACACTTGTGAAATATGGGCCCAGACACTTTCCATGTGTTTTTCTATTCAATTCAACATTATGGTCCAGGTGTGGTGATGTTAGAAATAATAAATAGAGCCGGGAGACAGCTCACAGGACATAAATTATGCAGGCCCCAATAACTGTTTCTTTTCCGAAAAAGTAACGACAAGCAGTTTTTCAACAAGGTTAACTTGCACTAATAATGCTAGCACTACTGTCAAATTTCCAATAACTCTCTATTGTATCATGCCGTATTCTTGACTTTAAGGAGTAGAAATTGTGAGGGAAAGAAGTGTCAAAAAATGCATGTTTTTTCGACACTTCCTTTCACTATTTTTGCTCCCTGAAACTGAAGAATTCGGTAGATGAGTAGAAAACTCTCAAATATCTTCAAAACCGTTAGAGCTGCGTTTACAAAATTTCGTACTTGGGGGTTTTTGGGTATGCGGAATTGAATAATAGTTGCCAGATTGGCCAGTCAGGTGCATTGAATTGGGCATCCCAAACTTAGTTATATCCAAAATGTTCAGAATTTTATCACTACCAGTTGCTAAGATATGACAATACATCAGCATCTCCAGTAAAAAGTATCACACCTTCGTCTACAATATTTGGTATCCCCAAGACTACCAGATACCAAATTTATTGGACGTAGCTTTAGCGGTTTTGGAGATATTCGACTATTTGAGGATGCAGTTCCTTTCACTAACCCTGTAGACTTCCGCTCTTTTCATCTATGACAAAATCAGCTGAAATTGGAAAATTTTCATTCACTCTGGAAAACACGGGAAAAATCACCAAACGGAATACAGGAGCAGCATCATAATGGAAAACCCCGTGGACCCCGGAAAAGATCGAAGGTGGCAGAGATATTGATAACAACCCAGCAGACCATCTACGAGAATGTGAATGTACTTGATTCCGAGAACCCTAGCTTGTAAAGATGTCATCGACTTCGAACATGCTCTTAATCGTACCCAAGTCCATCGTTGATATCAATGAATAGTCAAAAAACATTACTATTGACAATAGCACTACCGCACCTTTGTGAATATAGCTCAACTATTCGCCAACTACCGCATGTCTGGTATACGATTATTGGTAGGCAGACTTGACAACTATGCGTCATTAGATGGAATCGGAAAATTTCATGGTAACTTTCTTGAACAGAGTTTTGGTGGAAACTCGGATTCTCTTCATGAAAGTAGCCCATTTGATATTTATATGGCTTGGTAACCAGGTTGTGTATAAACTAAAGGTTCAACGAGAAGTACAGCTCCACGTACGACAATGCTGTCACAGACTGGTGGGTTATTCCTGCCCTGCAACATCCCAAGTCCAGAGGACGAGTTCGTTTGCAATCCAACAGTCCCGTGGACTTTCCTCTGATCGACCCAAATTTCTTTTCAGATGATGGTTACGATTTGGAAACTCTTTATAGAGGGGTAAGTTCATATCATTTTAAGATTATCTCTAGCAGTTGTCCATAGACGAATTGGCTGTGGGATCTAGAAAATACCGGTGCGTTTAAAAACTATCCAGCTTCATTGCATACCGTTCCTGTACCAGACTGCGATGGTAAATACGAGTATCTTTCCAAGCTTTGGTGGAAGTGTGCTATCAAGTATTTGACAATACCAGTGAGTTCCATTCGGTAAAACTGGAGATGATTAATTATTGTGAGTTCTATAGTTTTATCATCCAAGCGGAACAGCTAGAATGGGATTTTCTGCCAGAGACTCTGTAGTCAATAATGTGTTGCAAGTTCATGGGATGAACAGGCTCAGAGTGGTAGATGCCAGTGTCATGCCTGAGACTATTACTGGACATATCAACGCTGCAGTTGTGATGATTGCGGAAAAGGCTGCTGATATTATTAAACTATCCCATTATTGATGCTGTGATCAGAAAATAAAACGAAAATATCGTAAAACATCTTAATCGGAGCAAGCATTGACATTACAGTTAAGTACCTACACGTTATACTACACAGTATTTACAATACTTTCGACATAAAACCTTAAACCTAGTGGCACTAGCAGCAGTTATCAAATAAATTACTTAAATACTTACTAAGTACTAAATAAACTCTTTGTATATACACGTTGAAACAACTACCGCATGAACACGCCAATTAAGGTAATTAGTGTGATCAAAGAAGACCCCAATTTAACACTTGAGGACTTGCTTTTCTTTCTGATCGAATCACTTTCAGCCAATTTTGGCGCGATTTTATTCATTATATCCGGATCTTTCACCAACTTGGATGCGCAAGCGGTACCTTTGATGGCATCCGACACTTTGGCCGATAAAATTCGGAAGTTTATGTCGTTGTAGTCCAAGGACGTATACATGAATTGGGGTAGCCTATCTGATAGAACCCATACGTTTCCCTCGTTGTCGACTTTGACGTCATTGGGGAATACCATTGTGACGTTGTTCATGTAGACCCTTCCTTGGGACTCCATGGTGTAGGCGGGGTTTGTGGTTCTCCAACAAGCTACAGCGTTGAGGTTCACCAGGGCATAGAATAAGACGCCAGTTTTTTTGTCTAGGAAGGATGCGCCACTTTGGCTTTTAGGTCCGCGACTTCCGAGGTATTTGAACTCGTAGTAGTTACTCTGGTTGGTGGCTATGGATTCATCGCGAAGGATCTAAAATGCGTTGATTAATATCACTAAATCCTTATTCAAGGGGGCTTACCCTAGTGCTAACGGAAAACTCATCAAAACTGGTCATAGGATGGAAAAATAAGGTGCTATAGCCGTCTTTTTCAGGCCGCAATGCTAAACCAAACAAACCATCACTCCACTGGAAATTTACTCCCAATACCGTCATATCTCCAGCCGTTGGTTTGATGTGGAAGTAGTTGTGTTTCACTTTCCAGCTTTTGTTCTGCTTCCACGAATAAACCACCAGACCTGGACCTCCCAAGTCTGAGAAATAACCATAAGAGTTCTGCAATACGTTTTTTTTTAAGAAAAAGTCTGGTTGAATTGTGATCTATCACCTCACAATCGTCATCTTCTACCGCAACGTTGGCAAATAAGGAATCTTCTGTAGTTTGATCGAAAGGAATCTCGAATGTTCGCAGTAGTTCGTCGTTGTGAAGATCGTAAATCATGATTGTGGTGTTTTTGTGTATTTTCGGTTCTGTTTCTAACAGTCCCTAAAAAAATTAAAAAATTAGTTGAGAGAACAACCCGACGGTCACGGAATGCATGCCAATCGATGGTTCCATCTTTTAGAAGGAGCATGCGCTATGTTTGAAGAATATCAACGATTACATCACTAGAGCGCAGCAAAAAAACGCGCAGTTCTGATCAGGAGGTTTGAAACAAAGTTCATTGCGACAAAACTTTCTATTTCTATTAATAACTTCTCGAACAGTCGTTAAGAGCCGTTTCAGAATTCTGCTAACCACCAAAGTTCAACTCTGACACAAGACTAATAAAACCTTCCTGTTCTTCCGACAAGCTATTTTTTTTATCAAAAATAACTTTTTTGTACCTTTCAATTTTTGGTCCATTTGTCCACTTGTCAACCGCATTCTCTGACTCACTCTACAGAGTGTTCGGGAAAATTTGGGAGATCTCTCGGATTCAGAAAGAAAATTGAAAAATAAGATGATTTTTTCTAGAGGCCCTCTCTACGGAGATACGGGATACGGGCCTCGAAAAGACGCCACTGGAAATCAATGTTTCTTGAATAACTTTTTAACCACTTAATATAATTTGATAAAAATTTGATATGATAAACAGTAAACATTATCTCTTGAAATACTACCCTTGAAAGATAATTAGCCTGTTAAGTTTAATTACCGGGTTGGAAAAGTCAAAGTCTCCAATCTTTAATTGTTGGCTACATATGTTTCGTCCAGTTTAAGGGCATCATCAGGCCTAACAACAAAAATACTATTGTAAAATGGTTAAATAAATATAAAAAAGAATACATACCACAAACATGTAATGGAGAATAAGAAACATAGCAGATAAAAACATTAAAAGACCAACAACATTATTTAACATGTTCATTTTTTATATATTGTCATATTCTTATATTCACGTTTTATAATGTTGTTGGTCTTTTAATGTTTTCATCTGCTATGTTTTTTATTCTCTCTATTTTCATGTTTTTAATCATTTCAAAGACGTTTGTGGTATGTATTCTTTTTTATATTTATTTAACCATTTTACAATTATGTTTTTGTTGTTAGGCCTGATGATGCCCTAAAACTGGGCGAAACATATGTAGCCATCAATTAAAGATTTGAGACTTTAACTTTGAGTTTCCCAACCCGGTAATCTCCTGAACCAAGTCTCTTGAAGTTATGGACGCTTATCTTGAAATTGTTTAGTTTACCAGGGGCGGACTAGGTTGAACATTTTAATGCTTAAATTTTCAACGTCCTGTATGATAAAGACTTGAAAAAAAATAAATTTGGATAGCCTGAAAGGTACTCTTGTTCATTATCGATAAAATGAACCGTTTTCGAGAAAAAAACATCGAAAATAGTCATCATGCAGTGAGGTCCTTGACGAAATTTTTGGAAAAAATTTGAGCCTATATTTTCCTCGAAATGTTCATGAAAATTAATTTGAAAAAACAATGCAAAATTTGACATTTTTTGAAATAATTTCGTCAAGGGCACCATTCCGTCATGGCTTTTTTCCTTTTTTTTTTCAATAAAAATATGTTTTTTTCTCGGAAACGGTTCATTTTATCGATAATGAACAAGAGTACTTTCTTTGTACCCTAGGGTTCAGGCTATCTAATTTTTTTTTTGAAGTCTTTATCATACAGGGTGATGCAAATTTAAGCATCAAAATGTACAACCTTGTCCCCCCCTGGTAAACAAGCTAATTATGTTTTAAGAGCAGTATTTCAAGAGGAAATGTTTACTGTTTATCATGTTAGATTTTCATCAAATTATATTTAGTGGTTGAAAAGTCATTTGAGAAAAATTGATTTCTAGTGGCGTTATTTCGGGGCCTCTGTCTCCATAGAGAGGACCTCAGGGAAAAAAATCACGGGAACTTGTCATCTTATTTTTCGATGTTCTATCTGAATACGAGAGATCTCCCACATTTTCCCGGACACCCCGTATACAGTATGTCAACGGATCTTTACGTATAATCGACCAGAAATTTCATTTTTTGACCAAAAGTAACTCTTCATAAAAAGTTCTGCTTGGTTTGGAAAGTCTATTATTTACATACTTTCTATTTGAAAATATCATAGAAAAACAAGATAATGTGGGATACTATCAAGAGTAAAGTACCTTTGTTTTTTGTTTTGGACTTTGGAGGATAGTGGCAAATAAAAAAAAGATTTCAAATCCTATCCACAGACTAATACTAAAATTCCAACTCTGTATTCCAAATTTGATTTTTATGTTGATTTTTGTAGGACTAAAAATATTATTTCCATTATTCACTGCATATTATTTGTCACTTTGTTGTTAAATCAATCACTGCTTTATATTGAATATAAAGATCCAATAAATACAGGGTGCCCCACTTAAGGTGGATACAAGTCAATATCTCTAGAAATATATCGTTCATTTTTGGCTTGAGGATGCATGGGCATAAAGGTTAGGACACACCTCCGACATTGGATTGAATGACAAATGAGAACACGTCTGACGTCTGATACAAAGCCGTCAAACGGGCTCGGTGTGGATATGTGTGTCCCGGCCTCAAGGCTCACATTTTCCTCGGGATATGAAGTATGATAACTCTTACTTAGAAACATGTTTGGATATTTTTGTTTCAGAAGTAGACCACCTTTCGGACCAGATTCATATCCAATCTAATAGTTGGTATCGATTCATCATTACTCAAATCATAAAAATGTCAGCTTAGTTTGATACAAATCTTTTCCCAGAAATTTGATACTAAATCCAGTGCTGGAAAGTATACTTCCTTCTCAATTCTCATTCCAAAATTAAATTAAAAATCCCATTGAAAATCTACATTTTGCTTGGGAAGATCTTTTAAGCATTAAAATACCTACCTCTCCAAAAAAAATATGCCCGAAAAGAAAAATATCTTTCGTATCCTTCATTTGAAAAAAAATGTCAGTAAGTTGGTTTGGCGGAACTGTTTGAAACATTTTTTTTGGGAATAATTTCATTGTTACACAAATAAGATGATCATTTTTCCAGAAAATGCATAATATTAATATGGTATGGATTATTGATTATTGGCCAGACAAACAAACATTTACAAAAAGTTGAATGTCTTTCTAGAATATTTGGACCTGCTTTATCCATCATGAACAATCAATTGACAACTGATGCACATAACACCTACAAACTGAGGTGGTTTTCACAAAATGTTGACATTTCAATGTCAAAATAGCATATAATAATAGTGTTTTCGATTGGGAAAACAAGGGTTGCACTGGGTTTGACCTCGGGCAAAACCAGTTATGATGAAAATTTGCTCTAGGGCAATCCCAATCGAACATACATTTTTCATCGTGTGCTATAATACTGCACGGTAAAATTCCGATTGAATTGAAATTGGAATCATTAAACTTTTTGAAAATCTAATATTATGTTGTCTCTGCGTAGCGGCTGGAGTGACTCTAAAACTAAACTAGTTAGAAGTCCATTTCATATTGCCAAATGACAAAATCTTGAGACCAATCAATAGTTTTGTATTATATAGATCATAGATACTAGGAAACATTTTTTTGAAAAATTAGGTATATGCACCAGATTTTAAATGAAATTAATTCAGTTTTGATAAGGTACTAGTTTTCCATAACTCTTCAACGCCAGTATTTCTTTTTTTCCGGCACTACTAGATTCCAACAATAATAACTAACTCGAAATCTGTTGTCCACTCACAGAATCACCTCACGCGACGTTTATATCCGTTTTTCATGTTTTTTTTCAATTTTGCTAATGCACTGAAATTGCACTATACCAGCACGAGCTCAAAGACCTTGTGCCGAAAAATCTGCACTGAGTGCAAAACTCATTGACCCGGTTTCCCAATCGAACATACAAATCCGCTCGATTTCTACCAATCGAACATAAATATTGCCCGAGTGTTGCACCAGTGCTGCCCGATTTTACCAATCGAAAACGCTATTAGATAGATGAGCAGAGATAAAGGGTTGTTTAAATCATTGAAAATTGCCTATTTTTATACTTTGAAAAATAAAACTTTGACCATTAACGTCTTCAAACAGCGATGCTATTCAAGTTTTGATTACTCTTCTATTTTGACGTAAAATAGTTATTTTCCTAAAAAGTTCGCAAAGTGATGCTTTCCCGCACGCAAAAGCAGTTAGACGAACGACGCGAAGCGGAGTTCGGATATGCTTTAAGGGCGGGAAAGTCACTTTGCGAACGTTTTAGGAACAATATTTTTTCTACGAGCGTTCAAAGATTAGACACGAAAAACTTTAGATAATATATTATTTGAACGCACTTAAAAACATAGAACTTGAGAATAATGATTATTTATGCTTAACAATATATTTATATTGAAAGAACAATTTGTGGCGGCAGCTGGAAATTGGATAATATGGGTATAATCGAAATCATAATTGATTTATTTCATATTTGAAATGTAAGGGCATGTCCGATCACTGTTCATAAAATTTCCTCTTTTGTCGCCTTATTCCCTGCTATTGGCAACACTGTTTTGATTTGACATGACACTCTAGACAGCTGCGTCGGGCGTCAGTCAGTCTTCGTTTAATCGTTTATACTTTTATAAATTTGATTGTCCGTTTGTTTGTATATGTTACAGTAAATGTTGGAAATTCAGTGAAAGCTAGCTTTTACTAGTTGATGCTAGCAATTACTTGATCCGTTAGGAAATGTTGAATTTTGAAGAATATCGTACACTTTTACTAGTGAATGTTGGAGAAACTTTATCAAATCAACTTTTACTGAAAGCAGTTAGGAAAAGTACTTTTTACAACTTATTTCCGCCTTTTAACTAACCCAAGGTGCACGGGGCACTTAATGATGTCGCTCACGCGACATCAAAATTTTTGCCAAACCCAAACTAACCCAGACTAACCCCTACTGAGAATACTTAAGTATTTTCTATAATACGGTATCTGAACAATGTTCACATTGTACACCTGCGATTCATAACTCTCGTATTTTCCCGGGCGTCTAATCTGTCGGCGAATTCCAACTCGGACCAAAAAGGATATTTATAATTACGTCCAGTCAATTTGATAATAATTTTTAGTGTAGCAGCTTTCACTAGAATAGTTACGTGAATGCTAACAATTACTAGTAAAAGTTTGATGAAGTCGATCGAATTCAACTTTCACTAGCTAAATGTTTCCAAATCAGGAAAAGCTCACTTTTCCTGGTAACAGTTAGCTTTTACTGATTACCAGGTTTTACTGTGACATATACATGATCAGGTTTTTTTGATGCCAGTATTCAGCTCAAATCTTTCGAAGATTTCCGATAAACACAGTAGTTTGCACCGAAATCAAGCAAGAACAACTCACAAATGCCGATTGAAAGTCGTCATTATCAATGTTTGTTTACGTTACTGGCGAATGCGTTTTTATCGCAAAAAAAGAATTGTGTGTTTCATTTTGATTTTGACTGAAAAGGGAATAGTAACAAGAACATTATTTTGTGCATTACAAAGTGCATTATCTACAGTTTGGTTGGTATGGAAACGAAGTTAAAAACAACAAATTGGTAGGTAGTTATTTGAGTTGACATTTGAGTGCGGGAAAAATTTTTCCCCCACTAGTGCGGGAAAAGGCTACTTTGCACACGCAAATGAGTGTGCGAAGTGGTTACTTTGCGCACGGTCGTAGAAAAAGGTGCTTTTCAAATGGTAATGTAACCTTCACAGGTACATATTATTATGAAATGCGGTTGAAACCAGAGAGATGAAAGATTACTCTGGTTGAAACAGATTTTTCACAAAAAAATACACTTTCCGCATTAAATCAAAACAAAGTTAAGTATCATTCACATAGGGCAAGGTAGAGGTAAGGTAGAAGTGAATTTTAATGTAAACGGCAGCGGTAAAAGTAGTGCATTAATTTTATACTTCACTTCTACGTTAATTCTACCTTGCCCTATGTGATGATTTTCCTCCGCAGATAATTTTATTTTTAGGGAGGAAAATGCACCTCCACTTGTAGTGAGTACTTTTTTGACAAAAAAAAAATCCTCTTAGGGAGGAAATGTGTACTTTTTCTCCCTCCAGAACTATTTTCTTCCTTCGTTGAGGGTCGAAAAGTACATTTTCTAGTAAGGTGGAAGAAAAAAAAATACGAGCTCAAATTGAAGAACATAACAAACTTTTTGCCCATTTTTATCAAGCTGAAGCTTTGAAACGAATAAACAGATCTTGTCGACTTTTCTACATTGAACTGACTTTTGTAGATTTTGTGGGGGATGAGATTTTCTATGATTAGCAGGCTGCGAAATAAGGAAGTGATTCAATTTTTATAATTTTTATGACCTTGTTATTTTGGTAAAAAAAAAATCTTTACTAAAATTATACCTCAGGTGTAAAGGTAAGACAAATACCACGAAATGTATTTAGTATTTTTCTGATGACTCCTCTAAAACAAAAGATTGAACATTTTCATTTCAATTCGTATTTTTGCGATTTTTTCTTTTGAGATTCGCGGACTGATCTTGAAAAAAAATTGATATTACAAGAATTGAGATTCAAAAGACGAAAAATATACAACAATACAGCAAACGTTGTTTTTTTGGAATTGCGGAATGAATAACTGATCAACCTAATAAAATGATACCTCGGGTATCAATTCGCAGTATGTACCAAAAAAAAATCTCCTTCGCCGTATTTTTGAAGGATATCATATCCGCTTACGTTAAATCATCTTTTTTCTTCTGAAAAGTATCGTTATATCCCAAAATTTTGAAGTTAGTTTCAATTGAGTCCAAAAATCGCAAAAGTATGAATTAGAATAAAAATTGACAACTTATCTTTTGTTTCCGAAAAGTTTCTAGGAAAATACCAAATACGTCTTGGCTATAATACGCTTGAGGTATAACTTCGTTTAAAAGTCTTTATTTAGCAAAATGGCAAGTATCTCAATTTTTTTTTTATATTGCATCATTTTCTTCCGCACCCTGTATATCATAGAAAACCTAATCTCACACAAAATGTACAAATGTTAGTCAGTCCAATGTTCGAAAGTCGACTTTCAAGACGCATAAACACGCGACAAATTCCGTTTATTCGTTTCGAAGCTACACTACTTATTTGGCGAGCAGTTCACAAACAGGGTGTTTCATTAATCACTCGGAGTGAGTTTTTCTGCTTAAAAATAAGAGGTAAAAATTTTCAAACTATTTTTTTTTTTTCAATTTAATCCAGATAATATTTGAAATGATGTCGAAATTTTGAGGCAACTTGGTATTGGGTGTTTATTTGTCATGCAAAATTCGAATTTTGGCCGCAGTATGGCTCAAGCTTGTATACTAAACTAATTTCCGCAGTTGTTTCATATTTTTGAGTGAAATAACAGCTTTCTTAAGCAGAAAAAGTATAAGTACATAAGAAGTATAAAAGTATAGGAGTTGAAAAAAAACTACGAGTAACCATTCTCAAGATTTGGACTTGAAATAATCGATACATGTGATTTCAAAATTATGATATTCAACAAGTGAGTAGTGTAACCCTCTTCAGGTCTATAATGAAAGGAAAGTCTATAAAAGGTCTTTAGTGAAGCATTTCCGGAAACATGTTCATAAGAACTACAAATTTTTCTCATTTGAGCAGGTACTCATCCTGAATTTGCTCGCATTATTTATGAAACACACTTCATATTATGCTCAGATTATTAGTTCAATAATCTGAGATATTATGCTTCAACAAGTATTTAAGCATCAATCAAATGCATACATTTTTTCGTCCTTTGTACATTAAATATATACACATCAAATAATGTTTGAAAAAAAAAGAAACCCACGCCAACTGAATAATACATGATTCTTAACACAATTGTGCAAATGGATGCACATTGATGATGGTGCTCATGGAATAAATTATCAGAGTATGACATAAGTATTGGTTCATTTCTAAGGAGTGTTGAATAAGTGAAATAACTGCAAGAAAAGTGAGTTTTTACTTACTTCAAATCCAGTATCAACCACCCAAAGTCTACCACATTGATCAGCTCTTATTCTGAGAGGAGATACGATTTCTGGTGGACTGTCTCCAAAAGATCTATGAGCGTCCCAGTTGGGGTAGGGCTTTAATACTGGAGATCCTGAGGGATCTACAAAAAGATTATAAACTATAAATAATTCAATACTATTTATTCGTAGATTATAAATAAATAGAGCATTGATGACAAATCCCGATTTTTCCATCACCAAGACCTCCCCGCACCCTTTTTAACGCACCACCGCCTTGGCCTACAAATCGATCTAATAATACTCGACCTCCAATTAAAAACCATTGGAACGCGGTAAATGTTGATATGAATGAGTGAAAATCTCGTGTTTAACACGGAGGGATAATTACGGCGAACAATGAATAGTAAGTGGGCTAAACGAGTGCAAAATTGGTGGAGGATTTGAGAGCTGTCAAGGAAAGATTGGTGATTAACCGGAAATTTGGTTTGAAAGTGATATTGATAGACTTCATGGATAATTAATTGATGAATTTGCTATTTTTTACTTCGATCGCTATACTATGTATTCGCGTAAATCTGTTTGGAGCAAATTTTCACAACATCGTCTCGCGCTGGCTTTGGACTCATTATATCTCACCTTTAACTCTATCAATATAAGCCAAGGAAGCTGGAACACCAAACCTCCATCGTGGCACCGTCACAAATATCCTATTTCCATAAACCTCCACTCCTAATGGAAGATTATTTTCGGGAATAAACGTTTTAGCCTGAATGGCTGCTTCTCGTTTCTCTGGACTACCAAAATCAAAATCCAGTATTTTCCATTCGTACATGATATTTAGTTTGTTGGAGGCAGCAAAGCCCAGACAGACAGTCAGGAAGAGGAGATGGATCATCATTCTGAAACTGAAAAATTATTTCAAGCACCCGAAATGCAACGAAAAGAGCCTTAAAAATAATTTGTCTTTGATGGATTTAAATTGGCTAATAGGAGCAAGGTCATATGTGTGTCGAGAGTGGTCTCCCTTGCAAATGTGTGTCTAGTTGATGAAAAAATCGAATACCTGTTTTTGTTGAAGACAATAATAAAATTGCAATTAGCAATGCGAACGTGTTGATTAGGATTAGCAAATGTATCATGTTTTGAAATTGATATGCGGGTATCGCATTGCTTTATGAAATCCTGTGTATACTAATACTTTTGAATATATTTTTCAGGCTATCGTCCTTAATTCAAGGGAGTTGTCGTGATTAAATATTGCTCCTTCTTCAATGATGAACAGTTCGCCAATACTTGTTGACCTTCACTCTTCATTGGCATTTATATCAGCCGCACTTTTCAAAATATTCCGCCCCAGGACACTATAATGAAACAATTGCGCCGGACAAGTGTCTCCAACATAACTACCATGTCTGTCAAATCAAAATCTCAAAATATACATGTTTAGCATTTAAATTAGTCTGCAACGTGATATGCTAATCAAGATTCGTTTTATTTTTTCCTATTTGTTCAATTCGATGAAATTTATGAGGCAACTTGGTATTTTCAAAAATGATAATTGCCTTGTTGCAATAACTAAATTATTTTATTATGGTTCATTGTTGTGAAATTTGAATGTTATGTTTTATGTGATATTAATTTCGAATAAAAAAATATGATTTTCTGATACAAATCTATTAAGAAAAATTTATGTTAATCGTCCTATAGTACAGTGAATCTGTGCTCAAAATCTGAGAATATCGGGAAATACTCACGCAAAATATTTTTTTTAACATGTTTGAGGGGCTCTCAGTAGCTCAACTTTGAGTTTTCCATCTTGGAAATAAGGGCGCTACTTCTTTTCCCCATTCCTATTTTGGACTTTCGATAAAATATCATAGATCGAAATTGAAAAATTCACATTCTCAGTAATTTTTCTAAAAAACTTTTTTCCTAAAATCAGTAATAGAAGATCTACAGGGTGATTCCATGAGAGAAAGAAATCGTACAGGACGAAAGTGGTGCAGAATTAAAATTCCAGCAATTATTGAAATAAATGGAAAAAAGGTGCTGGGAATGTAGCTCTGCACATCTTTTGTCCTATATATTTTTCTCACATGCCATGTAAAGAAATGACCCTGTAGATTATTAATTATTGATTTTGAAAAAAAAAGTTTGGGATAAAAGTTTTTAGGAATGTTATTTTGAACAACTTTGGTTCTATGATATTTTATCGTAAGTCTAATAGGAACGGAGAAAACACACGCGCCCTCATTTTCAAGATGGCGGGGTAAGCTCACCTTCGATTTTCTCGAAAACTCATTGTTAAGCTATTGGTGACCCCCTCCACAAGTTAAAAAAAAATCTTGCGTATTTCCCAAAACTCTCAAGAAAAGCACGAATTTGCTGTACTACTATCGACAATCTGGTATGCAACTAAAAGCTAGGTCATATTCCCAAATAGGTAGAATTTCACGATATTCTAATGGCGTCTAGAAGCAAGGACATGGCATATAAATGAGAGCCTTATTGGATGCAAAACAGAATAAAAAAACCGCGCAGAACGTTGGACGACAGGCACCATAACGTTTATGTTAATGTCAGGAAGGGTGCGGCAAAACAAAACAGTAATAGAGTTCTTAAGGACTATTGAAAAAATTATCACAACTTACGAAAAAATGATTTATTCTGGTCGAGACAGGACTAAACTCCATTTTTTCACTCAAGTTTTGATGATCTGAAGTTTTCAGCTGTAATTATCTCACATATTGAGCAGGATGTATGTTGAGTTCATCCAAATTGTGAGGACGAGGACGATGCTTAGGACATCAAATAGCAGATGCTCAAATCCTGTGCTCTCACGTGCCACCGGAAGTTTCGCTGAGTTAATGCAAGAATTGCCGTTTTCAGAAATCTTTCGAACGGCAAGGCCGCGATGCTCCTCTCTCCAAATCATTGACGGACTCAATGAGTCTCCTTCCCATCCCCACCACCCGCACCACAGACCGGTAGTCTGAATATTGAGGAAGGACTCCGTCTGATTCGAAAGTCCTGATCCTCCGAATACCATATGTTACAATGTCTAGAAGAAAAGAACGTGATTTGATGTCAGTGAGATCAATTTTTTCATGGCATATGGTCTTTTGTTCTTCTATAAGTATTCAACGAGTCCAAAGACTGCACAGGATCAAACGACACATACAAACCACTGATTATAAACTGGATAACCACAGTCAATGGAACCTCGTAATTCACAAAGGTAACCCAAAGAAGATGCGGAAGGTCTTAGAGGCAACGACCTGGAAACCTGTACGGAGGCTGAGTCTAGTGATTCAGACCTCACACTACCTGCTGTGCATCGGCATCAGGTATTTTTTTCTGATTCTTAGCCTTGGAGAACGGCTCATGAAAAAAAATGGATCGAACCCGCTCTACAAAGTTCGCATCGCATGTATGGATGGACGCGAACCAAAATAACGAGAATTAGCCTCCTCTTCGAGGATGTAGTAAGAGCGGGCTTTAAAGTTCAAATTTCAGTTACACAGGGTGTCCCGAAATTAGACGTCAATATTTCAACCATGTATTCTACACCCCGAAATAGAAATAAAACTTCATATAAACTAGTATTCACAGACTCTGCGTTCTCAAGATACAGGGTGTTGAATGTAAAGACCTGATGACAGTTTTTCGTGAATATTCTCGAAACCTGTATAGATGATTGGGTAAAATTTTGTGAAGTTACCAACCTTTTTACGCTCAATGAATGGAATTTTAGTATTGTATTACCCTCATGGCTAGGCTAGGGAATACAGGGACGGGCTGGGAAAAAATTGCCCTAAATTTTTTGGTTGTTGATTTTTAGTAGTTTTGCCTGCACAATTTTATAATCTAGAGTTTTTTTCATAGATAAAGTACTCTTCTTCTACCTGGGACGCACCATTTTCTAGAAAAATGCATTTCAAAATCTTATCACAAACAAAATTGCAAATACCGAAACACTCAGCAAAAGCACAGGTTTGCCTGTGATCGCGTAGCCAGATGCACATGACATTGTGTAAAAAGATTTTCAAATGTGTTTTTCTCGAAAATGATGCGTCTCGGCGAGTTACAACAGGCGTACCTCATTTGTGTAGAAACTCCTGATTTTCAAAATTAGTAAGCAAAGCTACTAAAAATCAACAACCAAAAAATTTGTGTCGTAGAATACGTGGTTGAAATATTGACGTCCAACTTCGGGGCACCCTGTATATCATTAGAAGTGTGTCACATCAGTGTGTTTAACTACAAACTTTGGAACTCCGATTCAAATAGTGGAAATACAGGGGTGTCTTCATCTTAATTATTGCGACACACTACAGGGTAGTCTGGAAACGGTCGAATATTGGTTAAACCATACGAGCTACTGGGAAAATTATATACAAAAGTTGAAGGGTTTTTAACTATATATAAGTTAGTAAGAACTGGAATTTTACAAAATCGGCCATAAAGTCATGGAACAACAAAGATGCATTTTTTTAATTGGAATATTATTCTATATTTTAATTATTCTTTACATTTTGAGCAAACATTGTGATTTCAAAATGATCCTAAATTCAACCGGTTTCGAGATATCGCGTTTTATAAATGACATTTTTGCATCTTTGACAAGTTATAAAACTCAAACAGTTCAAGGTGGAGAGAGACGGTCTGCACTTTCTAATCTCAACTTTTCAAGAGCTATCTGGAGGACATTAGAACTTTGCCATTGCTGTTTTCTCTTTTTTTTACACAACCGTCAACTTTGTTCGACAAATTTCAACATTTTTTGAAAGAATTGATTTTATGTCCTTAAATAGCTCTTGAAAAGTAGAGACTAGAAAGTGCAGACCATTTTTCTCCATCTTGAATCGTTTTAGTTTTATAGCTGTTCAAAGATGCAAAAATATCATTCATAAAACGCGACAACTCAAAAACGGCTGAATTTTGAAACGTTTTGTGTTTCACAATTTTTGCTCAATATTGAAGGAAGAATTAAAAATCGAATAATATTTAAATGAATAACATTTAAGAAAATGCAACTTTGTTGTTCAACGACTTTACGACCGAATCTGTGAAAATTCTAGCTATTACCAACTAATAGGTAATGAAAAACCCTTCAATTTTTGTATTTAACTTTTTCCAGTAGCTCGTATAGTTTAACCAATAATCGTCCGTTTTCAGATTCTAACTAATCCAGTGGAACTTTGATTATTTAAAGCTCCAGCAGATAGTTAAACTACATAATGTAGAACCTGAGGAAGGATGTGATCCAATTTGACAGTTCTGATCCCGGGGCTTCAAAATGATCGACATTGGGGAATTTCGACGTGATTCCACCATATTTCAATGACGTCTAGAAGCAAGGAACGGAATACAAACCAAACTTGACAAAATAACGGATCTTTTGCGGCTATAAATAAACAACAAACTCATTAAAATAAATTAGTTGCTCTTTGTTGATGTGAATGAATTGCAATAATATTATTGTTTAAGTTATGAGTTATGAATAAACATTTCAGACAATTCCATGCTAAAAGACATCACAATAATAATTAAGTAACATCGTTAATACTTACATAATGTCAGAAATCAATCTCACACACGAGAATTATGGTGTTACGCGACATTATCCACCAGATGAGTGGTGTTAGCGAACCAAACGGGTTTCAATTTAACCGAGAACAATGAACTTTTGCAAAGTCATAAAACCAAATTTAATGCTGTGAAAAATAACTACTTGACCCCATACATTGACTACTTTTTACAGAAATCAAATATTCCTATTCGTTTCCGAGATATTGACGTGGGGAGTTTTAAGTGAAAAGCCCTGTATATATTATATATTTTATATTTATATATATTGGACCAGGTATATAAGAAGACATTGATTAAGCTGGCCTATGTTCTGTTTGGAATAACCTTCAATTTCTACTGGTCCCATAATTATTATGACAGGTAAAATAGTCCCAAAGACAGGAAATAATACAACATTCAAAATCTCCTTCCCACAACCACAAAACATGATAATGATCTTCACGGTCAGATACAAGCCAATGTCATTTTTTATAACCACTTTTCTACCTGTTCTTTAGAACGTAAAACAAAGCGTCGCCTTTCATCAAACAAGTGTTGCAAAATAAAATGATAAATAATGCGGTTCATGAACTACGTAAAACCACATTAAATATTCATTAGATACCTAAATTACGGGAATTCCCATTTAATAGATATCAAGACTAGATTACCAATAAGTCTTTTCATATTATCTACTAAAGACAAGGGTGAAGGAGTCATCAAAAAATAAAAATTAGCGACCGGTCGTTTGCTATAGAGGGATACCGAAAAGCTCTTCACGATATTGTCCGACCGGTAAATTTTTCTCAACACGTAACCGACTGATGAGAATTTTTTTCCAGGTTCTTAATGATATCATAATTTATTCTGCTGATTGCCATAAGCGAAAAAATGCATCAGCATCCGAGTATTCTTTTACAAGATGACGCCTTTATTTCAACAATCTATGGTTGTGTAAACCTTATGGCACTGTTTTCCTAATCTCAGATTGTTTGGTCGTTATATTATTTTGATGTATGAAATGCTATCCCACGACAGAGATTTAAAAAAACTATTTTTTCGCAGGAGAAAAGTAAATTTCAAATATGTCTAGCACATGTCTGCATCCTGTATAAGGTACCTAAGCCAAGCATTGCCACGTTCTTAATATTGGTACTCGATAAAAAATTCTGACGTTTAGAAGGTCATGGCAATATACAGTGACCGGCTAAAATATGGAACAAATTCATTTTAAAATCAGGATTTTGATTTTTTTGGAAAACGCTCGGACTAGTAGATTTTTGTTCGGGGATGCATTTTTTTGATAAAAATTCAAGTGGGTGTCCCAACGATAGAGTAAAGTAGGTTTTATCATATAGGATATGGAAAATATCAATATCAATATGCGTCACAGGTTAGGGGTGTAAATAGCGCACATTCTGAAAATATTTGGAAACATACAGGGTGCGTCACCAAAGTATGGCACGAAAAAGTATGATTTTTTTAAATGGAATGCCCTGTATTTGATTTCATTTCTGGATTCTATGTGTCACTATAAACATTTTTTGTTCTATAATATATGGGTCTAAATTTGATAGTTTTTGAATTATTCGAAATTAACGGAAAATTTTGCATTGTCATGATATTGGAAAATGACTGTTTTCTCCCTTATTTAAGACATTACACACTTGAGATTTGGTGGGGATAAGGACTAAAGTCATATCAAAGCTTCCACAGAAAATATTCGCTACTTGTTATACAGGGTGTTTTTTATAATGGTCCAAATTTTTCGATTTTCAAAATAATTTTTTTTTTTTTTTTTTTAAATGGTACACCCCTTTTATTATTACTATAGTGAATTGAATATTTGAAAACCTATCATTTTTGCTAATAATGTCCTATACCTATCTTCAATAGTTATCGAGAAAATTCGAATTTTCCAAATCGTTCGGTCATATTATATGGAATGTATGGCGATCACCGGCCGTTGCCATGGAAAAAACAAAAATTATCTGAATCTTCAAAGAAGACTGAATCTGTGTATTCAACAGGGAGGTCACTTTTTTGAACATATATTAAGACAAAATATCGATTAACAATTTGAATATTAGTATTACCTTCGAATAATAACTTGAAACTTGGCATTGTTTATCGTTTTATTGCAAAACACAAGGTAGCGATTTAGAAAATTCGGAATTTCTCGATAACCATGAAAGATAGGTATAGGACATTATTTGCAAAAATGATAGGTTTTCAAATACTCAATCCACTACCGTAATAATAAAAGGGGTGTATCATTTGAAAAAAATGATTTTTTTTATTTTGAAAATCGGAAAGTTTGGACTATAGTAAAAAACACCCTGTATAACAAATAGCGAATATTTCCGGTTCAAGCATTGATATGACACTAGTCCTTATCCCTACCAAATCTCAAGAGTGTAATATCTTAAATAACGGAGAAAACAATCATTTTTCAATATCATTAAAATGCAAAATTTTTTCGTTAAATTCGAATAATTCAAAAACTATCAAATTTAGACCCATATATTATATAACAAAAAATGTTCATAGTGACACATAGAATCCAGAAATAAAATCAAAAACAGGGCATTCTATTTAAAAAAATCATACTTTTACACGCCATAATTTTGTGACGCACCCTGTATGTTTCCAAATATTTTCAGAATGTGCGCTATTTACACCCCTTACCTGTGACGCATATTGATATTGATATTTTTCATATCCTATATGATAAAACCTACTTTACTCTATCGTTGGGACACCCTGTACAGGGTGAACCAAAAATAAGTTACGACCTTATTTCAAAGGGAAACATGTATTTTTCATTTAATTTTTGAATTTTGCGTATATTTAATGCAACATACCCCATACCTATATCCAACCGTTTTCGGGAAAATGGCATTTAAAATACATAATATTAATTATTTGAAAACCTCTTTGACGTTTTTATCCAACGCATGATAGTTATGAGTGTCATAAATGAGATGGTGTCATTTTAACAAGTAAACTATCAAATAACACATTAGTGTGTTATAATCCATAACTCACTAGTCTCTAGTGAGTAATGAGTTATAACTCACGTTTCCATATGTTAACCAAAGAAACAACCTACTTCGACCAAAATGTAAAAAATTCACTGTCAAGTCATTCTGACACTGTCATTTATATTTAATAATCATTATCTCATAAAAAATGATGTCTTCCACTAACTTGTTGGATAAAACATTGTATGCCACTCGTGAGTTATGTTTCCCATGTCACTTGCGAATTTATAAATCTTTCTCGCGTGACTTATTTTCAACATAACGCAATAGTACCATAAATAACTATTATTGGTTGAAAAATTGAAATAAATGTTCATTCAGCAACGTTGATAAGTGGTAACGAACTAAACTATTGTTTATATTGCTGCCTCTTGGCTGTGGATATAAAAATAGGCAACTACGCGATTCTGTTTTTTTGAGTTGCTTTAGTCAATACTTCTTTACGTTGCTGATTGGACATTCAATTCAATTATTGAACCAATAAGAACAATAACCTGTTTTTTAAATAAAAATGTTATGGATTTAAAAGGTCATTCCCTCGAAAACGGTTGGGTTAGTGGTTTATAATATAAAATAAACTGTTCCACGCAGAATTCAAAAATGAAAAAAAAAAATAGGTGTTTCCATTTGAAAAAAAGAAGTGGATAGTCGTTACTTATTTTTGGTGCTCCCTGTATGCATCAATTTGACACAGAAAAAACCGCAATCAAAAATAAAAATCGAAGTGTCCGAGCGTTTTCCAAAAAATCAAAACCCTGAATTTAAATAAATGAATTTGTTCAAATATTGTAATTTTGCAGGGTCTGAAAAAATCATAAGATAAACAAAATTATTGCATTTACAAGTATAAAATGTGCCTCCTCCACAAGAAGATATGCTGTAGCATGCCTCCCATGACGTACAGGTTGATCCAGTTGAAAATGTTGAAACAAAAATCACAGGCTGCGACCTTAGTTCTTTCTCCCTATAGAGGTACAATGTATTTTATCCCACGATAAAAACCATCGTATAATTAAATTAACGGTTAATTTATAGCATCCCATAAACAATTTTATTATTCATTCATTCCTCGACTTCAAAGAATGCCCATAGCTGGCCACTACTTGTAATGCTACACCTATGATTTCTCCCCGCAAAAATAGCGCAAACCCACTTTATTTTATCGTTATTGTTAGCCTTGAGTATGGTTCTTATGTAAGCGATATTTACCTTGCATAAATATTATTCAATACGTAATTCCAATAATTCAGGTCTGCGAGCAGACGTGAGGCTGTGCTTGACCAGTTTAGTTTGGATACCAATCTGTGTTGTGAATGAGTGTTTGGAGTGAACTGTATTAGATATTATTCAATAGTTCAAAGGCGCAAATCATGTTTCTTGAATAAATCAGGATTCTACTCATAGCAATAAAGACAATATTATCAAATCATCATCTTGTTTATTAATCTTTTGACCTGCACACATCACATAATTGATCTAAATCAATATATTTTATCAGACTCAGTAAATTTGCACAATACATATTGATGTTTGATCATTGTAAATTATTGAATCAGTTATTTAAAATTTCAATTAACATAAACATTTAAAACTAATTTTATTATTCACTTCCAGATTCTATTTTTACACTTTTACTCAATTCACGACATAATTCCAAAGAACTTTGCTACGCATCACCACTCTTGCTAGCTCAGTTCTCGAAAACAAACAAATCTATTCATTCTTCAGTTCAATATCGCAAATCGTAATAAAAGCCAGAATATCCGGTATGTGTTTTGTACAGGGTGTGTCGGGGAACAGACCATGACTCATTTTTGGTTCATTTTAGTGGCGGAGATCCTATTAGTTGGCCTGCAAGATTTCCAAACCTAACTGCGTTAGATTTATGTATGATGTATGAATTTTTGAAAATCATGTGTTTAATGTACAATCCGCGCGTTCTTCCCGACTCGCCCTGTAGACACAGCACAAATAATCGGAAAATCAGATCACGAGTTGGATATTTTTAGAAATTTTACTATCCATAAATTTTTGTTTTAAATGAAAAACTCGATTTCCTTCGAAAGTGGGTTTCACAAAACAAAGTGTAGTTTAAAGTTATCTTCCGCCTATTGTGAAATTCAAGATTTTTTTTTTGTAAAGTTCTTTTATGGAATTTTGCTGTAGATCGTGTAATAATTTATTAGATTAAAAGTGAGGGCTAAAGTACAACCGATATAGACTTTTCTGTGGTGAACACATGTTTTGGTGAATTCTTGCGCCGCTGTAGGATCAGAAATTGTTCGCATCGGCGAGCATAGAGCACAAAAATGTCTACAATATTTGCTTCTGGAGGATCTACAAAACAGCATACAAATGGTCCTGATCAATCCCAATCATCACCATTCGCAGTAGTTCAAACGACACAATGATGGCGGAATCGAGGGTATGGTTTGTCAAGAAAATCTTCTGCTCAGACTTACAGAATTACCAATTCTACTTGAAGCTGACATAGGGAAAAGGGTAGAATTGTAGAATAGATTCATACGGAAAGGACTCGAGAGGTATACCATCTTGTCTTAATCAAGTCTACTCAGCAAAGGTCTTGGACAAATCAAACTTGACAGTTGATATAAAATTCCATCTATTGAATAATACAGTAAAGTGAAAACTATAACATCCTTATCCGCGTTGTAAAATTGTCAAAACATTCAGAGTTCACGTTTGTTGTTTTTGTCATGGACAAAGGATGGCGCATGATATTTCCCAGCACATTCTAAGGTGATGATTTTTTTTTCTTTCAAATGGTCCTCGTGTATAAGAAAAGCAAAAGAATAAATCAATTTAGTGTTTTTGTAGATTCTCAGTAGAACTTCAAATATTTTTATGCGATTAAAATAAAAGAAATCACAGGGAAAATTCCATGCGGTGAAGATGAGATCCGCAGATTCTATGATTTAAATTCAGTCATGATAAATTATATTTCCAACTTTTGTTGTGAACAATTGAAGGTCAAACGAGAAATATTATCTTGAAGAATTCAAAATAATCACCCATTGTGCAAACATGATTTTATTCAAGTGATAAATGTTTATTTTTGATGTTATTGTTGTGAATAATATCAAGACAAGCGAGCAGAATAATATACATTTTTATGATCTGCGAAAATTTCACTCCATTTCCAACAACGAAACTGAATTTTTATCAAAAACACAATTATAAAATTTGCCTTTTTTCCAGTTACATCATCATACCATAAAAAAGCCCACTCCCAATCATAAACTAGATTGACGACATTAAACATACCTCACGAAGAAAAATAGACAAACACCAGCTATGGTACAACTCGACCTCGTTAAGATCAACTGTGATCAACAGTGATGTGTTAATCACGAAAAAAGTGTCGGTACCGGCGTGAACGGTAGGGCCGAAAAGCACATGTCACTAGTCACTGAGTCTGGTATGTAGCGCGGGTACGGCTCTAACTAAACTAAAACTATAACTGACTGACTGACCTTACCGACTGTTTAGTATTTCTTAACCGGCCCGCGTTCATGAGTGAAAGTAAACATGACACATTGTGGATTGTTGTTTGTCTTGGGGATTGTTGATAGGAGCTGATTGGGATTATTCGCATGCTTTAGCCGGTTGGAGCTGAGAGGAAGTGTCAATAGAAAGTACTAAAATATGAGAGGTTCTTGCAATTGTTTTATTGCAATGTTAACTTGGCCTATGGGTTTAGGTTTCTGATTTTGATAAATTGTTATCCATTATCTGGGTTGAATTCTGGACGAAGAGCTCACGTTTTTTCTTGATCTTGAGAGGAAATATCAACAACAATTTTTTGTTGAACTATTCAGTAAAATTGCACATGAATCCAAAATCTTCAAAGTTTTTACATTGGGAATATTTGTTGGTATATTGATGGGAGACAAGTTACGAGTTTTCGTTCAAGCGCGATCAGCGCCCCCGTGCTACGTGTTTCCGACAACAGAGAATATCTTCGACCATATACAGGGTGTTTCAGAATAACATGCTAATAATAAAGGGGGTGATTTTTGGGCTCATTTTAAGAAAAAAAATTCATATGAACGTATGTCCTAAACGCCTTAACTTTTGAGATACAGGGTGTCAAAGTTTTAAAAAATAGATACTTTTTTTACAATAACTTTGTCATTACTGTAGATATCTTTATGAAATTTGAGTCATGTATTTTAGGCATTAATACTCATTCTTTGATGCACCAACAATTTAATTATTCTGACCAGTGCCGTCCATGCGGGTTTTGGTTTGCATATTTTTTGGGTTAAGTTAAGGCGTTTAGGACATACGTTCATATGAATTTTTTTTCTTAAAATGAGCCCAAGAATCACCCCCTTTATTATTAGCATGTTATTCTGAAACACCCTGTATATCATGACTTATAGTCGGAGAACATAATGCTACTTTATAGCGACTCTTCATATAATATATGTTACTGTGAAGCGTACAACGCCACAAGAGAAACACCTCAGCTCAGAGAGTACAAACCATTGATAATCAATGGTACAAACTCCGGCCAGCCAGAGTAAGTAAAATCACTTCCACTGGCACAGCTTCGAAGCCTCTTTAGAAGCAACGGAGCTGGAACGGTGGATGTAGAACAAAATGATTGTACAATGGGATTGCGTAAGCAAACCACAGGCGCTGTTCAAGTCTTCAAGCAACCTTAAAGGGGAGTTTCAGTGAATATACAGTTGTGTTAAAAAAAAAAATATATATCTCGAGCACTTGAATCCTAAATATTATAAAGAGAACAAACAAAAACATTATTTAGTGAAAATTGAAGATTTCACAGTTTTTTTATATTAAAAAAAAAATGGCTCCGCCAAAAAACGTCGATTTTTGTATAATATTATTATTAGTCCGCTTTGACACGACATGTCATTTTTGTTATGGGTTGGAGGTTGGAGGGGATTCGTTTCTTGAAATCGTTTCAACTCGTTTCAGCCTAGATCATATCACAGTAGAATTGAACTTCTACTATGATTATACAACGGTATCCCATCATGATACTACAACAAACAAGATAAGCTCACGCGCATCTTTCTCGGTGACCGCCCATTTAAAATGCATAGGGTGTTCGGTGCTCATTGCTAGGTTATGTTTTTAACACTTATTTTCCCATATCTTTCCTATGCATGGTGACCCAAATGGTCACCATGCGCGAATCGGTTTCAATTTCGTCCAGCTAGTGAGCTTATCTTGTTTGTTTTAGTATCATGGTATCCCATAATCTTTTGTAATCTAGAACACTATATAATTGGATAAATAGAGCAATAGTCTCTAATAAATTTGGAGGCAAATGCCAGTCGTTGAAAAGATACAGGATGTTGAGAGTGAAACTTCATTTTCGAAAAATTTCCATAATTTTTAAACGGATATGAAGATAACAGATTCAAAATTGGTATACTAGCGTTTTCGAAAGTGAGTAATCCGAATTTGGTATTGGTTTGAACCTTATCCCTAGAGGGCGCTTTCTACATTGTACTCTTATTCATATTATCACCCGCTGAACTATGGCGGAAAAGTTATGGGACACCCCTTATAATATTTTATTTTAACGTTTACAGGGGGTTTCCTTATTGCGAACATCAAATTTGAAGGCGTATCCCTGAGCTAATTTTATGAAAAAATGTTCACATAAACATGGGTCCGGAAGTGCATTGTTTTTGGGATACAGGGTGTTAAACTAAAAAAAAAAGTTTTTTACATAATATGCAACGAAAATATCCTTATACCGATTTTTTTGAAATTTGGGAAACTTATTTTTAGCAATAGAAGTCTCGTTTATGCCTTGCCAGGTAAAAATTATAAAAACCAGTGCCGTCCTTAGGGGCATCCTACCGAATATTTTTGTTAAAAAAATATACGCCACAGACTTTGCTTTGATTTTCATTTTTTTTCTCGGATAAAATAGCCAGAAATACAATTTTTTTGCCTCTCTAGTGTAGTTTTTGAGAAAAAAAATCTTTTATACCCTGCAAAATATTTTTATTTTGTTTATAGCCGTAAAGTTAATTTAGAAACATGACAAACAGATACGAAAAAGATCTAGGAGGCAGAAAATAATTATTCTTTTGGTTGCTTCATTTAAGAAAAATAACTAAAAATTACAACGAAGTCTGTGGCGTACATTTAAATTTTGTTTTAAAATTTCAACACCCTGTATCTTGAAAACGATATACCTCCGGACCCATGTTTATATGGACTTTTTTTTTCATGAAATTAGGTCATGAATACGCCCTCGGCCCTTGAATATAATGTACGCAACTAGGAAACACCCTGTATAACCTAGAGTGTGTTGCATGAGTCGAGGAAGTGTACTTAGTGGCAACTTAATTAACTAACCAACAAACTTAAACACGAGAAAAAGTTTTAAAGATGGTATTATCATTTTCAAGGTCTCCGACGATAGCAAATAAGGGTTGCGAAATGTTTTGTTATACACCAACCAGTAGTAGTCGACAATACCTGCCACCAAAATATGAAGATTTTGACAATCATTCAAGGAATAAAAGATTTGTCTGATTTATTTCTTTTTACGTCCGCTTCTGTACACAAACTGCTGATTAGTTGATGAATGAGACACCATCTGTTTAAATGAAGATTCAATCCTCGTTATCTACAAAAATTCCACAACAATAGAAACAAACAATACACAAATCCCACACTTAATACATGAGTGAATGTGTGCGGCAAACTAGTGCTGGCTGATCACACCTTTTCAACATGTTCCCGAATAAAAACATAGAAGACTGCCCTTTGTTGAGGTATGATACTAGTTTGGTTTTTCTCTGGTATGAACTTATATTTTACTGAATATTTAAACCTGGAATTCTAACAGGCAACATCATCGACTGATTCTCAAAAGCGGACACTGCAACATCAACCAATCAGTGTCCAATCGACAGAAAATGATGTTTTTGCGATACTCCAAACTGGTTGACTATTCATGGTCCTTCACTCTGGCTATATTTTTGGCTGTTTTATCCACCAGTTGGATGGTGTTTGCTATATTCTATTGGTTGATTTGCTTCACACATGGAGATTTTGAAGCAGACCATTTGCCAGAGTTTCAAAAGATTAATAATTTCAAGTGAGTTTAGATTTTTTTTACAATTTAGGAGATCATCAGATTATGTTTCAGGCCATGTATATATGATATGCGGGACTTTTCTTCGGCAGTTTTATTTAGTATGGAGGCCCAGCATACTGTAGGGTATGGTGTTAAGGCTCCTAGTGATGAATGCGCTGAAGCTATCTTTGTTAATTCTGTGCATTGTATAATTGGATTCATCATGCAAGTATGAAATTCACATTTATTTGTATTATCTCTTTTTCAAAGTCGTTTTCCGCAATTGTCCTTCCAAGAGTCGTGGCAGGATGTCCTTCATTTTTACCATTTCTAGGTTACTACAACAATTTCTGATATGTTCTATTTCTACACAGTATTTATCTATTTATTTATTTATTTATTTATTGAATACAACCATTTTATAATATAGTCTTATTATAAAATGATACAACGCTTCAGAGTACACTCCAAATGGTCTTAACCTAAATACATTAACAGTTCTCTACAACCTCAAAGAATTTTTGGATACACCAAGATAACATATTAAACAAATCCAAATGTGAATGAAACCTGTTATAATTTCTGATGAGGCGTTCAGAAAAACAGTTTTCTGCGTATTTAGTTCTATGAAGATTGGGAATTCGATAAAAGATTGAGCTAACCAAAGAGTTACAATTCAAATAATTATTGGAATAACTTTCGAAATAATCAAGTTATATTGATGAAATTTGGTATATGGGGATTGTTTGACATGCAAAATTCAAATCTGAGCTCGGAATTGCTCTTACTTATAGGGAGAGCCACTTACATACCTTTTCACTCATTCAAATTGTCAGAACTTTTTTGTTCGTACTTGTACATTTTTAAAAAATATTTTATATAATATTTATATAAATATTTTTTCATCATGTTTACATAGAAAAGGTATACTTTGTATAAATGGCTAGGAGTAACTTTTTTCAAGATATTTAAACTTGAAGTAATCCATGCAATGTGGTTCTAAATGGAAAACTTTGAAAATTAACACAGGAGGCTCTGAAAACGGCGTTATCGTGGTGATTTTGACATTAGCTTGTTTGCTCAATGTTTCTTGTTAAAAAAATTAAATTATCAAATTTTACATTTTTTTGATTTTTTTTTATAAGAAACTTGAACATCGAGACACTTGTCAAAATTACCGTGACAACGGAGTTTTTGATGCCTGCTATGTTTATTTTCAAAATTTCTCATTTGAAACAACATTGCATGGATTACTTCAAGGGCAAATATCTTGAAAAAGGCTACTCCTATCCACTTTTACAAGGTATTCCTTTTTTACGTGTATATGACCGAAAATCGATTTTCTTTTAATTAGAAAAAAAAATGTTCGAGTGGTTACGAAAAAGTTATAACTATTTAAATAAGTGGAAAGAGTTCTAATTGGCGCTTTGTAAGACCCATATTAAGGCCAGATGTGAATTTTACATGTCAAACAACTCTCATTATACGAACTTTCATCAAAATAACTTGATTAGTTCAAAAGTTATTTGAAAAAATCCACAATTAAAATTCAACTTTGACACCCTGTATCATCTCTCAAAATCACGTCGATCGCAATATTTTTCTGTGAGGAATCTGCTGTTATCGTATATCCCATTTTTTTTGGACAACCCTGTATATTCCGAAAAATGTGTCGAAGATTAGTTGATAATCTCACTCAAGAAAGATCATTTTCCTAGCCACTCGCGTAGATAAATGGACAACCATGTAAATAAGGACAAGTATGATTCTTGTTGGATTGGTGATGGGCGGTGACTGATGATTAGGATTAACAATCAACCCCAACCAATTAGCTTTGGATCACTTCGGATTTGCTAAGATTATGGCTCTCTTATTGGTCCGTATCATTTAAAACAGACTATAGAGAGGCTCATGATCATCAAGGCTGCTGCGGAAGCTAATATCACAAAAAGGTGCCAATAACGAACCTCTAAAACGAGGATTTTTCCCAATCGACA
Organism: Orchestes rusci; assembly: GCA_958502075.1. NCBI lineage: Eukaryota > Metazoa > Arthropoda > Insecta > Coleoptera > Curculionidae > Orchestes > Orchestes rusci. Next base: position 8,708,213 of record OY293309.1, read on the forward strand.
AATCGACAGATAAAGTGATACCTACAATAGAAGAGGAGAATCAACTACCCTCAGCCACCAGCTATCAAGAAGACACCCAGATCACCTTACAGAACCTTCATTAAAGGGAAGGCCAGATAGTGAAAACTTCTTTCGATGAGAGAAAGTTGAGTTGAGAGTGAGAGTGAGAGAGAAAGAAAGAGAGAGAGAGAGAGAGGGTGGGAGAGAAAACCCTTTTCTCTCCCTCCCTCTCTGAAAAGATTTTAAAAGATAGTGTAATAACACCAACATGTAACAATTCAATTGGTTATACTGTATAAATTACTGGGCATTTGAAAAGCGTGTTTTTATTCATTTTTTTTAACTACGTTGCATATCAGACGGGCAGTTCAAGTTTGAGAATTACGTACAGTCCCGTCAACCAATCTTTCATTCACCATCTGTCTGACAAGCCGAAAGTCAGATAATTCAAGAAAACCTCGATTTTGTTTAATTAAAAATTGTTGATTACTCTTTAGCTCTTTTTTAATTGAAATTAATGTATTGTCATCGTTTTATGACGAGTGTCCAAGTTTCGAATCAATCCTGGCTTTTTGAAGTGGGTAAAAATCGAGTTCTTAGATTCCGTTCGGTATAGCTCTCTTTCTCATTTTCACTACGATATATCTGTTTTCTCTCTCGTGTGACGAAATTTCGAAACGTCACATTTTTTCCCATTCGCTCCCTATTCTCGTCCAAAAAACTCAATTTGAAAAGCCTTCAAAAAAATCTTCCATTATTTTCAGGGGTTCATGGCAGCAGTGATCTTCTCAAAAATGACCAAACCCAGGTCCCGATCCCAAACCATTATGTTTTCAAAAAACGCCGTGATCTCTCGAAAAAACGGACAATTGAGTTTTATGTTTCGAATTGGCGACATGCGTCCCAAACATCTGATGGAAGCACATGTTCGCATCTTTCTGGTAAAGAAAACTTATGTAAAGGCGGGGGCAGACATAAACAACTGTAAATCACAAAAGCTGACTCCGGATGTGTCAACAGACGAACCCTCGTCCCCTGATGTGTGTAAATCTGTTGACACTCGCCAAACTGCTCGCCATCTACCGCATGTCTGGCCCCCCCATAAAAAGATGATAAAGCTCAGTTTATTCCTAGGTTGAAACTTTGAAGACAGCTGAGGGTCAAACACTTCCTTACACACAAACAGAGCTGCATGTGCAAATGGATGACTGTTCTAATAACATTTTTTTTAATTGGCCTGTGATAATGTATCATGTGATTGATGAAGGATCTCCTTTGAGCGGTTTATCTATGGGAAATCTGCATAAGCAGAGGTAAATAATTGATGTAACATGATCAACAACAATTGAATTCATGAAAAAATCTATGTAGGTTCGAGATTGTTACAGTAATTGAGGGCACTGATGAGTATACTGGCCAAAGGACCCAAGCCAGATCCAGCTACACTCCCAACGAGATACTATGGGGTTTTCAATTCCAGAGTCTTTTCAGCTTCGATAAGTTGAGAGAGGAGTATGCCGTTGATTTTTCTAAATTTGATGCTGTGGTGCCCGTGCAGTTTCTTCATTATTCTGCAATTTAGAAGAATTAATTTTTCTCTGGTATTCTCATTGTTGTTTATGATCCAGATCCAAATTTATAGAAAAACCGCATTAATATTCAATGGGTTGTGTAAGATGCGATTATACCTATACCAAAAAAAAATCATGTGCAGCATCGCATGTGTGGAACTTCTTCCAAACTAGAGAATGAGAGAAAGAGAAAAAGAGAAAGGGATAATTTCTTAAGATGTATACAACATAAACAGTTGGTCTTACCAAGTTGGAACCATATGGAAAGCTTTTTTATTATCAGTTTCAGGAGAAAAAGTTATTCCTAATAAAAAGTTCTGGATGTTCCAAAATCCAAAATACATTCCACAGATATAATTTTTTTCAGTCGGTTTGTCAAAAAATATGAATTTCACCCTGGAGTGAACTATATGCCTTTATTATTGAAAATACCGAAATTTGTTGTTGAAAAAAGCTGATCAGAACTAAAAACCATGTTTAAGTTTAAGTTAAGGTATTACAGCAATTTATTTTAAAAACTTTATTTATGCAGTGGCGGACATAGGTATGGAAAGGGCCTCAAATTTAACAAAACTCTGATCCTGCATCAGTTATCAAAGAAGTGATGGTGCATTTGGAAACTTTAATCCATTTGTCAGTTTACTTGTCCTGGCGATTTTTTCAAAAAATTGTTAGTGCCCTCTGTTCTCACGTTCAAAAAAAGGCTACTTTTGTAAATTTTAATAAAAATGGCTAGCACCATCCAAAACAGGGGCGAAGGTTATGTACTTTCTAAATATTTCAAAATAGTTGAACAAAGGATAGTCTAACAATAAAATGGTAAACTTGGCAAAAATGAACCCATTGCATGATTTCTTCTTTTTGCCAAGTTCAAAATTTTATAGCTACACTATATACTTTGTTCAATAAATAAACTGACAGCTGGATTGAAGTTTTCAAATGCATCATCACTTCTTTGATGCAGGATCAGAGTTTTATCAAATTTAAGGCCCTTTCCATACTTATGTCCGCCACTGTACATATGTATTTTCTTATTGGCAATGTACCAAATGCATAATAATATGCATTCATCACGGGTTCAAATCGCCAAATGTTTAGAAAAAATGAGAAATTAAAAAGTTATCGCATTTCTAATAATCACTTGACCTTTATTCATAATTTAAAATTAAGAAAAAATAATGAAAATTGTAAAATAGTGTAGTTGCATATTCAAACGTTTTTAGCTCTAACTTTTCATGAATATAATTTTTGATATTATCAAAAATAAAGGTACGGTACTTTTATTCTTGGGCAACATTTTTTTTCACAGACCTCGTATACGACTGAAAAAATTTGATATCTGATGATTGTATTTTAGATTTTAGAACATATCCAAAACTGAAGAATAACTTTTTCTTCTAACAATAATATTTAAAAAGTTTTCCTTATATGGCTCCAACTAAGTGAGACATACCTACTGTATAACAGTACAATTTTTTTTTTCGTAACAAATATTCGGTCTTTTTCTCATTTTCACTACGTTATATCTATTTTTAATTTGTTGACTCCGTATAGGCTAAGAACGGTTCAAGGATAATAATATTATCCAATAATCACAACACACAGCCTTAACATGAAAATTACCCTGGCAACGTTGCGCAGGCCACTCGTCAAAGCGTCAACGTCAACCAGTCTTTTCTTCAGTTTGATAAACCAGAAAGTCAGATAAATTCGACTACCTGATCTTTGATTTCGTTAAATTTTTGATTGTTTACTTTTCAATTCTTTTTCAATTGAAATTATTGTATTGTCAGCGTTTCTTGAAAAGTGTGCAAAGTTTTGAATCAATCTGGGCATTTGAGTAGGTAAGTGAGTATAAAAATCGAGTTCCAAGTGTTTTTTGGTATACTCTCTTTTGTCATTCTCACTACGCGTTATATCGGTTTTCTCTTTCTGTGACGAAATCTGAAAACGTCTGCCATTTTGAATTTTTATAATGATTTTTCAAACTCTTCAAACTTCTTCAAAATACTCACACAATCAACAAGCGGAAAAAAGAATAAACCGCTCCGAGTTGAATAAAGACATTCCATTCAAAGGGAATGTCTTCATTCATTAAAACCAAAAACCAAAAAAAACTTGAACAACGCTTCATACAACGGGGTTCTTACTGTCAATAAATAATAATAATAATGAATAACTAAAAATAGGTTTCTGTTATCCTCCACAAGTGCACACGAATTAACACTTTTCTGCACTGCGGCGTTTGTTACGAGGTTAGTGAAAAAATAGTGTAACGTGTTTGTTATATCAGATGCACTACATTACTGCACCAGTTACACCAGGTCATGAAGAGGTGTAACAAGTGTAGTGTAGAGTAAAATATGGTGGTGAGCCTATTTATTGTATTTTCCAAACAAAACCTTCTCTTAACCTAACCTAAAATAAAGATAAAGAAAATTTGCACTGAAAAATCAGTGTGGAAAAATCCATCAGTATTTGTGAAATGTATTTTTTAGGTTAGAATATCTGCACTAAATCTACTAAAGCTTGTGTTGAATTTCCTTTACATTAGTAGCCATAAGTTACAGCAGTTACACCAGCAATGTGCACTACACTATCCACCGAAATAACAAACACACCTAATGTAGAGCGGATCACATGGTCGTCGGCATGAAAGGATAGTCCCGGTAAACTCAATCGCGAAGATGAAGACGTCATGAAAAGTAGTTGGACCACACCACTTTTTCGGGCATTTGATGAAGTCTGCTTTTTCTTTTTTAATTATTCAAGCTGGGTATATTATTTTTGGGTATTTTGAAAAATGTTTTTGCTGATGACTTTCAAATATTGGGCAGAATTACGGTTATAAAATTTCAAGTCATTTGAAAATATATGCAAATTGATCTTGGAGGAAGAAATTTGAATAAACAAAATTTTTAGAAAAAGTATAATATAGACCATGACAAGTGACAAAAATATTCAAACGAAGTACAAAACATTTTCTCAAAAGTGAAAAAATGTAGCGAGAGTAAATAGATGCAGTGCTGGAAAACAAACAAAAAATATGTAACGAGAATAAAAATCAATGGAATCTTCAGAAGAAGTCGTTAAAGAAATTGAAAAGGTACATCAACAAATCTCCAAAAACAGTAAAATAAATGAACTAATCAAGTAGACGATCAAGGGCGGCTCCTCCATTTAATCAATGACCTCCCAAACATATATGTCAGAAAATAAATAGTTTACTTACTTCAATGATTTCACACAATTATTATCAATAATTTAATTTAAAAATATACTTTATATTATTTTGACCGTCCCTGGTGATAGTCGTGCGATTAAATACACAGACACAGTCAGCATTTGAACAACTAAAAAGTGCCAACGAACTTGACTGCAAAAATAACTGAATTAGAGAAAAGTGGTCGCCCAGTGACTGAACTCATTCTACGACAAAAATAAAGAACTTCTTCGAAACTTTCGCATAAGGTATGTACGATTCAGCCGACTGGATAATATGTGGTTGTGAAGTGTCTATAACTTGTTTCACTGTTTTGTTTTTCTATTATTTTCTAAGGACTCGTGCAAATCGTGATGGTGCCGAACAGGGTATTGAAAGATTTGAAGAAATAATAAAAAATGCTTATTCTGCAAATCACATGAAATACTAGGTTTTTATTTAAGTAAACCTATTTTCAAATTTATTCTTGTTTTGACCTACCAAGATAAGTGACAAGGAGCCGCCATTGTAAACGATACTATATACAGGGTGCCTCCGATTAAGTCGGCACTATTGTTAACTTCTTTATTATTGAAGATATGAGGTCGTTTAAACAAGAAAACTAGTAGTATTTTTTCCGCTGATTAACGCGGTAATAACAGAAAAACAATTGAACACCGCGTTCTCGATTTATTCGAAGAAATATACTTTTTTGAAATGGGACACCGTGTATATTCTTATTGTTATACCGATTGCCCACTCTTTCCTGAACATAAAATGTTATTATGAATCTTGTCTCACAACAAACAGTAAGGGAGTTGTGCCTTTTTTAATTTTTGGGAAACATTGCCATGAAATTTAAAATTTTGACAAAACAATAGGTACATATTTATCAGTTGCCATATTTACTATTAAACTTATTTTATCGTGCTAAACGTATTTTGTTTGTTGAGCTTATCTTCAAACAATTATTAAATCATTGAAACTTTATGTTACTTTGTTGACGTTTATAAATTTTATCAGTCGAGAAACATAGGTACCCAAAACTCCGTTATTTTTGGTTTTAGTTGAAAATTCATAATAACCTTTTAAGTTCAGAAAAGAGTGGCTGATCAATTATGGTGAAAATATTCACGGTGTCCCATTTAAAAAAAAAATCCGCCGAAAAAATACTACTAGTCCACTCATTTAAACGACCTCGTATCTTCAATAATGATAATAAAGAAGTTGCCGACTTAATCGGAGGCACTCTGTATATATTTCTCAAAAGTGAACAAAGCCTGTCACAGTGGGATAGAAATTAATAACAGACATTAGTATACAGTGAAAAAAGCAGAGAGAAAAAAATCACTAATTAAAAAAAATTACCTATTATCCAAAAAAAATATGAATCCGTAGTAGTCCGTAGACCCACTCAATCAGGGTAGTCTTGGCAACCCTGTGCCAACTCTAATCTAAGGTATACATTCAATTTCATAACGAAGTGGAACTGTCAAATTTCCGCATGGCAAACGTGAGTCATATGTTACCATCTACATTATATTTGCGTTCATAGTCGCCAAATACAATGTGGATGGTAGCATGTTATTCTTGTTTGCCAACTGGAAATTTGACAGTGCCACTCCGAAATTAAATTGAAATTGGCATGATCTACCCCTACATAGACAAAAAGCTAAAGATTTCAGATTTATTGAATTGATTCATCATTACAGCTTGGCAGATATTTTTTTAAAAATTGATTACCCCGTTTCAAAGCTAAAATTCCTGTAACGCAAAGCTCATTTGAACTACTCACCACTCCGGCAACACCGCTTTAACATTGACAGAGAAAATCCTTAATCCATCACTGTCATTGTCACTCGTTAGTTCGTCTCTGGAACTCGAGCAAGTTGTGTGTTTTTGTTGAACATCCTCATAGAAAATAAGCAAAAATGGCCAATATACGGCAAACACCGCTAACTTGCAGTGGACACACTCGTCCAGTTGTGCATTTGGACTTTTCGGATGTGACGGAAAGCAGCTATTTCCTGATTTCGGCTTGCAAAGGTAAACATAAGTTTTGAAAAAAAAATTGCCGCGTATACGTATGCATTATTTCAACCTTCTTTGGAACATATACCTTGGCCTGGTTTTTTCTGGTCCCTATAAAGGAGTTGACCTTTGATTTAGAGGTGTTGGTCCTTTGATTAAGGCCAAGAACGTTTGTTGTTTGTTTATGCTTCCGGTTTGTCAGGTTATTTTTATCAGGAAGTGGGTTACTTTCGAGTATCTTTTTAGTCTTGTCGGGGTCTCTAGGTATTTTGATTTTTGTTTTTTTTTTAAATTTGAATCAGTTAATTCTGTTTGATGACAATATTGATCTTATCTCCCTCAATAACAGTTAAACCAATTAATTATTATGAGATTTTGAGCTTCGTCATGTAACCACATTTGAATAGGTACCTAGGATCACTTTTTTTTTTAAATCTAGATATACAGGGTGGATTTGTGGGAGAATTTCATATAAACATGGGTAGCTAGATATTGCATCTAGTGGAACTGCAGCCATTTAAAACGACCCCTGACGAATTTTGTGAATATATTCGAAACCGTTTATGGAATAGCTTGATCGGATAAAGAAATTATCTCGAAAATTATGTTGATTTTAGCCCATTATGCCATTCTTCAACTGATCTCTAAAATAAATGGATAAATAAAGGGGTATGGCTGGCCCATTGAAAAGCAGGGATCAACGGAAAAAATAATGTGTTGTCTGCGCACGAAATTAGTTAGGCGAAACAGAATAGCTCAAGCGCAATACGCATTTTTCAATGATGTGGGAATAAAGCTCCTTGTTGCTGTTTCTGTTTGCAGTGCCGTATCACGTATCCTGGCCATTTTTCCGTAGTGAATCGAGCTTGCTCGTTTACTGGTCGAAGATTATTGGGATTATGGGTTTTGATGTTTTTTCGGCGTTTTTATAACATTATGCGGTTCTTTTGAGACTTTATTGACATTCATAGTTAGCATTATAATTGAAAATTTCGACAAATAATACCTATTCAGTATTCAATTGCTTTCAATTTACCTGTTAAAATATAGAGTTCGGCCCTAGTTCACCATTCACCAGAATGCTTGAAACCTCGCTTGAAACTGTTGTTTATTTTTAGGCCTCGTAAATTTGCCCGCCTCGACAAGCGTTTCATTCACCCATTTATTTTAGAGATCAGTGCATTCTTTATGGTTTTCCTCGTGGTTTTCTGACTCAAACATTGTAAAGCCTAGTTCCATTCTTTCGCGGCTACACGTGGTCCGACAAATAGATACTCGTTTAAGAATTCCCCTTTAAATGTTTATCCGTTAAGAGCTCGGTTAAGAGTAAAAGTTCCAAATTTGATAAATTCTGTTTTTTTTTTTATCAAAGTTCATCAAGCTTCATAATATTTCACTGAATTGGCCGATTTGTCCACGTTCTCAAATTAAATACAGTTTTATTGGGAATCTCTTTTGAGTATTGTCTTTTTAACGTTTACGTTCTTCTTGATTTGAATTTGAATTTAAAAAATTCACGGAAAATTGATTTTCTTCGAAACATTCCGCAAAAATCATTTCGATCCTATTTCAAAAACTGACCGGAGCAAAGTTTAATAAATACACATAAGCACTCCCAAAGCGCGCGAAACGGGCTTGATTCTTCCTTGTCCCGCTTGGAGAGCCCACAGTCCGGGTCAATGCTGAGAGAATTTATCAATTTTATTTTTCACGGTATTTGACATTAGCTTGGAGAAACCATCTCCGACGCGGCATCTAGTTCTGGATTTATCAAAGTGCCGACGAGAAGTGACGGAACTTCTATTCATTTAGTAAACTTTGACACCAAATTTATTATGAAAGCCTTGATTCCGATTTCTCACAATATTTTCAGAGTTGTGGTTATGGTATAATAGAGCTTTGAGTAAAAAAACCTCAAAATTCATCGAAATCTTGAACTGTTATTGAAAACCTAGATTATAACGTCTTCTTGTCTGCTTTCTGAACATGTCTCCGACTTTGATATGACAAATTCAAGTATAAATCGTTTTTTTGTTCACAGAATCTTCCCGATTATTCTCGTATAAACCCGATAAAATAAAAGATTTTTTGCGGAAAATGTCGCAAAAAACACCTCGTTCCTCATTTGGAACTTTTTATAAAAACCTAGAATCAGCAAAAACCTAGAATCAGCTTTGTCACCAAATTGCATAATTTTTCAACGAATTGACCCATTTCCATTATATTTTTTTTTCGTTTTTTTTGCAAGTGAATTATGTTTTTTATTGAGAAATCATTAACTTAGTTAAAATCTTGGTCAAAATAAGAACAAATGCTTCTTTGAACGTTAATATTTTTTATTCATTATTTTTCTTAATATGTTTTATGGGATATCCGAGGGGATATCTGTCTAGTCCACTGATCTAAGTCTGGTCAAATAAGCATGGTGGGCTATTTTTCCAGAATTGTTCAGGTGGTGGTTCCCTAAATAACGTCTTATAAAGTTCAATTAATTTCAGGAACTGCGAGGGTAGAAGGCGGTCTCAAAGGTATCACTTTTTTCAGTATTTTGATTTTATCTTGGAAACGGTGCATCGCACAAAAAATGTTTTGGTATAAGAAATTGTAGTTGATTAAATTTTCTGTGAGATGGTATATCCATTTTTAAACTCCAGTGTTGAAGTTTTTGAAATATGACCCATATGAAAAACTGTCAAAAACATTGGTCAATCGTCCTCTTCTCATTGTTTGTTTCACTTATGCTGATCTATCTTAACCTGGCGAATGGCTTCGTAAATGGTAAGTTTTAAAATTTCGGGGTATACTTTTCAACTTTTGGATTGGCTAGTTTGTATGGTTTGGCATCATGGCATCTGTGACGGTTAGAAAGTTGAAAGTGGATGTCATATGTCATAATTGCGATGTTAGCCAAGACAAAGTTTACTATATTAGTAAACTTTGGCCAAGACATACGTTTTTTGAAACAATCGCAATCCATAGGTGACTTGATCGTGTTTTTTATTGAACACTTTATTATATTGCTCATCATTCAATTTTTGATGATTTGTGAGTTTCATTGACTATGAATTCAAACTTTGCCATAAAACTCGCTATGGGCGAACTTAATGTTAAGCAGTTTAGTTCCGTTTTTGTAGTCTAAATTAGTTACCGACCTATATGACTTTTTTATCCGATACAGATAGTGCCCTGGCCGATACCCATATATATCCGCTTATCGGCCTCTTTATCATAATAATTAGTATGGTAAATCCGTGCTTTCCCAGAGAATTTTGGGAAATACGTAAACATTTTTTCAACTTGTGGAAGGGTTCCACAATGCTTTTCGGAAAATCGAAGGTGAGCTTACCCCGCCATCTTGAAAATGAAAGCGTGTGTGCTTGACACACGATAAAATGTCATAGAACCAAAGTTGTTCAGAATTACATTCCCAATTTCATATCATCTCAAACTTGTTTCTCTTAAATCAATGATAAAAAATCTACAGGGTGATTCCTTAATATGGTGAGAAAAAATCGTTCAGGGCGAAAGTAGTGCAGAAATACATTTCCAGCAACTTGTTTCCATGTATTTTAATGGTTGCTGAGAATTTGATGAATTTGAATATTTTATTAGTCTAATCGATTTTCCCGAAAACTCAGAGTTAAGCTACTGAGGGGGGCTTTCTTTTAAACAATTTTTGGGTGTTTCCCTAAATTCTCAGATGACCCGATTTTAAGCACGGATTTACTGTACTAAATCAATATTGTTGATATTTATTGTGTTTTATGCGAGGTTTTATGCCTTGAATTTTTATATTTCAACTTTGTTTAAAGTCATCAATTTAATATCATAAAATTTGAAAGCGAACCTTGGCACCACTGTAATAAACGATAATTTTCATTTGTGAGGGGACTCAGTGATATTTATCTTTAATTTAAGGCTGTGTATAGGGGTCCGATCGCTCGAAACCTCAGCGGAAAGGAATAGGTCCGACCTCAGAACAATTCCAAATAAGTATATTTTCATTAATCTACATCAAAACTTATATACATGTAGCAGATGAATGTTTTATTTTAATCGCCAATTTTTTATTTGAATTGTTCAAAAGTTTTTCGAAGCAAAATATCTCTACTAAGCCTATTTTCATCTTCAGGTTCCAATTTAAAGTTATCAAGCTGTTTTTCCCATTGCTTCAATGGGAAAGCATTTATTTGGCCTTGAAATTGAAATTTGACAGTTCGCGACCCCCCGGATGACGTGACGTTTAGTTATAGTTCAGGCCGAATTGACAGATTGCGACAGCACACGCCAACCTAATCTTTTTGGCGGAAAAGGTTTTGTCGCTTCTCATTGTTTTTTTTTCTCTGCTGTTGTTTCACCTTTCAATTTGAATTTTTGACAAATCCAATGATAGGTTTGTCTTTTTTAATAATTGAAGTAGGAGTCATGCTTTCTTCATTTTGTAAGGTTTTCCTCCTCTTTGCATAAGTCTATTTGATGGAATAATATTTCAAGTTTTTGTTTGCCACTTCAACTCTTTTTGGTCAATTTTTCTTCAAGCTCTCACTTTCAAAGTAGTTGATGTCTCTTTTACATAAATTCACAAAAGTAACTTTTATTGTCGGTCCAAGCTTCAACTACAATATGAAGTAATAGGTCTATTCGTAGAAAAATCACAAACCAATCAGAGCCAATCAGCATTCAGCATTTGCAGTTTGCAAACTACTTTTGACTGACATTGACCAATCGATGAAGCGCTGTCTGGTTTGTGATTTTTCCACGAACTGACATATAATTTATTATAGGATGATATGAGCAGATGAAGAATTCTATAATACGTTTGCTGTTGAGAATAGTTTGGTCGAAAGGAAAACAGAACACTGTTTACCAAATGGTAAAAATATTTCTATTTATTATGTATAGGTTATGGACAGGGTTATGAATGACGGACCTCTATCCTCTCCTATGACTCATTTTTGAAGAGCCGAGTGCGGTCCGAACTTTATCCTTATCTGAAGCACATAACAAGAAATTGTTATGTGCATTGATTATTTCAATGGATGAGAAACCCGTTTATAAAATGAATTGACCCTGTTATTAATTCTGCTGTTATTGATCGTTCTAACCATTTATCGGGTTAGGATAAATTTGCATACGTACGTATACTTTCATTCCAAAACTTTCATGAGAAATGAAAGGGTAACGAATTAGAAAAGATAGATTGACGAGATTCCCTAATCGCGATGTACCGTTTTCGAGATAAGCGTCAAAAACTACAAAAATGTCCTTTAAATGGATGGAACTTTATGAGACGTTCTTTAGGGAACCTACCTTTACACATTCCTGAAAAAATGGAACTCCAACATTTAATGCGAGTTGAAAACTTTATTGGACTATGTAGAATTTAGATAAGGAGAATTGGCCGCCTACACTAAAACTCAATCTTATGTTTCTGAAGATATCGTGTTTAAGGATCTTACACCTCACAGTTCAGCAAAATAGAATGATATAGAGTTTCACATTGCCTTATAACCATCTGCCGAGTGCCGAGATAAACAGTTTCTCTGACGTTTGACTGCAGATCCCCTCCATCTCTACGTCTCCATTCACGTACTTCTATATTTTTAGCCGTTATCTTGGTATGTTGTCCTACTTAATTGCGGTCTTCGCGATGTGTTGTTATCTGTTCTGTACTCTGACAGAGTGAAGTCTTGTTCTTGTTGTGACTGTACCAAATTCTCCTTGTTGGTTACGAAGTCTAGAAATCACCGAATGAAATCTGGAACACTTTCAACTTCTTTACTGACAAGGTATAAGTAAATGAAACTATACACTTGTAAAGATGGTCCTTAATTATTCACCTGTTGTGTATCAAACTCTATGAAGCAAGCGAGAGTCCCAATTGTTCACATTCACAGATGGAAAACCCATGCTTAGACAAGGTGACACTGGCGACTGGATTGGAACATTTGAAGGTCACAAAGGAGCAGTATGGGGCGTGGCATTGAACTCTGACGCTACCAGAGCTGCCAGTGGGGCTGCGGATTTTACAGGTACCATATTTCAATAATAAATAATTTCTACTTATAATCATTATAAGGTAAAATCTGGGATGCTGTCTCCGGAGAAGAACTACACTCATTCCAACACAATCACATCGTTAAAAGCGTCAACTTTTCTAAAAACTCCACACACCTAGCTACAGGCAGCAATGAGAAGTTGGTTAGAATTTTCGATCTTCATCAGCCAGAAGCTGCTCCGGAAGTCCTATCTGGCCACACTGCTGGAATAAGGCACATTTTGTTCTTCAGAAACGACACTCACATCATTTCATGTGCTGACGATAAAACGATGAGGGTGTGGGATAGATCAAACAAACAAGAAGTCCAAAAAGTCACTCTCGCTTTCAACCCCAACAGCCTGGAAGTGTCTAAAGACGGCTCAGTACTAACAGTGGCCTACAGTAACAAAGTTGCCTTCTACGATGCGGAAAATCTAAACAAAATCCGAGAGTACACCATTCCATCTCCAGTCAATTCGGCTTCTTTACATCCGGACAAAACCATCTTTGTTGCTGGAGGTGACGATTTGAAAGTGTACAAGCATGATTATCAGTCTGGCTCGGAAATTGGTGAGTTGTTGCAACATTGGACTGCTTGTATAAAGTTTGTTCCAGAATCTTTCAAAGGACACTTTGGTCCGGTCCACTGCATCAAATTCTCTCCCGATGGTGAACTGTACGCTTCAGGGTCGGAGGATGGTACTTTGCGGTTGTGGCAGACAACAGTCGGCAAAACGTATGGTTTGTGGAAGTGTGTGGATGGTGCCAATCTGAACGATAGTCTGCCCAAAGAAGTACAAGCGAATTGATTTTGGCCCTTATTATATTTATTTATTCTTGTTTCTCTTTATTTCGATCTACCTGAAGTCATAAGTTAAGTTTCACTGAAGTCTGAAAAGTTTTTTAGTAGTTTTTTCCATGATAAAATGGAAAATAGACTGATCGATTTTGGGCAATAAATATTTTTTTCGTAAAGGTGTTTGTTTGATGAAATTGGAAATAAAGTCCTGTCACATAAACCACACGTTTTGGAAGATCTTCCGCGAGAGAGACGAATATGATACGATATGGTTTTGATTGAGGAGAAAATAGTTGAACATTTTAGTCTTAGAAATATATACCCTCATGTGTTATTTATTTATGCTGATGAAGACTATATGTTGGATAATTTATTTCAAAATAGATTGCGAATGGGTTACCTGGCAAAATCCGGAGCTATACTTTTATACAGGGTGTTACAAATTTCAATGTTCACCATCAGTATCCTGGAAACGGTGGGATATACAGAGAGGTTCAAAGCACAACAAAATTGCGCATTTTGGTACTCAATATGATGCTGTTGGAAAATCCAAAAGAAAACCGAATACTTCCGAAGATATCTGAGAAAAATCGAAGTTTTTCAAAATGCGCTCATGTTTTCCTAGGTTTATTAAAGCATATATTTATATTTCAAGGGAGGTACGTGATTTTCTCCAAATTTGATGATGAATAAGCTTCTGTGGGGGATATAATTGATGTATTCTTAATCCAGTGAGGTTATATTTGCGAAATTTCGTTATTTCTCAATTTGTGTCAATACGTTCTATTTGGGTTCGGTTTTGAATTATTGAGGTTATGTTTGCATGATGTCGTTATCTTTCAACATATTTTGTTCTTTTTAGGAAAGGAGGTTGCGAAGTCGGGAAAAAAATCTGGAACAATTACCCAAAGCATGAAACATTCTTGAGAAAAAGGTTATGTTCCGTTAAGTATCCTATATAATAATAAAAATCATAATAGTTGAATCGTTTATTAATCTCATATATAGTTCTCTGGGAGGATGTTTGTGGAATCATATTTCGCTGAGCCCAAAAGAGGTCGAAAACTGTAATTTTGAAAACCATATATTTTTTCAACCAACCGAATGTCATGGTCATGAAATTCTGATCGTTTGACAAACTAATAATTTGAAGATAAACAATGTTCATTTACTGAAGAAAGAGGTCGAAACTCGTGGAGGACTGCATGACCTACGGCAGGAATTTTTCTAAGGTAGATCATATCATTATATTTCCTGGTTTTTCTAATGGCGCAGAGTCAGGTGCATACGAGGTTGCAAATTACGTGGACATATTTTCAACACTATCTGCAAAGTCTAATCTAATTATGATTGGTTCACCATTTGCAATAAAAGGCAGCAATCTTAACAGCTATATTTATAAACGGAACAAATCCTTTCAGTCATTTGTCGACTCTAGTCCTAACAAATGCATCTATCTAGATATGAACTGTTTTATGCATTTTTTTGAACGTACATACCATGGAGGATCTTCTTTCAGTAGCAAAAGACTTTTATGCAACTTTTTATGTAAGCATGTATTTAATAAAAGTGTGATTAACAAGACTAACACTGATAGGCCGCTAACAGGCTTGAGAACGTAAATTGCGATAAAGTTACCAATGTGCAGACGTCGGTTCCAGTGATTGTGGGTCGTGATGGTGATGTGGTGGAGGAGGTCACAAATGGGGTTTTTTTAGACCACGCACACCAGAAGCACACATCCCCATAACATCTCCTGTTCTACAGAATAACAGCACCTGCTCCGATACAGATATCTTTCGTATTTTCTATACCAACATTCAGTGCATCAGAAATAAGGCAGATGATTTTCTTTTGTTGCTTGATTCCGTCCAATATCCAGACATTGTTTGTGTTACTGAGCACTGGCTATCCCCAAACGAATCGTTTTATCTACCCATGTATACTGGCGTAAGTAAGTACTGTAGAACAACTTCAAGGCATGGAGGTTTTCTCATATTGGTGAAGAATAACAGCTTGAACTTACACAGTTTCTCTTGTAGATCTGAGTTTGGTGACTTGTACGAGGAACTCATCTTTGAATGCTCAGTTATCTTTTCTCCGTCATGCAACATGTACGTTGTCTGCATCTATCGAAGCCCAAATTCTGATGTCAGCTCATTCCTGTTAAAGCTAGAGAATCTACTATCAAGGATACCTCTGTGCAGTAAACTTATTCTGACGGGAGATTTTAATATCAATTTTCTCGATTCTAATTCCAAAGTTACCCACAACTTGAATAACCTCTTGGAGTCCTATAACTGCTTAATTCACGTGAGTACTCAGACCCGGATCACCAGACAATCAGTCTCTTTGATAGACTACATGTGCTCAAACTTAAACCCTAGATCTGTCAATAATTGTACTGTTATTAGTTGTGATATCTCAGACCATGAGGCGATCACTGCTGACATATTGCTGGAAAAACAAAAATCCCAATCCAAGATGTGCAGGCGCGGTCGAATATTCTCTAAACGTAATTATGAACGCTTCTACAAACTTTGTTCAAGTGAGAAGTGGACTGCGATGGTCTTGAGCGCTTTCATTCCAAACTACTACTCCAACAGAGCGTTTCCAAAGATACATCTGAAAAGGAGGAAGAATAGAAAGCCTTGGATAACAATAGGCCTGAGGATGTCCAGCAAAAATATGAGAAGTCTCAACTACATAAGAAGGTTCCATGCTGATAGTGGGTTCTTCTCAGCATACCACAGAGAATATCGGAAGATTTATCGTAGAGTTATATTGGCTGCAAAGAAAACTTTCTATGACAAACGATTATCCGACGCTCATAATGCCCAAAGGGAAATTTGGCGCATCATTAATGAGCTTAGAAACAACTCCAACTCAACATCTCAATTGCCTAGCTTGAAAGCTGATAATATCAATACCCTTAAGCTATCTCAGGAATTCTCGCGTTACTGAGACATTCTTTTTTGTTCCTGTGGATGTGATGGAGCTAAGATCTGTCATTGAGGACGTTAAAGGTGGATCCGCTGGATGGGATGAGATATCTATAAATCTCTTCAGAAACTTGCCCGATGATATGATGACTTTCTTGGCTGACTCAATAAACAGAAGCATTGAGGATGGTGAGTTCCCTGGTTTACTGAAATCAGCATCGGTGCTTCTACTTTTCAAGTCTGGAGATGTCGAGTCGCCTGCTGACTATAGATCTATATCCCTCCTTCCTACACTAGGCAAGATTATAGAAAGGCTGGTGAAGAGACGAATGCTCGGCTTTCTGGTGCAACGGAAAATACTCTGTGACTCACAATTTGTGCTACTAACACCGAAGATGCCATGTTCCATACACTAGAGAAACTTTATTTATCAGTCAACCAGGGAGATTCTGTTTCGGTTGTGTTCTGTGACATAGCCATGGCTTTCGACTGCATCGAACATGACACTCTGTTGAAGAAGCTGGAGATTTATGGTTTTCGGGGGACTTTTCATCGCTGGTTTCAGTCGTATTTATCTGGGCGCACACAGAAAGTACATTTTAACAACTCTGTCTCAAGAGAAGGAAAGCTTTGTGCTGGGGTTCCTCAAGGATCAGTGTTAGGGCCTCTCTTATTCCTGATCTATATCAATGATCTGCCCAAGTCCATCAGGCATGGAAAATGCACCTCTTTTGCAGATGATACCACTCTTCTCTGGCATGACAGCGATCTTGAAGTTTTGAGGGGTGTAGTGGAGACTGACCTCGCATCATTAAAGGTGTGGTGTACCTCCAATGGTCTGTCGTTCAATTTTTCCAAAACAAAGATAATGCATTTCAAGTGCTGCCTTGATGAGGTTGGGATGGGCGACGAGGACGTGAAGAAGGTGTCGGAGTGCAGATTCCTAGGTCTGATAATTGATGACAACTTGAAGTTTGACGGCCACATTTCGAACCTATCTTTAAAGTTGTCCAGGGGGTGCTATGCCGTTCGAGTGGTTAGGAGGGAGCTGGGTGTTGCTGCTGCTAGAAATGTTTACCATTCTCTAATCGAATCCCACCTAAGATACGGTCTCAGCTTTTGGGGTTCATGCTCCTTGGGTCTATTCAACCATGTTTTCCGGATTCAGAAACGAGCCATTCGTTTTCTCTACGGTCTGCATCCTCAGGATTCGTGCAGGCCCTACTTCACGGAGAAAAGAATTCTGACACTGCCGTCTCTATTTATTCTCTCGACGTCTATCCTAATGCATAGGAAGTACGGGTACCTCATCCATCGCATTTCCAGTGTCAACACACGACAAACATATACGATTCCTCTGCCTATTCCCACTTCTACCCTCACAAAAACATTCTACCGCAGTGAAAAAAAATATTCAACCATTTGCCGTTATTTTTGAGAAGCGCCCAGGTGTCTTCAAAAGAAGGCTAATCAATATTCTGCTGGATAAATGTTTTTACTCTGTAGATGAATTTTTCACAACTAACTGTACTGTCATATGTAAAATTTTGTGTTTTTTATTCTTTTTTATATTATTGATTGTTATTGTACCTTGCCGTTTGAGTTTTTGTATGTATTTTTGGTGTGCTTATATTATAGCTCTTTACAAAACCATTTAATAAATCTTTTATAAAACGGAAGAAATTGCCCAACAAACACCGATTGGCTGGTCCGGAAACGGGACATAAGCGATTTGCCGAACTGCCGGTCTCGGCCCGAACACGCTTGCCGGCTCGGCGTGTAGGTAGGGCATGTCCGCCAGGCCGAAAGACGGCTAAAAGGCGGCTAGCCAACTATTCACTGTTTAGCCGCGGCAAATCCTATGAATAACCGTGAGCGGGCCGATAATGGATAGCTGGCTGCCGGCTCGGTTTGTGCACGGCAGGCCAGCGGTGGCTCGCAAAGGGCAATACTCCATTAATCGGCCAGACGAAAGCGCAGGCGCCTCAAAATAATTTTGTTTTTGATGAGTTTATTAAAAATCGCCAGTTGACATAGATTAGGTATTGTTCAATTACCATTTAACTTCATAGAAATCCGGAACAAAATATTTATATTGATACTTCATGGTTGCTGTGAAATATGTATAAAGTAAAAATTGAAATTATAAACTTATTATAACCCACTATTCAAGTGAATTAATTTTGGCAACCCGTAGTAATCTGACAATCCTTGATTAAATGAAAAAAAACTTTGAGAACGCATTAACGAACTTTAGGAAAAAGCTTCTGCGAAACATCCTACCATGTTATTGAAGAAGTATTGAGAAAAATATATTTTACATTTTTTCTACATCAAAATCTGAAATTTTGTGCAAGTAACTTCGTTATTGAAACAATAATTCATAATGACTACTAGTTTGTAGAAGTATGAAAGAGAAAGCACTTTTCAGCAGACAGTTTATTAGTCACAGTACATAGAAATGACATAGGTACCTATTTTCAGAAAAAAAACTTATTTTTTTAAAAACCAACAGATTTTTGAAATGTGTCAATATCCATTGAACAATGTAACAAGATTATAAGTAACGGGAAATTATGAATAAAATGCACAGGTAGACTTGAAAAACAATACTAATATTATTAATGTAAACAATAAACTAAGTATTAGATATAAAAAAATCGGACGGGAAAAAATACATTGATGTACATTATGCCTATATTCTAGCTCTCATTATTCACATGAAAATATATGTATGGAAAAAAATATAAACTTTGTGTTCAGATCATGTCTAGAATCGAGACTTGAATGTGTCTTTGGGTAAACTAAGTTCAAACACAAACGTAATTTTAAAAAAATACATGAGTTTCTAAAACTAAGTCATAAAAAATGGCACAGTTGAGCCAAAAACCCTAACAAAAAACCATTTTTTTAACCAATTGCCTTCAGCATCTATTTCAGAATCTGTCCCGTTCGATGATGCCTCGGCCTGGCTTCCTTAGCTCCTTAGAACAATAACACTTTAATGAAAAATACTTCTATACATTCACTGGATTTTGCTAAAATCTGTGACCATAGTTAGTATAGTGACAACAGAAGTTACAAATTTTAGATTAGGAACGGACAATTTGAGAATTTGATTGAGAATTATTGATAATAACATCTTGTTCGAATAGAAATACACAATAACCACTTGAAGATCCATTTATAGAAGTAAAATCGATTGACAGATTCCAAGAAAGCTATAGAGTTTGTATGAATGCGTACTCACAGATTATTTTGAAGTGTTATTCATTCGTCTGCGAACCTGCCGGTGGCAAAGCATCCTTGAAATCAGGAAGTCTTCAATAGAAATGTGACTGAAGCAGGTTTAGTACAAAAATGATAATCACTATCACGGCACATAACACACGAATTACAAAAATACTGGTAAAAGTGTCTAACAGATCAAAAAGATTCCCAAAGAAAACCAAAACACAACACACAACAATGGACGCCGCAATGACACTCATGGAAATGAACATGTTTGTTAATTTCACGGTGGCGTGAAAAATGTAAAATGAAGCTGCGCGGTTTACGTAGCCGGCAAATCATCTTGCGGGCCTGTGCCACCCCGAAATACGGCATCCCGGTAGCGAGTTACCGAGAAGTAGCCACTTTCGGCCCGAAAACCAAAAACCGTTCTCGGTTTGCCATCAAGGTGCCGGCGGAAATCCGTTCTCTGTACAATTATGGAACGGTATTCCCGATCTGGGCCGACGGAGGTCCAGATCATGGCTACATCAGCCACCAGAGAACCGCGCGTGCCGAATGGCGGCCGCTTGTTTGCCGATCGCGCTTGGTTTGCTGGGTGAATTCTTATAGCATACTATATAGTACCAATGTTATAAGAGGAATTACTTTCTTAGTCCAATTTGTTGTATTATTGGTTCATTATTGTTTTAAAAAGAACTTATAAGATGGTTACAAAATATTTTTATTAGAAATTTATTATATTATCATATAGCTATCTTCAAAAAAAAAGTTAACTCGCAAAAGAATTTAAGACTGAATTGGCTCAAGAGAATATCTTATAGAAATGTTTTATAGAATGCTTGATCTAGAACGTATAAAACAGCACTATAAAACCAATATGAAACACTTACAAAATAAAGTGGGCACAAAATAGCAACACTGTCTTATAGTATATCCCAACTAACACAGATTGTGCCTTATCAAACTAAAATGCTATGTAACTGATATATTAGGGTAACAATTGTATCATTTAGTGACGGTAGTTGGCAAAAAATACCCTCAGAGACAAAAAAATGTTTTTAGTCATAAGTCATGTAATATAGCTCTCTAGAAGACCATTTAATAAGCCTTTTATAAAAGAAAAAACTAAGTTGAATTCTTATAACACCAATTTTATAAGAGGAATTACTCTCAAGTCCAATTTGTTGTATAATTGGTTTATCAAGGTTTTATAGAGAACTTTATGAGATCGTTACAAAATATTTTTATTAGAGATTTATCATTTTATCATATAGCTATCTTTAATAAAACCGTTGAGTCGCAAACGTATTTAAATCTGAATTGGCTTACGAGAATATCTTATAGAAATGTTTTATAGAATACTTGATTTCGAACGTACAAGACAGCACTATAAAACAAATAAAATAAAAATGGGCACGAAATAGCAACATTGTCTTGAAGTATGTCTTGCCTAAAGATGCCCACCCCGTTTGCGATCATGAAGTGAAATTCGCGTCTTCTTTTTCATTTATTTTGTATATTTTTGGGTATTTTGGAAAAATGTTTTCGCTGGTAACTTTCAAATAATGTCTAGAATGCGTATATAAAATTTCAAGTCATTTGAAAATGTATGCAAATTGTCCAATACCTATATAACAAATTTGTCGCAACAAGCACAGTTATAAGAGTTCGCCATATTTGATAGGCGAACTTTGTCGGTCATTTTTTAGGTTTGGGAAAGAAAACCAAATATTTATCAAGGAAATACGATAATAAAAACATCATTATAAGAAAAACATTTTAAATATCAGACAATTTATATTTAATAGAGTAGTTTTTGTTAGTAATTAAGATCTTGAGGTTATGAAATTTAAAATATCAGGATAAAAAGTCTTGAATTGCCTCAAAATGCAGGCGCATGAAAATTTAGTTCATAATGTACCCATATAATAACAGTAAAATCAAATTCGCAAGTCAAATCAACATATTATCATGCTTGAATTTTAATATTTTGCAATACGCTATACTTGTCTAATAGTAGGATAGACTCCATTAATTTTTCGTCATCCACAGTTGATATACTTTTGCAACAATTCTGATTTATTCTGATCTGAATATACACAAAATTGCAGTGTAAATACCGCGAATATATCAACAAAAAAATATATTTATAACTGTTCCATAAATGTGTAACTTGGAACAACTTCACTCTTATTAGAGCTCTATAGGCTCGATCCCTCTCTAACTCTGTCTCTCAATCTCAATCCTGAGCCTTCTACATCTATGCTTGTCCTGTTTACAACCCTGAACAAACAAAGGAAGAAGTCGCAGGGCTGCTAAAAGGCAATCGTGGAGGAATTTCGGTGAAAAGCTGAAAAGCCTTCCGGAAACCTCGAGGATCCACCATTTTAAATCAATGGGATCCACACGTGCTCTGATCTTGGAGCTATAAAAATGCCCGATGATACGTTCACTTCCACGCACCAAATCCAATCATATGTAGACCTAGGTGAACTCACGAGGATTGGACAACGGGGAAGGATGACATTTCTCCAGCTCTTCTTCAGCACGGACTGGAATGTCTTCCTCCCCTCTTGATGAAACACTTTTGAGCCTGTCTCGCTTATTGGGGCTATGTCCTAAAGGGACAGAACAGGGTAAAAGTGGTCTATATACCCAAGGCACGACGATCAGGCCCTAGTCCAAAATCGCTCCGTCCAATAAGCCTTACATCTTTCCTCGTGCTCGTACTTTCACTTGTTCCGTAGAACTTCCACAGTCATGACGCAAGTTTCTGCTGTTACTGTAAAATAGGGCAAAATAGATGTTAACTTTGATAACACCTGTTTGAAGTATAATTTTCTGCGGCGCCGCAAAATTCTTCAACACAAAATGAAACCTCCATTCACTTCTCAAATCTTTATTTCACAGTCATTCTGTACTTATCATTTTCATTATAAAAGTTAATCCTTAAAATAAACCTTATTCTACATCCAAATCAATCCTGCGAAATGAAAGGATTAGGTATCGACTCCATGCCATCCATCGGACAAATAAGAACCACACTGGTTCCCCTGCAAACAACCAATCCCAATTCTCTTGTATCTTCAGTTAGTTTATAAGGATCATCGACATCTCGTAGATATTCCAAAGTGTTGTCCAGGACAAGGTTCAAAAGAGGGTCGTAACCTTTCAGGATGCCACTTGCTTCTCTACCTCCTGCAAATTTAACTCGGATTGTTTTTTCGAGATATTTGGAAAGGTCGAGGATGGATTCTTTCCGTTTTTTTTCTTTTTGGTCTTGCCCTTGGTTGGAACTCTACAAAGAAAAAACAAAAAAGTGAGGCATTGTTGCTGAGCTAGTAACGAGAAGTCCGCTTCTGGAAAAAGTCCGCCCAACAGTTAGATGACAGAGTCAATAATTATTGTTGCTGTCGCAGAAATTGCGACATCATTCTAGATCATTCGAGAGTTGTCAAATGAAGTCAAAGAGAAGTCAAAGAGTTGTCAAAGGAGATGGACTGTTTGGGATAGTTCGAGTAAGTCCTACCCCCACGGGTGTATACCTATAAGGTCCTGTTAACGGGGTGTGGAAGGATTGAAAACAGTGTTCAGTGGTTATAATAATAGATACAGGGTGCCCTGTAAGAATATGTCGTCGGCGTTCAGGAAAAAGTCAATTTTCAGATTTTTTTAGTTACTTAATTACACCTAAAATCAAAATCTTAGAATTGGAGAAACTTCCAACTGGCGGACATAATCAAGCCCTTATACAGTTGACTTCCATAAAATGACATTTAAGTTCACCTTTCAATTTTAAAACTCGTTTTTCTCAAAACTTTGAACTTGGTGTCTTTTACCATAACGCCGACGATGTGTAAAACAAAAACCTATTTTTTTTTCGAAAACATTTAGTTTCATCGGAATAAAGGAAGACCACCTTTTTTGTTGAGAAAAGGTCGGAGTATTTGAAAAAGAAGGTGCCAGCTTTGTGAAATGACTCCTGTCAAAAATTGGAGTCAAAATGTCTGGTGGCTAGTCCATTCCTGGTTCCCCCTATAATAGATCGATTTCATGTGACGTATAAAACATCTGATTCCTGAAAAAGCATGTTACACGTCAGTCACGCTTTCGCCTAATTCAATGTGGATGATAGCTAGCATATGATTCTCGTTTGCCAAGCTTAAATTTAACAGATCCACTTCGAAATTCAATTGAATGCAACTCAGGCATAACTTCAACCTTAATTTCTCAAATATGTCACAATGATTATATTGTGTCACTTTCAGGAATCAGCTGAGATTCGTGACTTACCTTACCTTACTTGGAAACGATCTATTTAACATATTACTACATACTAAATTGTCATCAAATTATACAGGAACAGGCCGGTTCAAAAGTTAGAGCTAAAAAATTAAATCGATGGGGGTAGCCATCGGGGCTTCTAGGAGGCACTTAAGAAGAAAAAAAAATGACAAACTGGGGTTATTTTGACCTTCCCTCGAAATCAAGTATGCCATATACTCACAGGTCACCCTGTATATTTGCACATAAAGATGTGGCTTATTTATAAAGAATAGTTTAGTTAAGGAAATAGCGGGTGAATCGTAAATCCCGAAAAAAATTACTTTATTTGATTGAATAACCAGATATTATGTGGACTAGACCGTACATAATCAAATTTTAGATGGCTTGTAGAAGTATTTGCGATGAAACGACTGAGTTAAACATGTTATGAAAAACTCATTTAGAAGTTTGAGGGCATTTTCAGCAAAAGTTAGTGAGCACTGAGCATTGAACAATATAGGTATGGCACACAAAAATCGAATATTTATTACAAATAGTTACCTTTCTTTTATCATCAGACATTTTTCAAATAAAAACTGTATGGGACACAGAAAAAATAGAAAATTCAGAAAATTGTAGCTACTTAGCTACCAGCTTCGCACTTTTTCTAACCTCACATTTGGTGCAATTGAACTACTTTCATGACAGATTTCGATTGGCCAAGGGCGTGGGGAATCTACCACCGGCAACACTGCATTTGCACATCCCCCACCGACAATAATAAAAGTGACAGTCCGAAAATAAATCTCCATTATTGTGAAAAGTTTTTGCAAAAAAGACGTTTCTCCGCGATAAATTGGCATAAAACGCTTCATTTCACAGCGGAAAAGTGTGTCGATTAGTGAATATTTATCGGCAACAGTTGATATTTCCCTAAAACACCCCGAAAAAACATCTGTTTATTTACGAAAGATCCGACCTTGCGAAATAAAAATAAACGGACAATAAAATAGCAAAGAGACTCAGCTCGCGGTAAAGCGCTATTTTCAATGTAAATCAACACCGATGGATTGTATTGACAATGTCCTTAACAGGAAATAGCTTTCAGTGTGCTTAGTCTAGTTGAGCAAAGAAAAGCACTTTCACAATTTTGTTTATGGTTGACTCCCAACCATAATCTGGTATGATATGGTATGGCTGGAGAATTAAGCAAACCACCTGAAAAACAGTATGATTATCTTTTGAAATTTCTGCTGGTTGGAGACAGTGATGTGGGAAAGCAGGAAATTTTATCTGATTTGGACGATGGGGCTTTAGAGAGCCCTTTTTGCAGCGGTAGCGGTAAGTGTACGTATTGGCCTTTTTTTATTGTTTTATTAAACATCAAGAATACAATTTACGCCATTCCAACCACCCTGTATATCTACATAAAAAAAATGTTTTTCAGCAGCCACAGAAAACATTATCACTTGCAACTGTGAAAAAAACATTAAATAAACATCTGTTCAGTGAATAGGCTTATTTTAGATATGAAATTCCATACCAAAAAGCTTAATGTATCAACTTACAAAACGATTGCAATCTTGTGTAAATAATAATGAGAACTTCTTTAGTTACCTACTGTATAGCTCTTGGGTCTGGTACATATCAGGACCCCTCGAATTTGCAATGTTTTTTTGAGAGAATGGATAGACAATAGGATATAAAAGACATGTGAACAGAAACATTTATGGAATATGAGGTTTTGGAAAAAATACAATACTTCAAAAGTCTACAAATTCGATGATTTTTCAAAATTGTCATAAGAAAACTCCTAGAAGCTATCTTTTAGCTTAGAACATAGAATCCTCTAGAACTAGCATACACCCTAGTAGATTCCGGGCAAATTGTTTGTCACTATAATAAACATGTTATTATTTAAATCTCATCCGTTGAATTCGTTCAACGTTGCCTTGTTGCAAATAATAAAAAGCACTCAGAATTTCTACTTTTTATCAAAAGGGATTAACCAGTGTATTAACGAGGATATGTTTTAATTTTTTTATTTGTTTCAATATCGTTGGTGTTATAGGACAGTTATAATTTACTGATTATTGATAAGTTTTGTTCACATAAATCAGTTGTTCAAAAATATTGAATTTTGAACAAGCCGACAATAGTGTTCCAAGGGAGCTACAGGCTATGATTGGTTGAAATGACTATCAGCTGTGATTGTTTGATCTCGAATAGGCATTTGTGTGTTGTGTTGCCAGATGTATTTTGTTGCATCGTGTTGACATAAGTAACTAAGGTTCATGGAAAAATATGGGTCTCATTGAAAATGTTTTATTATCACTAGTGATCTAAAAATGTACATATTATATAATTGGTAACTACCGGATATGCACTCATAGAGTATCGAGTATTCTTAATTATAATCAAAATACCTTGGATACAAGGTAGCTACTTATTAAATTTGCAGTTTGGCAAACTCGCAAGAATTCTCGCAATAATTCCTCTCTCCCCTCAATGTATAAACATGTGACACACAAAGTGACGTCGGGCTATATCTTGTTGTTGGAAAATCATTGTCTTTTAGTGTCAAAAAAATGACACATGCAATACCATGTTGCCAAGATGTGACATTTGGAAGAGTTATTTGTGAAAATGAAACAACTATTTTTGCCTAATCAAACCCAAAAGTGAAATACTTAACCATTTCATAAAGAAAAATGATGTCGCTAACGCGACATCATTTATTTCTGTCACGAACTGCTGAATATTTTTAAGTGTATTCAGTTCATGCAATTTGCCAACACAAAACTTAATCCACATTAGCCATACACAACACATCAATTATGATATACAATAATAATTGTAATGTTAACCTTTTGCTAACTAACGAACTGATGCATATTTTCAAGTGTATTCAGTTCATGCCAAGGCGACATCAATTTTGATTGCCAACACAAACTAACCAGAATTAACCCAATCTAACCAAAAAGTAAATTATACCATATCATCTAGACCTGATGTCGCAGGCAACACCGCATCACTCCATAATAGAAAACGACATGAACGCCATCATTGACACTAGTATTGACATTGACAGTGTCAATGATATTGCGGACTATATTATGTCAGTACTAAATTCTAAATTTGTTTATTTTCATGTTAAAATACGACCCCTTCATGGACTGCTTAATAATAGAATCGCCTTATTTTATTAAAAAATATAACATGAAAATGCGAAAATTACTAGACAATGTAGGATCTTGCTTGCTTTACAAAGGTAATTTTTGAAAAAACATTTTTTGCGTTTTTTTTTTGTTAATCATGAATATTCATCCTAAAGTGTACCAGAGCCTAGCTCTTTTAACAACATTCCGGCGCTGTTGTTTATAATATAATATTTTAATTTAGTGGAATATAAATATAAAGGATTGGAAGTTCAATCTCGAAGAGGCCAAAATATACAAAATGAACCAGATTTAGTTTAAAAAAATAAGATTGAAGTTATCATGATCATTATTGATCGATTGAAAGATTATTCGGTCTAGTGGTTCCCCGTTGCGTGTATTTTGGGTGAATTCATTGGAAAATAATGCACAGTTGAGTACCTATATAACTGGTATCAATAACCGATCCGTGTATAAACTGTTTAATTTATTACCGTGATCAGCTAATATTTGCTTGGTAAATGGCTTGAGAACACGTTGTACAAATATGTTATCTTGAATATAATAGTTCAAGAGATACAGGGTGGCCCATCGAAAACAAAACGGCATTGATTTTGGGCAATTCAATGCCATATAAAAATAAAACACTCAGATTTGACAAGTTTGTTTTTGAGGGTGACACTTATCAGGCGTAAAACCCTCATCTGCAATACCCTGGGCAGGGTGAAACTCACCCCTAAAATCTTAAATGAAAAGGGGGGTCGAGTGATACCTTATTTTGAAGACCCTTTAACCCTGATTACAACTGCCTAGTTTCAAACCCCTGCTGTCATTCCTGTTGATATCACAGCTTGTCAAATATTTTTTGGCCTCATGAAATAATTATTCTCAAGTCAATATTTCACTTGATCAAGAGAGCAAGATCATTGAAACCGGAATACACATAGCTATACAGTTAACTTCTTCAAACTAAGAGGATATGATGAGGGACAAAAATCTTCAAAATGAGCTATCACTCGATGCTTTTGGCGAGGATATACTTGACCCAAAAAAAAAACTGAGGTGAAATCAATCCTCGCCAAAAAGATTGAGTAATAGCTCATTTTGAAGATCTTCTGTCTTTCATCATATCTTTGTAGTTCACTCTTGCGGTTAATTATTTTTTGAATGAAAAAAAAAAAAAAATTGACAAGCTGCCATATCAACAAGAATGACAGCAAATACTTGAAATTTGGCAGCTATAATCAGGGCCTTCAAAATAAGGTATCAAAGTTGAAAATAGGCGAAAATTGTTTCCCCCTCGAAACAAAAATCGACGGGTCTCAGCGTTTTTCATTTTATTTTCTTGGGGGTCCGTGTTTGAGGGTGGGAAGTTTTCAAATTGACACCCTGTATTTTTTTCCAATTGGAGAATGGAGTTTGATTAGTCGCGAATACAACAAACTGAAATATTACTGATTTGACAACATTCGTTTTTGTATCATATAGAGGGTTCGAAAAGTATTATGGGATTGTAGATGTTTTTTGAAACACTCTGTGGATTGAACATGTGACATTTGGGATTATCTTCCTGTGCCCGATTGTAGCCCAATCTTTTCCAAGTACAGGGTGCTTCATTTTCAGCGACAGGGTGCCAGTTCTCGTAAACTATTCATCATAGGGACTCAGGAAAAAAAATCTGTTTGGTAATGTGCCCAAGAGAAAATGCTGGAAATATATCTCAAGCTTCTAGGATCGCCGCAAGGGGGCGTAACGGTTCGGTGGGTACAGGGTGTTCACATATATTTTGGCCAATAGCTATTTTCGTTAATAATAACCCTAGAGAGTGGTTCAAATTAGCAAAGCTGTAGTATTTCCTCTAAATTATCAGAATTTGTTATCAGAAAAAACAATTGAGCATCAGAAGTCAAAAAAATTGAGGCTTCTTATCTTTTTTAAAATGAGACACCCTGTATTTTATCTCCTAGTTCGATAGAGAATTCTTTCCTGATTTCAAATATATAAGGGTTGGGGGTGTTATCTTTGACGGTTATAAAGATAATAACGTTTTTTTATTCTAGTGACTTTCCTGAGATTTGTTCTTTTTTTTTGAATCGTCGCCAGAGACTGGACTTTTTTTAAAGAAATTCTTTCCTTCCTTACCACATTTCCTTAACTCTAGGTTATGTTTTACCACCGTAAATTCAGTGGAACCAGAACGCCTCCTGAGAAGGATAAATTTCAATGAATTTTCAAAACCGCGTTATTTTTCACTGATCAAATTTTCCAGAGAGAGACATAGAGAGATATGTTTGCTTCAGCACCATGAAACATTCTAAACACTTTACCAAACTTCTTGAAGAAACCCATTATTATGACGGTTTTCTCCATTTCTCCAGCTTACAAGACAACCACGATACTTCTGGATGGAAAAAGAGTGAAACTCCAATTGTGGGACACATCAGGCCAAGGCAGGTTTTGTACCATTATCAGGTCTTATTCCAGAGGAGCCCAAGGGGTACTTCTAGTCTATGATATAACCAACAGGTATGTGGAAATATGAAATGATATTTTTATAATTCTGGCACATTTTCCGCAAATATGTTTTTTATAGTTTTACGATGTATACAGCGTTGGTGCCAATTTCCAAAAATAACACGGAATCAATCGTTAATCAATATCATAATAAAATATGTTTGGATTGGCAACTTGCATTTGAATTTAGTTTCAAAATTTCAGTTTAGCGTTTATTTTTGATTAATCAAATCAGTTATTTTCGTCTGGAGCACAATTTTTAGGTGAATGAATGAAGTCAATACAAAATATTAAGAACAATGTTGCACAAATCCTGCAAAATGGAACAACAAACGCTAAGAACAAAGTAACTTTCTATTTGTTGTTACTTTGCTCAAATATGTTTGGTCGTAAAAGTGATCCAAATACTGGTTCTAAACCGTTATACGTCTATGTTCTTAACCAATACATTATTCAAATTACTGGTTTTACTTTGAACTATAGCTTTGAATTTTAATTGTGTTGCATGATAATAACAGTTATAATTAAATTTTATTGAATATGGCAAAGATATGATAGTATTTGTGGAAAGTTGGGTTCATAATTTTATTTTTCAAAGAATCAATAATTTTGTCTGGATTGACTAATAATATAGTTTCTAATAATCGCATATATCAAGTATTATTTTTTTGGAATTTTTCATCAATTTTTTCGTACATTTTCAACAAATTACTATTTGTGTCAGAGATTTGATGTGTGGCATGAATTTGTAGACACAATCGGTGTTAGTATTACCAGTACAGTCTCAAGACTCCAAAAAATTTGGTCCGTATTATTCACGAATTTGCCTTTATTTTCGCTCTGCGACCCTTAACTAATTATTTTATCGGGCTTCTAATAATATAATAATATTTTTTTCTGTACATTACTACCCTGGTGGTTTTCAAAATACGCACATTCACCCCTTACATATACACTGTGGGCCAAATTAAATCAGAACCTAGTTTAATCCTCAATAACTTTTTTGTTTGTTTATGGATTTAGATGAATTTTGGATATGATATTGGTCAATATGTTCTGGATGTTCCTCCAAAATTGAGTTTTCGAATTTTGGACAGGACCGGACTTACGACGTTTTTATAAAATTGGTGCATTTAAGCTCGTTGCAAAAACGAACTGCGCTACGTAAAGACCAACTGATATATTTTTTGAGAAGGACATTAGAGGGAAAAGGTATCCTGATAATATCAATATTTTAGAACCATAACCTAAGAAACTATGATTTTTTCTATATGATGGTGCTTGTCGGCATTAAAACTATTTCACTTCACAAGTGTAATTTACCGGACTTAATCAACGAGTGGGAAATGGGGGCTATCACTCACGAGGATAAAGTTGCGTGATCATCTGAGTGAGTAATAACCATTCACCGCGAGTAGAAAACTATACTTTTTCAATGATTATTCAATAATTGAAGATTGAAGCGAACTTTGCAGTATTTAATTTCATTTTGACGGCACTTTTTGACAACAATACTTAAAGTGAGGTTAGGTTGATAACACAATGACTATAAAACAAGTATGGACAGTCAAATGGGCTGTTTTAAATTGATGGATTTCAAGGTTGACATCTTCTCGAATTTTCTGATTGGCTCAGTGGAGAAATGACATTAGAGCATTTCATTGGTTGAAAACAAGTGAGTAATGAAAAAAAAAGTCACTGGTATGAGTAACGAGTTAACCAATAGAAAGTGGATGTATAATACATCTATTATTGAATAGTCATAGAAAAATATATTTACTGCATCATCTTCATAACTTTACGCTTTAAAAACAAGACCTAAAAGTAAAGAGAATGCTCGAGTATCTGAAAAGAAAATTTAGCCATGAGGTATTTTGGTCAAGCGATTGGTTTTCATAGTTTTCAACGTACGCTACACATTATACAGGGTGTCCGAGAAAATGTGGGAGATCATCGACTCATCGACTCAATATAATTCAATATAATTCAATGAAAATTTAATATGATAAACAGTAGTAAGGACCTCTCAAAATACTTCCCTTAAAACATAATTAGCTTGTCTAGTTTACCAGGGACGGACTAGATTGTACATTTTAACGCTCAAATTTTTAACACCCTGTATGATAAGGAGTTAAAAAAAATAAATTTGGATACCTTGAACATTAAGCTAAAGAAAAGGTACTCCTGTTCATTGTCGATAAAATGAACCATTTTCGAGAAAAAACAATTTTTATTAAACAAAACCTCGAAAAAAGCCATGACGAAGTGGTGCTCTTGTATACAGGGTGTCCGGGAAAATGTGGGAGATCTCTCGGATTCTGATAGAATATTAAAAAATAAGATGACAAGTTCCCATAAATTTTTTTCCTAGCGTTAGGTTCACAATTTCGTCAAGAGCACCACTTCGTCATGGCTTTTTTCGAGGTTTTGTTAAATAAAAATTGTTTTTTCTTGAAAATGGTTCATTTTATCGACAATGAACAAGAGTACCTTTTCTTTAGCTTAATGTTCAAGGTATCCAAATTTATTTTTTTCAACTCCTTATCATACAGGGTGTTAAAAATTTGAGCGTTAAAATGTACAATCTAGTCCGTCCCTGGTAAACTAAACAAGCTAATTATGTTTTAAGGGGAGTATTTCGAGAGGTCCTTACTACTGTTTATCATATTAAATTTTCATTGAATTATATTGAGTCGTTTAAAAGTTATTCAAGAAAAACCGATTTCCAGTGGGGTCCTTTAGGGGGCCGTATCTCCGTAGGGAGGGCCGCTAGGAAAAAAATTTATGGGAACTTGTCATCTTATTTTTTAATGTTCTATCTGAATCCGAGAGATCTCCCACATTTTCCCGGACACCCTGTATAATTGGTTGCAGATCCTTACATCAAACCAGTAGTGGTGCTATTGTTACTAATGGCTGTTATGCACTTCTCAATATTTCTTTATGCAGTTATTTAACAAAAAATTTTCGTCGCGTTGCCTCAATTTGCTAAAGTTGGTTCAATGATATTCTGCGGTTACGTCATAAACTGCGTTCAGAAGAATAGGTTTTGTTAAAATATTCTGCGTTCGAAAGTAGAGGTTGTGGCTCGGGTTGTGGTGAAAAGTGGAGTAAAATTTGAAAAATCGACTTCTTTGTACAACTCCTTAGTGAATGATTCTTTCAAGAAACCATATCATTTGTAAATGCGAAAATCAAAGTTTGGGGATTAGGATTGGGTGAAGAGAAATCTCTGTCTCTGTTTCAATATTTTTAAGTTGAAGGATTTGAATAATGATTGTTTTGAAGAACATCTGCTGTTTTCCATGTTGAAAGATAAGATATTTAATGAAATATACACTGCGCACCAAAATTAACGCATAAACAATAATATATTAGAGACTTTTTGCACCCCTTAAATTTTCATTCCGTTGTGGTTATCGTTATTCTGAGCATGCGCAGTGACATAATCACAATTCCATTGTCGTTATTAACTATAACGGATTCCTTTAATTACGGGGAAATAAGAAAGAGCTTATCGTTGTGGTAATGCTTATTTTTCAACAGCGATGTTGCCGGAATGTGTAAAATTAAATGGATACTACTGCTAATAATGATTTTTTCTCAAGCAATTGATCAAAATAGGATGCAAATAACTACTTCACATGACAATAAACGATCGCGGAAACCAAAATAAAATGTTTTTCATACAAAAAATAAACCCAGTACAATATTCTCCTTTATTTCATACTTCTCCGGATTGATCTAAATACTCAACACTCTGACACATCTTGTCACGAACTCAATCACGGAACACGACCTAACTCTGACCTAACCCTACTTCTCTACTTCTGACATCTTATAAATATTATTGTTGTTTAATGTTTAATGTTTCGCCTGTGTGTCAGATGCAACATAACGAATAAAGTGAAATCGTAGTGGAGCAAAACCTCTCTTAATAACGGATGAAGTAAATGTCATTTTTAATAAAGTTAACCATAACGGATGAAATATCTGATGTTATCTTAAGAGGCGCAAAAAGTCTCTATTATCTATAAAACGGCCCACAGACGATGCAGATGCGTCGTACATCTTGGTAACTAGAATCTAGATACACGTCAAGCTTGACGTTTGTGTCTTTTTATTGGTTATGTGGTGCGTAGTTCGTTATGTAAATTCACATGGAAATAAATATGTCTTCGAAACCATTGTACATCACAACTCTCTCTTCTTTTTCACTTTATCTTTCAAATGATCCGAAAACAACCCATGTACTACAGCAGCTTATGCTTTTTTTTCACGAAATTGGTGCCATGTTAACGATGATAGATACTGACTGAACATACTGAACTATAGTTGTCAATGTTTGCCACTGTTGTACGATGCAGTTGTACAACAAATCGCATCGTCTGTGAGTCGTTTAAGACTCAATGTAAACACGACCTAATAAAAAAATGACTTTTTTCGAGAATTTGTTGTACTAAGCAACCTATCGTTTGCATATTCTGTAGACTCCATACTTTCATTTGGTATCTGATTTTTTCAATATACAAGTAGGTGAAGAAATAAAAAAAATATATTCTTGTACTTTTAATTAAACTTAGACTGAAACAGAATTTTTTAGGCAACCACCTCACGATACACTTTCTGATATATCAAATTTGATATAAAATACTTTTCATCTAATAGACAGATGGGTGAAGGCCGCCTCCTATTCGTATCTTAGACTATGATATCAGTCTCATTGATACATTTACATTTCATCTACAGGGTGTGGTAACAGTTGCTTATACGCTTTTCTGCTATTTTTCGATGATCTCCAAATCTTCTTATACAGGGTTTTAAAAATTCGAGTATATGCATTGGGACCGACGGTTAAATTGAGACAAAGTTTCGCAATTTCAATATCGAAAAAATGCCGCTTCGAAACTTGGAAAATTCCGAAGACTTCCGGAGATATCCAACAATAACCGATTTTTTCGAAATCTTTTTTAAAATTCCTGAATTTATCTGAAGAGATATTTGAAAGAGAATGACGCATTTCCATGTCCACTTTTTCTGCTCTTCAAGATAGCATGGTCGAAACTGGAATCCGACGATTCGATTACACGCAACCATCATCAACTATTTTTTTTTCTATTTTTTTATTACTTTTTACAAACTTGGTGCTTGGAGCTGTTGTATTCAAGTCAAAAGTTATTCTTGCTACTTGTTACCATGACTACGATCCGCGCAACGCGTTCTGGAAGGATCAACAACTTTGGATTTTGATAAATCTCGTATTTACTTTCTGCATTGTTTCAAAATGGCAAGTGTGACATATCATTATTTCCAGCAAGCATACACTCGAATCTGTAACTCCCTGTATAGTCATATTCTAGTGTCTTTAAGGATTGCAAATTAACTGGCGGAGTGAAAAAAATATGTCATTTGATTTTTATTTTAAATAACGTATTTAGGATGCCGCTAAGGCAAAACTAACCCAAACTAACCCGATCTAACCAACAAAAAAATTCTTCTCCCCGCCAGTAAATTCACAATCCTCAAAGATACTAGGATGTGACTATACATATGAGGAGATTTGGAAATCATCGAAAAATAACAGAAAACCGTATACCGTACCCAGGGTGCTTCATTATCTTTTTGGTTGGAATCGAAACGAAAGAAATACCAGAACACTAACGATTTTCCGAGATATTAACCTGACATGTTTTTTTAAATGGACCCTTTACATAGCGCACTAGAAAATTCTTTATGATGAACACTTTGAGTAACAAAAAAAAACAATATTGAGTTATTCATCATCAAGCGTCTTGGTTTATCAAATCGGTTCTAGACACGGATGGTTTTTGGGTTGCAGCCTTGAAGATAGGTTTGGTACAGAGAGCTCTCACTAGTAATAAGACACAAAATAAGAGACTTATGTCGGAACGGTTGATCAATTATTTATGATATATTTTAAATAAATTCATTGACCGATTCAACCATAACGATATTCCAGGTGGTCATTTGACGGATTGGATCGTTGGTTGAAAGAAGTAGACAGCCATGCACCGGGAGTACCCAAAGTACTCGTAGGTAACCGATTGCATCTGGCCTTCAATCGCAAAGTGGGTCAACGTGATGCGCAAATGTACGCCAACAAGCATAGTATGGCCTTCTTCGAAGTCTCTCCATTGTGCAATTTCAATATTCACGAGAGTTTTTGCGAATTGTCCCGAATGGCGTTGCAACGCAACGGCATGGAAAGGCTGTGGAGATCGAACAAAGTACTGAGCCTACAAGAGCTTTGTTGTAGAGCGATCGTTGCTCGAACCACTGTGTACAGCATTGAACAACTACCTCTGCCCACTTGCGTCAAATCTCACCTCAAGTCCTACGCACTTACCTCTACCAATAGTCAGCAGTTTAGGTATGCGACGAATCATAAGAAGAATGGAAGGAAGTTGAGGTGAGTACTTTTTTACCTTCCACTATGCTAGTTGTTATCGATTGATTTTGAAACCACTCGATATAAAACGGCGTATGTTTTTACAATGAGGGGCGAGGGTGACTCCACAGGTATTTTCTTGAAAAAAAGTGTCTATAAACATATTTGAGAAAATATGTTTCCCAAGTTGACGATCTCGAAAATCGAAAATATTGAGAAAAAACCGTTTACAGGATTCCTTATTTGAAGGGAAGCAGCTCCCTTAGGAAGCATTTTTTGAAAATATCCATAGGACATTTTCATCTTAACTTTTGATATTGTTGATTCATTATTTTTTAAGGCTCAACAACTCATTTATGCAAAGAAGATTCATCAAATTGTTATAGAACGATTCAACTATGAACTATACACCGACGATGGGGGCCTCTCAGGCTATATGAGGCCCCCACTCAGCCTGGAAGAGAGGGAGATTTCGTTTGAGTGGAGTTCTTAGTTGAATCGTAGTCTAGTAGATTCTCTAAAACATAGACTGTCGCGAATAAAAGTTTGGAAACAGCCTCAAATGTCATCATAATTTTCATCCTGCATCAGTTATCAAATAACCGATGGTTCATTCAAAAACTTCAATCCATTTATCAGTTGGCGTATTCTGACGATTTTTTCAAAACATTGTTTGGGCTCTTGACAATTTTTTGACAAAATACACTAATTTTTCATGATTTCTTCAAAAATGGGTCATTTTTGACGACAAGATTTTATATCTAGACCATCTTTTGTTCAATTATTGTGAAATTTTCAGGAAGTACATAATTTTTGTCCCTCTTTCGAATGGTGCTAGCCATTTTTATCAAAAACTATACAAAAAATAGGTTTGAGAAGTGTCCTTTTTTGAACGTGAAAAAAAGGCTCTAAACAATTTTTTGGAAAAAATCCCCAAGACACTCAAACTGACAAACGGATTAAAGTTTTTGAATCCACCATCGGTTCTTTGATAACTGATGCAGGATCAAAATTATGAAGACATTATAGGCTGTTTCCAAACTTTTGTTTGCGACTGTATGTATACAGGATGTCCCTAAATTCTAAATGGACATACAGTGAGGACACGTAGGTTGGAATAAATTCAATTGAAATTCAGGGGTTTGTTTTTAGGAAAAATGCTCGGACACGTCGACTTTTATTTTTGACTCCGGTTTTTTTCTATGGTAATTCTATTTATACAGGGTAGGCCAAAAATAAGTTACGATCATCAACTTCATTTTTTCAAATGGAAACCCCCATTTTTTATTCCATTTTTGAATTCTACGTGAAATTCTGAGTATTATATTGATGATGATTCTAGTAGTAATCGTAAATTTCTCGATAACTGTTGGGGTTAGGCTATGGACATGGTACATGAAACCTACTTAGAATTTGATGTAAAATTCGAAAATGAAATAAAAAATGTGGGTTTCCATTTGAAAAAATGAAGTTGATGGTCGTAACTTATTTTTGGTCCACCCTGTATAAATAAAATTACCATAAATAAAACCGCTGTCAAAAATAAAAATCGACGGGTCCGATCGTTTTTCCAGAAAACAAACCCCTGAATTTTAAATGAATTTATTCCAACCTACGTGTCCTCACTGTATACAAGGTGTCCCAAATTCGAGCCTCATCATTGGGATCTCGGAAACTAGAAGAAATACGAGGTCGGTTAAATGAAGGCAAAATTCAATTTGGTGCTCATTAATAAATGCTTTTGAAATTTTTAAAAAATCCGATTATGTGTAAGAAGCCGAATATTAGCGATTTAATTTTTCTTTTTTCACGACTCCATTTGGATCGATATAACAAAATAAATTTCACATTCTCATTGCCACTTTTTCTGTTTCACAAAATGGTGTTGTCAGATTTTCAAACCCACGTTTCGTCTTTGAGCTGTCATCATCAACTTTGTTTTTTATTTTTAGAGCCTCTTATGTTCGTAAACCAACTATGTATCGCACTTATTCAAAAAAGTTGTTTGTTTTTAATCCTATTTAAAATATATTTTTTGCCTCTCCTCAACATATGAGTTCTATTGGAAAAATCCATTAATATAATGTTTTTGAATCGATGCGAAATATCGTTGGTTAAGAAACATAAGAGGCTCTCAAAATCCGTGATAAAAAAATCCAGGGCCGTATTTAAAAAAACAAAGATGATGATGACATGAACATTTTTTAACGGATCACTTTAAAAAATGGTACCTGGGATTTTTTGGGATGAAAAACCCGAATATGGACACTTTTAAACTGTGGCCGTTAGAGGGCGCTATAAAATGCACTTCCTATGGTTTAACATGGCCATAACTTTTTCCTCACTGTAGTTTTTATTTTTTTTCATTAAGGAAATAATTGCCTGAACTTTTCCAAGAATAAAAGGTTCTCTTGATAAAATCCGCTAAAGTCTGCAATTTTCGTTATATTTCGGTTTTGAGTGTTCGATGCCGCACCGAAATATCCAATTTATTTGGATGTTATGTTTGAAGATACAATTTTCGATAGAGACTGCTGGATTTTTTAATCAATTTATCTATCACATGAAACAAGAAACTGGATCTAATTATCAACATTTAATAATTGATCAAAATGACTCGTCGCGTCGTTTTTCAATATGCTGACTGCACTTTGATTATTTCCCCACAATTCTTCTCCATTATCAATCGACCTGGAGAATACCATCGTTTTTGAGAAGCCCTATGAAAGATAATCCACCGGAGTTATATCCGGCGAGCGTGGTGGCCATTTCCTATGCCGATACTCTTGATGCAAATAATAATTGCCAACATTT
This sequence comes from Orchestes rusci, assembly GCA_958502075.1. Lineage (NCBI taxonomy): Eukaryota > Metazoa > Arthropoda > Insecta > Coleoptera > Curculionidae > Orchestes > Orchestes rusci. The sequence continues at coordinate 8,747,193 of OY293309.1, forward strand.
AAAGTAAAATGTGGTGGTGGTGGAGCACTATCATGCATAAACCACAAGACTTGTCGAAGTTGGAAAGGCAGATCTTCTAATACATTTGGCAGCGTATTTTGTAAGTGTTCTGAATAATCAACACAATTAAGCTGTGTCCGTAAAATGACAGAACCGATAATAAAATTGTCAACACTTCCGCGTCCAATTCCTTCATAATATCCAAAAACCTTCGACCAGCGTGTATGGTCGAATCCAAAAACCAATAGCATATCCGTCATTTCTGTAAAAATGTATCCTTCAGCCATTTTGAAAGACAATAATTCAAACAATTTAAAATTCAACTGACATGTCACCACGGACCTATATAAAAACTGGACTGCCAAAGCTTATGGCCGGCCTTGCCAAAAATCACTGAGGCATGGGCGCCGCCATGATGGGACAATTTGTGTTGGTATCTCTGATTTTTTTGACGTGCCACTTATGGCTGCGTTCCGAGAACTAGCGCTTTATTTGAGCGGTCCTACTGGAATGACATGATTCCCTGTGCTGCAGCACAGTGGTCTTGCGAAAAAAAGTATATTTCTTTCGCTTTATCGCTGGAACTGTGATGCAGTGGTGGAAATTATCATTGATGTCATTTCAGTGAGATCGATCGAAAAAGCGATTTAGCGCTGCAATTCCTCTTATGCGGCCATTGCAAAATGCAGAAAGCTGTCTTTCTGCTAATTATTTTGTTTTTGAGGTTATGTCATATCACCTATTCCTACATATACTTATAGTATAATATGTATTCCTACTATTTCGATTCGGTTTTGGATTATTGGATTTTAAGAAGACACCTATAATAGGTAGGAAATTCAATATTCACATTCACATTGTAATTTTGTGCAGGGTTTTCAACATTATTCTAGATACTTATAAATCTATGAAACGTTTTGTGTTGGATTATTATTAACATAAAAATGAGCCTTAATTCTTCATTCAACTCAATTCAACTCAAGTCTTCAAAAATATCATTACCTATTAATCCTATTATGTCCTTTCAACTGCATTATAAGTAGCGAATAGCACTACTTGATCTGTACCTTACCTACCTACTATTTCGTAACGAGTTTAACTTGGACCCTGGAGATTGGTATAGGCAAAGTTTACTAATATACAATTAGTAAACTTTGGTATAGGTAGTAGGTACTTGAGATAGTCGATGTTTCATGATTTATGCATTCTGCGCTTTTAGAATTGATATAATAATATTCTCTTCAATATGCACAAAAACCACGGGAACGCGAAGTCACAGACACTTGAAGAAAAAAAAATAAATATTTACCAATTTCCTTCGTCCTTTATCTTATTATATTAATAACAATTAATAACCCCGAAATCGAAATCAGATGGTAGCGGGAAGATGTATGTAAGGTCTACATTCAATTGGTTTTCGAATTGGAACTGTCAAATTTCCGCTTGGCAAACGGGAATCATATGCTACCATCTACATAGAATTTGTGTCACGCTTACGCCAAATACAATGTAAATGGTGACATATGATTCTTGTGTGCGAAGCGGAAATTTGACAGTTCCAATTCGAAACGGAATTCAATGTAGAGGCATTACAGATTTCTGCAATTTTCAACGATGGCACCACTGAAAATCAGAAGCACCAACTTAATTTGTCCCATCATGGCAGCGCCCATGCTTCAGTCATTTTCTTCTCATTGCATTAGCAGTCCATTTTTCCGTGCATGTCACCAACACCTTATTAATTTTTTCTCGTCTTGGCAAATTCTCACTGTAACATTTACTGTGAATCAAATCAATACACACAATGTACTATTTTATTATGTCTGAAAAATAATCGAAATACAAAAAAATTATTAAAAGTGAATAGCCTACCGGGAATATTGAGACGGTGCTGCCAACTGTTAGTGGATCAGACAAAAATCGAGTGCATTTTTTATTCTTCATTTTATATCTTCAGACAAAGCGAAATAAATTGGATATTTCGGTGCGGCGTCGAACACTAAAAACCGAAATATCTCGAAAATGTCTCACTTTAGCGGATTTTATCATGAGTATCTTTTTTGCTTAGAAAAGTTCAGGCAATTATTTCCTTACTGAAAAATAATATAAACTACACTGTGGAAAAAGTTACGGACATTTTAAACCATAGGAAGTGCATTGTATAGCGCGTTATATTTAAACAAAGTTTAACTTTATCCCAGCTTATTACAAATATGTAGATTCTTGTAAGCCTAACAACTTTTATAAAAGGTATGTTTTTGAACTCGTATGTATATCTTTTGAAATAAACGACTGTTCTGGTAATTTCACCTGACCCTGTATGTCGAAACTGACGAGAAGTTAAAATGTTCATAGAATAAAAATTGTTCATTTTAATTAGTAAAATTTAAATTTCAAATATCGTCGGATAAAACTGGGTCACCCTGTACAGGGTGATTCATTTTCAGCGACAGGGTGCCAGTTCTCGTAAACTATTCATCGTAGAGGCTTGCGGCAAAAAAATGTATTACTAAAATGGCCAAGAGAAAAACTTGGAAAATATTTTCAAGTTTCTGAAATGGTCGCTAGGGGGCGTAACAACCAACACCAAGTAGAAAAATAGGATTTTTATAGAATTTTGTCCAATGAAAATATATCGATTTACTGACTATTTACCTACACTTTTTGTCTAAAACGTTTTTTTCTATCTATCATAATAAAGTGGTGGGGGAAGTTCAATTGTTTTATTTAACAAACGGAGATTTCTCCCGTTTCGCTTGACCGATTTTAACGAACTTGGGCTCATATGAGAGAGAATAGTCTGCGTTATAAAATGCTCATTTGCTTTTTAATTTGTGACATTCGCCGTCGCCGCTTAATGGAGTTAACTGAAATGGTAGCATATTTTTGAGTTTTTTCCAAAAAATCAAATGTAATGGTATATTCATTTTTATATATTTTCAAAGGGGATGCATTTTTCAATTAAAAGATTAAAAAAAAAAAAACAAAAAAATTAATGATTTTTTTTTTGTTTTTTTATTATCATTTTTTTTTTATAGGAAAATGTATGCCCTTTTAAAATATATGAAAATTGTATTAAAATCCCATTTTTCTACTTGGTGTTGGTTGTTACGCCCCCTAGCGACCATTTCAGAAACTTGAAAATATTTTCCAGGTTTTTCTCTTGGCCGTTTTAGTAATAACATTTTTTGCCGCAAGCCTCCACGATGAATAGTTTACGAGAACTGGCACCCTGTCGCTGAAAATGAATCACCCTGTACAGTGTACGGGGTGTCCGTTTCAAGTGATGCCACAATTGCGGAGAAAAGTTGCAGTTTTTGATGCTCTTTGAAGATCCATTCACTGTGTATCATTTTTTTTTAATTCGCAAGATACAGGGTCATTCCGAATATATTGACCCATATGCTTGCGGCGTTATCAATGAAGATATGGAAATTTTGTAAATATAAAGGTTTTAGATATTCATCTGAACTTTCCAAAAATCCTATCGAAAAAAACAAAAGACTATCGAATTGCCAATATTTTTCCAAAAGTAGCATTTTTTCAATGTATACTATCATACATTATGAAAGAGCTTATTTTCCTGATTTCAAAAATATATGGTTTGAAACGTTTCTGATGATTCGTTCAGTAGATATAATTTAAGTTTAAATATGTGTAAAAATGTGAATTTAAAACCCGGTTGCCATGGATGAAGTTACACAAATTTATTAATTCGTGAATATTTGGAGTAACATCTAGAAAATAAGGTTATTTGACCTTTCATTTTTGAAATCAGGAAAATAAGCATTTTCATAATAAACTACTCAACAAAACGAACGGTACACCCGAAATTTTCGCCTATGTTTGGACCCTCATACTTTTTTAACGAATCGATGAAAAAATATGCGGTTTGCACCACGATGTAGAGCATTTCTTTGCAGTTTATGCGGATGGTTCAAAAAATTAATTTCCTAAAAAACATCTTTCATACAGGGTGGTACAAAAAGTACTGTAAATTTTCATTTTATTTACTGTCCCCCCATTTCCACAGAGATTTTTTTGAGCTTTTTTTCGATATGCCCAAGTGTTTGTTACGTCCATACCTCGGGACATTTTTGGAATTTTCGTGATATCTTCTTTAGTTTTTGAAATATCGACTTTTTTTCAAAATTATGACACGTAGGGCTTTGAATGGCTTTTCTGCTAATTCTTAGTTTACAACTGACAATGTTATGGCATAGATCTATTGTTTAGCTGTCTTTCTGATGACTTATTGGATACTCAGCAATATTTTCAGTATACAGGGTGTGCCAAAGAATTTTGATCATAAGTAAAGCACTTTTTAGTTATTTTGTCAGGTTTTCTTGAAAATTATTATGTCGGGGATGCTGTATTAAATTCTAATCGACTTTGGAGTGATGTTCAATGTGATTTACCGAAACGGTTTTGATAATTTTGCTGGACTTTTAGTTTTCGAAAAGTCGTTATCATTCATCTAACCTGTTCAAATATCTTTCCCATTCGAAATTTTGATCACATTTTGTTACAAAAATTTATTATTGTGTGAATTCGCAAAAAGTACAAAGGAATTTTCTTTGAATTTCTTGTTGATGGATTTTTTTTAATACAAACGTAGGTAATACTCTTCACAAAAAAACATAATATAGGATGCAATAAAACTTTCCTAAGACTTTCGAAATTTTGAAGTATGATAAAATCAGTTGATAATTCCGGATGATGTCATTTTACAGGGTCGACACGTCGTCAATGATATTTGTTTAGTACATCATTGAAAAGGATAAGATGAAATGTTTTAAAAATCATGATTCAAAATGCAATTGTGGTAACATTTAAAACGGTCACTCCAGTCGTTTTTGGTTCTAAGCTTATAATATTCTCTCAACAGACTAACCAGCATCCCGACAACTCCAGCAGGCCTGGACACCCGGACAAGCTGCGTGCCCCGAAACTCCTGCACGATCTCCTGACCTTCGTCCACCACCGTCCGGGACATCTTGGTCGAGGTATTTTCAATGGGAATTTTCCCGCTCTTCGTGCTCTTATCCCTCTACACGTACTACCTTTTTTTGCGCGGACTCTATTTGACTTATATCAAGGGCAAGGAAGGGCACGGCTAAGACTGATTAGAGTGAAACAGGACGCCGCTTCACTTAAGTTCATTTAGCTTCGTCCATTTGAATACAGGTGAAGGACACGTAAGTAATAAATCCAAAAATTCTCATATTGGGAAGCAGATTCTTTTGGCTGAGCGTCTAAAAGCAATTTTCATACTACCCTGTAGATGTCGATATACTCGTTAACAAGAAAAGTACAACCTTTACATTTCTATCAGCAAACTTACAGGGTGTCATAGTTATTGATGTTGTGTGTGATTTGTAGGTAAAAATGCGGTTATGTCGTACAAAACCAAAGTTATCGCCTATTGACGAGTGATTATGATTATTTTTAGTTTTTTTTTCTGGCAATATTTCTCTTTAATTTTCGACAAATTGTACGACATAAACCCTATAAATGTTCGTAATCTAAGCAAAATATTTCCACTAAACATATTTTTGTCATGAGGCAACAATGCCGTCCCAGCAGAGATAGAACTTATTTGAGGTTGAGTATTTTTTCAAAACTTGAACAAATCAAGTGTAAATAAATCCATTCAGTCATAGATTTAGTTTGACGTTCAACGTTGGTTGTTAAGCTTTGTGTTCACTTCATAAAGGACACACAGATCTAATTGTTTACCAAAATTCTGTGTTATTATATTCAAAAATAAGATCAAATCGCATTTTTCTATATTCTTTCTGAATCTTAAGTGTATATATTTCATAGCAATACGTACTATATTGTACATATATCTTATACTAAGACTATTTCTAAGCTTTTGCGTACTCAGTATTTTTTACCCGGTTGTTTCAAGCTGCAGCAACATTTCACTTTCACTCAAATGCATTTTCTAATCGAACTAATCATTTGTTTTACTTTGTTTATATTGAGAATACATTTCTTTTCTATGTATTTTGGTAGAAATTGGTGTAATCTTGTATGAATATAATCTGTTCACAATAACCTGTCTTTCAATTTCCCATTGTTTAAAGAAGTGGTCTGAATACGCCTCTGCCTTGTTTGGATGGTTCTTGGGTGTTTCCCAAACATTAATCAAGATATTCCTGATCTATTTTTAATTTTTACACTTAACCACTCCTTATTAGATGACAGCCATCAAATCCACTTTCTAACCTAACTTTTGTATTGTTTTGAGTTTCTGTGCCTTTTTACAAATCACCTACTAGTAATTAGAAAAAAAAGTTTTGAGGAAACAATCATTTTCGAGAAAAACATTTCTGATTATCACCAATTTTACTGGGTGTGCGTTTTGAGTGTGGTGTTGCTATCTCCGAAACAGTAAGAAGTACGGAGTCGGTTGAATAGAAGAAAAGTTGTCGTTTTTGATGCTCAACGAAGATCCCAAGAAAAGCATAAAAATTGAAAATTAATCTGAATATTATATCAATATATTTATGAACCTCCAAAAAGAAATAGTTGAACCACCTGGAACAACTAAAGCGGAATGGGCCGAGTCCCACTCGCAGGAACAAATCAAATAAAGTCACGCTTCCTGAAAAAAAACCTCGGAAAAATATCAACTGAATGAGACTCATTGTGAAGCTTCAAAATGAAATCAGTCACCTCAGTCTAGAGTATTAGAGAACTCAATCTTACCATCCGAGTTACCATAATTTTATAAAAGTAAATAGTGTATCTATTCTGAGATCTTTTTCGGAAATTGAAAAAAAAAATCCGACCGGATTAAATTTTATTTTATTTTTTTTTTTCAATTTAAGACATGGAGTCCATTAGAAGAAAATACTTTGTTTTTCCCTGTGTACTGATGATGTTCCCAATTTATTTTTATACGTAGAAAAAATAATGTTTCAGTACAGGGTGTCCCATTTTAGTTGCAATCGCGGGTTATCTCGGTTATTACTAAAGATAGAACCTTGCGGTTTTATTTTTTTAGCGACAGCGACTTGAAAAAGTTGCATTTTTGGACACCCCTTGTATCTCAGTTATCTGATAACTTACCGGAAACGTGAAAAACGGCTCTAATGGAATTTTTACGTGAAATCCAGTGGCGTTATCAATTTTTTCCCGATTTTATTTTTTAAATATTGACTGATGTTGTTTTTTTTTTAATGGGACACTATACATTTAATGAAAAAATTATTCGCCGTTTCACAAGCTTCTCAAAAATATAATATAGTATAGTTCTATTTTGGTAAACCACGACAATAATCCCAATTATCATAATTCGCAATCAAAATTCTGCAGTAGACCATGAAAACTCAGGATGTTTGTTATTGTTCACTTGGTAATAGTAACAAAGGTCTCAAGTTTTGTATGTATGAAGTAAATTTACGATTATGGCAGATAACCAGACTTTCGAAAATTTTGAAATTACAATATGAAGGGTGGCTGAGAATATAACGATCAGAGTCCATTTTTAAAAGAAATGCGCCATCATGTAGCTTGCTGCTTGATCCAAAAATAACACGATCACCATTTACTTCTACTCTTAGTAAAATTTGATTTATGTTATGCAAATTGGTAATATTCGTCACATTAAATTCTGAACACCAACAAAATAAAGGATGTCATTGAAATGGTGTAGAAAAAAATTGGGGGGTGTAGTATCTTAAAAATAGTAAAAAAAGTTCCTATAAGTAGGTAGAGCGAAAAATGCATATCAAGGGAGTTAGGGGCACTGAAAGGGTGAATTTAAAAAATGGTATTTTAAAGTAACAAGATGTTTCAAAAATCATGAATTTTTTTATTTTTTAATTAATCATTCAACAACTACTTGGTTCCTTTTGAACCGCCGTAACTTTCATAAGATTATGTTGATGAACCAGTTATCAACCCATCAGAGCAAACTCTTGGCCTTCAATTTTCTCGAAAACCACCGCTCTGGGCGATGTGCAACACATGTACAGTGGAAAGCATATGAATTCGCACACACAGTTATTTTTTGACAACCCTCGTAAAATGCATAGGTGGAATAAACAAACATACCATGTGATTTGCTAGATCGTTTCACTGTCTCTGATCACGTGTCGTTTGTTTACTTTGTTGATTTTTGGTTTAAAACCATGAATAACAAAAACTATCAAGCCACTACGGGTAGTATCTGCACTGGGATCTGTTTGAGGTGATATATATTTAGTAATCGGATATAAAAGAGACGCAATTGATGTATTTTTATTACCTTCTTACATTTTGTTTTCTACATTAATATCTTACATACTGGCCAATAATTCAATTGCCCTTCGCCCTTCGCATCACTGGATAATACATTTGAGAAACCGTGCAGCTTGTTGTATTAAGATTATTTGAACTAAGCTAAAATAATCAATCCCAAAATCAAAAATCAGCTTTTTTGTTTACTTAGGACTTGTCATTTTGACAAAAGGGATGCATTACTATGACAAAATTTGGCATTTTACGAGGGTTGTTTAAAATATTATGTGCGAATTCAAATGCTTTCCGCTGTACCTTCTTTGTGGGAAAAATTAGTTATGTAGTTTTCAAAAAATGAACCCACGTTGCAAAAAAAAACCTCAAAACAGTTATTCACGAAACAATACCCTACCCTTTCCGATTTTCCAAATAATTTTTCAATATCACCATTTGATTAAGGGTCAAAATTCATGACCGAGGATTTTTTTGAAATTTTATCTCGTTTTTCAAGCCTACAATTTAAAAAAAAAACGTTTTTTGAATTCACCCTTCCTGTGCCCCTAACTCCCTTAATATGCATTTTCCACCCTATACTTATAAGAACTTTTTTTACTATTTTTAGGATTTTCTTTTTACATTTCCATGACACCCTCTATATCAACTAGACCTTGATCGTTATTCGCCGCGACAAGTTTTATGTCAAGTTGTTTTGTATTAAGTAGGTAATGAGAATGTCCAAGCGGCATCTGAAATGCATTTCAACACATAAGTAATATTAAACTTATTATTATTCAAAAAAATTAAAAATGCTCGAAAGACTGATTTTCTCTCATGATCGCAAATTTACTTTATGCACATAAAAGTTTAGAACCGTTAAAAAGTAAACAAAAACAAACATCAATGGTTTCCATGACCTACTGCAAAAATTTGATTGCGAATTATAAAAATTTGGATTATTGTCGTGATTTATCAAAAAGGTTCAAACTATATTATACTTTTGAAAAGCCTGTAAAAAGACAAATCAATTTCTTGATAAATATATAGGGTGTCCCACCAGAAAAAAACAACATTGGTCAATATTTCAAAAACAATAATATCTGGAAAAAAACTGCTAACGCCACAGGATTTTACGTAAACAGTTCTATTAGAACCCCTTTTTCACATGTAGCTCAAAAACTAACAGGCCTATGACATATTTTGTTTCAAAAAAAAGTAACTCAGGTTTTTCAAAGTTAAAACCGCAAGATTCATCTTTAGTAATAACCGAGATAACCCTCAATTGCAACCAGAATGAGACACCCTCTACAGTAGGATAATCCAAAAGACAATCCTAACAGGCTCGTGAGGCATCGTCATTGACGGAATAACAAGAAAACTTGTACGTGCTCATTTTATTAGTTGGAATTCTTCTCTAGAGGTACGTGTTCATATGGAAATATATGGCCCCGCGAAAACACGCTACGTTGTCTGTAAATGAAAAAACGATAAATACATACCAGCTAAACAAATGTTGGAGAAAGATACAAGTTACAGTGCAATAGCTACCCAATCGGCATCGGTTAATCTATTTCAGAGCATATGACCATTAAAAAAAATAGAGTTTGAGTTGAGAAAAAATGTTTATTTTTAATCATAAGAAATCTGCTATAGGTAATCCCTTAGAACATAGAACCCACTAGAACTAGCGTACACCCTAGATCCCGGGCAAATTGTTTGTCCCTATAATAAATAGGTTATTATTTACATCTCGTCCGTTGAATTCGATCAACGTTGCCTTGTTGCAAATAGAAAGCACTCAAAATTTTCCCTTTTTATCAAAAGAGATTAACCAGTTTATTAACGAGGATATGTTTTATTGTTTTATTTGTTTCAATATCGTTGCTGTTATAGGACAGTTATAATTTACTGATTATTGATAAGTTTTGTTCACATGAATCAGCTGTTCGGCCTTCAAAAATACTGAATTTTGAACAAGCCGACAACAGTGTTCCAAGGGAGCTGCAAGCTATGATTGGTTAAAATGATTATCAGCTGTGATTGGTTGATCTCAAATAGGCATTTGTGTCGTGTTGCCAGATGTATTCCGTTGCATCGTGTCTACAGTAACTAAGGTTCATGAAAAAATATGAGTCTCATTGATAATGTTTTATTATCACTAGTGATCTAAAAATGTACATATTATATAATTGGTAACTACCGGAGATGCACTCATAGAGCATAGAGTATTTTTAATTAGAATAAAAATACCTGGAATACAAGGTAGCTACTTATTAAATTTGCAGTTTGGCAAGCTCGCAAGAATTCTTTTCTCCCCTCAATGTATAAACATGTGACACACAAACAGACGTCGAGCTATATCTAGTTGTTGGAAAATCATTGGGTAATCCGGACTACCTCGTGCCACAATAACGTTCGGATTAGCGCGACCCTACCGTACCTACATACAGTCCGTTTCACGAGGGTTCATACTCACGTCATAGATGACGTCATTACTTGCAAAAAAACGTATGTCGTAGCTAATTCATATAGTTTCAAGAGCGTTCAAATTTTATATTGAAGCCAAACAAGTATGTGCCAAAACGCTCTCCAGAACACGTTCAGATTTGTTTTCCATTTAGATTTTGGATTCAGGCTGGTCATCCATTGAAAGCGTAGTCGCGTGTATATCCGCCATCCGGATGCGAGCGATCGTTAGACTAGGCAGCTTACAGCGTGCACTGCTTGTGACTCAACCATTAGACTCAACGCTATTCCAGTTCGCTTGTGTTTGTGCATTAAGAAAATCATGTAGAATGGAATTGCAAGATATGTAGTTTATGAAAAATCCTCACATGGAGGGATTGCAAGCTCGAGAGAGTGAAAAAATACATTCATATAGAATTCCAGTAGAAATATCATTATTAAAAAGAAAAAAATTGCTAAGGAGCTGATCTTTTTGGGGGATACATTCGCCACAATTGTGTGTTTTTGCAAAGGGTTTTTTTCTATTTATAATAGTTCAAAAAACGGACTTCTCTTAGTATACTAATGAGCAATCGTTTCTATATAGACACGTTTGAATAAAAAACTAAGAAAGCACCATTATCGCAAAAACCCACAATAGTCGAGTTTTATTCTTATCAGTAGACGTCCCCCCATCACTGGATGAACATCAACCCACGAGAAATCAGCTAGTCAGCATTTTTTTTTATGAAATATTAGGTAAACGAAATTTAATCATCAGTTTGGTGGCCAAAAGTAGATTAACAGCCTAAAACTTGATAACACTTTGATCCTGCAATACTATTGCTGCAATAGTTATCAAAGATGTAATGGTGCAATAAAGAACTTGAATCCATTTGTCAGTTCACTAAACCAGCGATTCTTTTCGATTTTCATAGGGTACACAAATTTTCCCTTTCGGATGGTGCTAACCAATTTTTCCAGAACTTACACATTTTTTTTGTAACGTGAACAAAGAGACCTAAACATTATTTTGAATAAAATCGCCATGACCGATCAAATGACAGATTGTTTGAACCATTTTAATGCACCAATAATTTTTTGATAACTGAAGCAGGATGACTTTGTAAAGCTTATTAGCTTAATAAACGATTATCATATTATATTATATTATAATATCAAAGTTTTATCAAATTTTAGGCATGTGCTGTTTATCCGACCGTGAGTGTATATTTTGATTCTACAGAGTGTAGGTATGTATTTTTCCAAGTTTTATGATAGTGTCAAAAAGAACAAAGCATCAGACTATTGTGTTTTTTGAAAATGCGGAGTAAAGGATTTTCCTTGTAATTTGCAAACCGCCTTAATAGCCGTTATTTTAAGTTATAAAAAAAAGATAAATTATCAATAATTTTTTTATACCTAACTCATGAAATAACGGCCATTTGAGGGGGAGTGAAAAATGGAAACTTTTTTCAGATCAGTTATCAGCTGCACGACATCACCTTCTGCCCAATCATAAGGTGATAAATAAGTCACATTCCTTACTATAGGAGAAGAAAATAATAAACGTAATTTTATTACAAGCAAGTACCAACGGAACATAGATGAGGAGACTGAAATCATGAACACGAACTGAATATGAACTAAAATAATGTCAAATTCTGCCTGCCCAAAATATTCATTCAATAACAATACTAGCCCTTTTTTTTCTTTTCTCAACAACGCATGACTGCTCCAATAATCCATCAATCTTTCTGATCTCTGGACTGCAATTGACGTGGATGCCTTGAAGTCCTCATCAATTCTGATTTCATGAGAACTGATCTTTTAAGAGTTGTAATTTCAATTCAAAGGGCATCAGATACTCTCTACAAAAGTTCAGGAGATGGAATAGGAAATGAATAGGTACAAAGAACTAGTTTTATGAAATAACTCACCTCCAAAACTGCCTCAAGTGGTAAAAAAGGTTTTTCAGCATCTCCATCCTTTGTAAAGTAGACCACAAGCTTTTTTATCGTATTTTGTTCACATTCTGAATACCGACAAGGTATTTTATACAACAAAACTGTGACATTGGAGAAGTTAACTGACTTGTGTTTGGACAACAACATTGTTTTGATTAATTACTTGATCACATAACCAAAGTTTAAGTTATTATTATTCAGAGATGATAGAAATCAGCTGTTGCTCGGCGGCCATTTTGGATTCTAGTAACGACCGATGTTTATTACGTCATTAATTCTGTTTCAGTCTGTTTTTAAACCTCTCCATGAGTTAGAAAAGGAGAGACAATCAATGACGTGAGTACAAACCCTCGTGAAACGGACTATAACCATATTCCAAAACTTTTTGGCATACTTGAAAAAAAATTGACGGAGATAACCAGAGAAATGGGAGAGTAGGGGTGAAATTATGATGGATCACCCTGTACCTTTACTTAGATTGTTATAATGTCGAAAATTGTTATCAAGGAAGTGTATTCAAAATTGTAAACTCATACCTATCATATATCTTGAACCGATAACCGATAACGATTCCGTCATCGAATATTAACCAAAGTATAAACTGTGATTCAAGGAAGAAAAACTCAAAATGTTAAACAGGAATCAAACTCGTCAGAAAAGCATATCCAGCAGTGTTGCAGAATTACTTCACAGACTGTTACAAACTTATTAAGAGAAAAAGAATACTTTTATATTTTCCTGTATATTTCAACATGTTAACTGAATTTTTGAATACAATTTATTGAAAATGGATGGAATTTTAAATTTAATCTACATTTTGGTTCTCCCGAATTTCATGTCGGAGAGTGTAGTTGAGAATGAAAAAGCTTCCCTTATGCTTCAAATTCAGATACATAGATACACACTATAATATATGAAACAAATTTCACTTCAATCAAAATCTGGCAACATTGCTATCGTTTGTAGGTTACAAACTACACATATTTTGGGATAATTTTCATGTTTTCTTGACTTCCATCATTGTTTATTGTTTTCACATACAATTTCGATGTTTTCTTGGAGCGATTGCAGTTTCGTGTACCTCGACTTGGAACACGTCATCATATGACTTTCGAAGTAGAGCATGCCCGTTCAAATATTTATAAGCACAATTCCATTTTTTTTATGTGCAAAAACTTTAACCTTGTCAGTAATTCTTGCGATATAAACCTCAACTCCATAAACACTTTCCTGAATCAAAACTCTTCATGTTAATGCTTGATTTGTATGTGCATGCTTCTATTGTTATTCATATTATGTTTTTTATTTCATTTACTATCATTTTTTTATTTTGTTTTATTTTTATTTTGTTCATGATAATTACTGCAGTATCTGTGTATCTGGAATTTCCTGTAATTAGGTAATAACTTGTTGGAAATAAACGACTATTATTATTATTATAATACTATGCCAAATCATACACTCCCCGACAATAAATTCCGGACAGGAATAATTTGAGTCATTTTGATATCCCTGTAACTTTTTCAATTATGGTCCGATTTTGGTGAACTTTTTGCCAAAGTGAAGTGTAGACCTATCCATGTCTTGAGAAATTTCTCTTGATTTTAGTTTGGGTTAGTCAAAAAAACTGATGGCTTATTGGTAATTATACAGGGAGGAAGAGAAGCTATACTTTTGTATACTTGAATTTCTAACACCCTGTAGAAAAATTGAGATTGAAAGTAGGGAATATATACCGGTTCTGACCCACAAAAATGCTCCCCCCACTCCTTTTGCTCCCTCCTCCACTTTTTTCATATATACCGGTTCTGACCCACAAAAATGCTCCCCCCACTCCTTTTGCTCCCCCCTCCACTTTTTTCATCTGTACGGTTTCTGGCTCACATAAAATGCTCCCCCCACTTCTTTTTTTGATTTGATCCCCCCATCACTTTTTTCATCCCACCCTGTTTATCATATTTTGTATTTAAGAGCAGTCACTTTTCATACGTTGTTGTGTGGACAGCTGTGTTCAAGTTGAAATTATCATGATGAATATTAAAAACAATAATTGTTTAAATAATCAGTTTGCAAATAGAGTGGATGTCTTGATAAGTGAAACTAAATATTTTTTGAATAAATCAAAAAGCAAATGGATAAGTGTCGGTTTTTCTGCGGAAAAAGGATATGAGCCAGTTATCAAGATTGGTGAATCGACGAACAAAAATTGTGTGCTATTCAATGAAGTGCAATGCAATGGTTATCCTTTTTGAACGGACAAGCAGTTGTGTTGAGTTATTTGTCTAGTGAAAAACATGGATGGCCACCAATGCGAGGAAATAGATTTGAAGTTCATTTCGAAATTATAAATGATGTGAAAATTATCAAGATCATTCAAGACGAAAACAAAATATATTTAGCAAGTGAATCCATAAAGGAACTGAATAGTTTAGTGACTTTATTGAAATATCGTTATGATTTTCTAAAGAATCAAGAATTTTCAAGATACTACCACATTATAATAAGAGGAGTGCCACTGATACCAGGAGACGTTATCATATCAGTGTATGATATTATTTCGCCATTAGACAATCCAAATAGTTTTAATGTTTGCTGTGTGTTGGAATTATTGAATTTTTATTCAGATTTTGTTAGAGAGGATGTGGTGGAATATGCATGTGATGAGATTGTTAACAGTTGTATTGATAAATAAATGTTTCGTATTGTGAAATATTGTTTGTGTATGATGATGAATAAAAATTTGAAAAGAGAGATATAGAGACAAAGATAGATAGACAGAGACAGAGAGAGTCATCTCTCATTTATTATCTTTTTCTTTCTCTCAAAATTATCAAGCTGATTTGAAATTCAATCGTTTATCATTCAATTACTACATTTTCAATAATTGGAAGTGTTTTTGCTGCAGCAGTTGTATATTTTATCAGTGAAAATATGATATCAACAATAATATGATAAATTTTGTAATATTTTGTTTGCCCACGTTGGACAATGTATTATTAATGTGAATTATTTAATGATGTTGATAAATAGAAATACAAATTTGTGACTCGTTATTTTTTGATGAGATCGAAGGTAAGTGCATTCACACCACATCAACAAAGTTGCAAAATGATATCGTGTAAAAATAACATAAAATCCAATAATTGGCTTCCAATTAAATATTCTGAGTGAATAATGATCAGGTTTTTACTATATAAAGACAACTTTCTTTGACCCTCTGCAAAAAAGCATCATCAAAGTACATTAACAGTATTAAGTGTATCGATCCACACAGCTGCATCATGACCCAAATGTACACGCACATTATACCATATAAAAACCGTTGGACATAGCGGTACCTACTTTAAAATGCCTAAAACAAGAAATCAATATATTATTAAAAGAAATGGAACTTGTGCATTATATCACAGATCTCGAGAAATTTATTCCTGTTAATATTTATGAAAAGGTGTTTGAAATGAGATCATCTAACCGAAAAGTTTACAGGATCTGCACATAGTGTATGTAATCTAATTATCAAATTCCCTACTATATTCCAATATTTTTTCATAACCTAAATTATGATCTTCATATATATGTACATCAAGTTGCTTTGTAATCAAGATAGTCGAATTGAATGCTTTGCTCAAACAAAAGAAAAAATATATTTCTTTTGCCAAATCAATCTTAGTTCATAAAATAATTAAAAACAACAAGGAAAAAAATATTTATGTGAAACTGAGATTCTTAGATTCTTTCCGTTTTGTTAACTCTTCTTTGGAAAAATTGGGTGTGAGTTTAGAGACGAGTCAATGTATTGAAATTAAAAGATATTTTGATGATTAAACACAGTTTAATGAAGTTCGAAAAAAAGGTGTTTATCCTTATTCTTATGTAAATTCAATGAAGAAATTGTATGACACTGAACTTCTCAGTATTTATATATTTTATGATAATCTCAAAAAACAACCTATTGATCCATTAGATTATAAAAGAACAAGAAATATTTGGAAATTATTCAATTGTGAAAAATTAATGGATTATACCAAAGTCTACTTATCATAAGATGTTCTCATATTGACAGACTTCTTTGAAGCATTCAGAAATGTTTCTCTTAAAATTTACAATTTGGATCAGCTCAATATTTCACAGCTCCAGGTTTGAGTTGGGATGCAATGTTACGTACAACAAAAGTTAAATTGGAATTATTAACTGATATTGACATGGTTAATTTTTTTCAAAATAATATTAGAGGTGGAATTTGTCATTGCAGTGTTAGAAAAGCTGAAGCTAATAACCCCTTTCTTCCAAATTTCAACTCATCAATACCAAAATCATATATTATGTATTTATATAGATGCAACAAACTTGTATGGACATAGTATGTGTCAATACCTTCCTGTGAGTGATTTGAAATTAACTCACTTGAATATCAATCTATTCCACAAAATTCAGAATATGGGATATGTTTTGGAAGTAGACATAATTTATTGTGAGAGTTTAAAATATTTGTGCACCTGGTTCTAAGCAAGAAAAATTAATTTGCAATTTACATGATAAACAAAAATACATCATTCATTATCAAAATCTTCAGAGAGCTTTAAAAAGTGGATTGAAATTGAAAAAGATTCACAGGGTAATAAAATTCAAACAGTCACCTTTTCTCAAACCATATATTGATTTGAATACCATAATGAGAAATCAATCGAAAAAACAAGCTCGAAAAAGATTGCTACAAATTATATTATAATGCAATATATGGAAAAAGTATGAAAAATGTTGAAAAGCGAGTCGATGTAAGATTGATAACAAATTTTGAAAAATGTTGGGAAAAGGCAAGGGGCGGAAACTTTAATTGCAAAACCAAATTTTTAAAATGCCTTAGTTCTTACGAATAACTTTGTCGCTATTTAAATGGAGCGAGTGAAAGTCTGTTTTAATAAACCAATATATCGTCGATGTAATTAGCAAATTACGTATCTCCAGATGACTAAACTTTTCAGGAGGAGAAAAAAACTATTTTAAAAAAAATTGCATAGAAGTATTAAGATAAGACAAGTTTTATTACACAAAACTTTTATTTTTAAACACATTTTACATGTAAAAAAAAGAAAAATATAATCCCAGGTATAAAAAAATGGAGTTACGACATTTTCCAAACAAAATAAACATACTTTTTGGAGATAAGTAAAATGCGATCTCATAATGTCGTACTAATTAACTCAAAACAATAATGACTTTGTCTTACAAATGAGGCAAGTTATCATAGAAGCTATGATAATCTGGTTCCAAGCTTCTTTTCAGTTGCTGTAAATGTTGGAACTTTTCTTTTTTTATCTTTATCTTTTCTTTATGTAACAAAACCATGGAATCAAATGGAATACTTTTAGCTTTCGGGTTGATTCGGACAGGTAACTCAATCCATTCCAAACTTGAATGTCGTAACTTATAGAATATTGCGTCCTTTGTATATTTAAGGGCCTTGATGTCTACAACCACAGGATCACCCACTTTTTTTCCTGGTCTAATTGAAGAAAAAAAGTTTAGGGACCCATCAATGTTTTTGAAAAATGTATGATCCAAGTATTTTACAAAATAAGGAGATTTTTCACAAGCAGTTTTACAAATATTCACATAATCGGCAGGTACATTTATGTTTTTATTTCTGATTTTGCGTTCAATTGTTGAATGCATGCTATCAGCTTCCATTTGTGTATGTCCTTTGAATAAATATGTTTGAATAATAGTTACATTTTTTTGATCGCTAAATTAAATAGTGCGTTGGACAACACTGCGTTGCGATTCTGATAGTTGCAACCATCACTGTATAGGATGTATTCAACACTGTTTTCGGACGTGTGACAATCAATAAATTTGGAAATAAAGCTAACTATGATTGACGAAAATTCATTGGATCCCAAAGTACCCTCTGACTCGTTCCATAGATAACAATATCCTTGAAGCCGTTTTACATCATAGACCGTGAAGTTATGAACTGCCAATTTAGTTTTGTAGTATAGCGATGAGACGTTTGATTTAGGGCATAAACAGAACTGATTGTAGGTCCATTGTGAAGACCTCGTTACTTGACAATTTATCTTTAGCCTTTCCTGATCGTGCTTCTTCCTTCAAAGTAATATGATGGTTATATTCAATTTCAGTGAATATAACAATGCAACACAAATATCGCATCTGTCTTTCTTGGGCCTATGAAATGACAAATTCATTTCATCAAATGTCTTTGAAAATGTGGCACGAGAGAGTGGATTTACGTTATTGGTTTGACAAAACCCTTTCTGATATTCTTTGAACAGCTGTGATTTGGATTCACATATTGGTTCTAGATATAATTTTGTTGAACTAGCACGGCAATAGTGCGAATCAAGTTTTGGAAGACTCTCAAGAAATGCCTGCAAATTTTTGGTTTCAACATTCTTACGGTGTTCGACGACATCCTCTACGACATTTCGAGTATTGGATAAACGCACCCATTTTTTGACCGCGACCTCACCAGGACCTAATGTTTGTAAAAACATTTTTTTACATACTCTAATTTGACTACCCCTTATTTTCAAAAAAAATTCTGTTGATGATGACCTCCTGGAAACTTCTTCAGTACCTCTCTTTCTACACGTAGGTTTCACGTTGGTGAGCGTGCACACAAACATTTTCTTTTCCTTCCATGTCAGCTTCCAAAATGTCTCGAATATTGTCCTCCGGTCATCTTCCGTTATAGATCTACATTTGAGCTTGCAGTTTTTATTATCACTTAGTTTGCACATGCATGGTGGTTTTAGTTCTTTTCTTGACTTTTTCATGTCGTATTTCCATGTCCCTTCAATTTTTTTTTTGCCATAATATTCTTGTCCCGACTCCCTCATTTGGCGATTTTTATCCCGTTTCCATCTCTTAGAGTCTTTATCACACCTTAACCTCTTGCGTTTTTTGCCTGTTGCTTCCTCATAAAACGATTCTTCTTTTGGAGTGTCAAAATCATTATTTTCGGATTCTCCATAGTCCTCTCCGGTTTCGCCACAATCATTAGACTGGCGTTCAACTTCAGAGTCATCCTCACTTGAAGTTTGCTCATGTGACGGAGTATAGTCCAAATCGGAACTTTGTGTTGTGTCCTTCATTTCACTGACACGATGGGTGACAGAGATATTAGAATAGTCTGCAGAGGTTGCCTGTTCTTCTGGTCCATTACCGGAAGCTTCAACACTTCGAACAATATAGTTCTCTATTGATTCATCAATGAAAACAAAATCTTTGCTTGTAGCACTCGAGATAAAATTGTGCATATTATTATTATTCAGTGTCGTATCATTATTTTTTGCCTCTGTTTCGTCGAAATCTTCATATACGGAGACATTTTCTGAAAGAAAAGCACCTCTGTAAACCAAGTCTGAAAATACAGCAAAAGGAACAGAAAAAAGTTACCAGTTCAGAAAAAAAAATTGAGATAAAATAAATAAGTATCATTTTACAGTTTTGAAAAAAAATAAAAATCCCCGATAATTATTACGGCTTACCTATACAACTGTTGAAATTTGACAATGGTAAAATAATATTATCATCTTGCCCCTTTTCTATACCATCAGGAATGTCAGTGGTTGATATTTGGGTGTTTTCTGAAAATAGTTTGAAATTTTTCAATGTGAAGGTTTTTCTTAGGCAACTAGATTAAAAAAATATTATGTATTTTTTCTCAAATAACAAAAAAATACCTGCACAATCCTCGACACAATCAAAGGCATTGGCGACATCCTCATCAGTGGTATTTTTAACCAAGCTTAAGCTCAGTATTTTCAACGTGCGTGATGAGATTATGTCTTTAACCATAAGTGAAAACATCAATTATTATAATCATAGATAATAAAGTATCAATTCGCTGGAATTTTAATATAATTGTTTTTTAATAGTTATATTATTACTAGAACAGAATGAAATTTGAATGTTCGCAAATGATGTATCTCCATGATATCAAATCATCGAGGTACCAGGAAAATTGCGTATCTCCATAGAAAAGGTTATGACTTCAAATTAACCAATCAATTAACATTTCATTACGATAGAGGTCACGCATAATTGTGTTTTATTATTTGACTTACCTTTTTCTGTCGAAAAAACTTTATATTGAATCACATTGAACACCGAAACTTACACACAAGCCTAGCTGTCGTAGGTGCCCGACGTAATGCATGTGGACTGACAGGAGATACGAAAATTGTCAATCAAAATTTGGCGCGCTGGAGTTACGAATTTTTCCGAATAGCATTTATTTAATGAAGTCAGTTGAACTGGAGTTAGGAAATAATCCAGCACATTCGGTCAAGTTTTTTCTAATAGATGGTGCGAAAATCGTATTTTCGTCCAATAATGGAGTTACGCACTTTGCTAATTACACCGACGATATGTTGGATTTTCAGTTCAGGAATTATCAAAAAACAGTAATTTATAACTTTTATTATGATTATGTAAAAAGTGAATATGGAGACAATGCAATTTTATTGTATACGGATACGGACAGTTTAATTTTGTTTGTGAAAACAGATAACTTTTATCAAGATATTCAATCAAATTTAGAGAGATTTGATACTTCAAATTATGATGAAGAAAACATAAATAATATTACTAAAAATATTTCTGTGGTAGAAAAGATGAAAGATGAATTTGCTGTAAGACCAATAATGAGTTTTTATGGGACCGGTGCAAAAGTTTATTGTGTTAATTTTGAAGATAAATCTGAGAAAAAAGCAAAGGGTGTGAAAAAATGTGTGATTCAAAATTCTATTACCAAAGAAGATTATTGTGATGTGATAGAGAATTCCATAATTAAATATAGAAATATGAATCTCTTCAAATCAAAAAAACATGATATGTACACACAAATGAAAAATAAAGTTATTGCATTGTCTTATCTTATAAGGATGATTAACGTTACATAATTCCAGCACATTTTCGAACTTTGGCATGGGGAAATAAAGATATAAATATATTGTAGGAAGAGATTGATTATGAAGATGAATGTATTAATGCTGTTTGTTCAATGCTGCGAGAATTGTTGCTTCATATAAATTGTTAATTTGTTGAAAAATAATTCTTTGTCCATACAAGATTAACTTACACAGTTAAAAAAGTCATAATAGAATTCAATTTTTAACATGAAATTAGGAAATATGTATAAACCAAAAGATTTAATATAATGTAGCAACCAAATTATATGTCTAGTTATAAATAGTGATTTCAGGAAAACTGTTTACTATATAGATACGATACTGTTAGCAGCATGTCTACCGCAAGAGTATTGTTCTTGAGTGCTTTTTTGAATAAAACTTTGTTTATAAATCGATTTAGATGTGTGAGAAATATTCATCTGTGTATCATCCAATCATAATGAATCATTTTAGAATAGAATTCAATTTTTAACATGAAATTAGGAAATATGTTGGTATAAACCAAAATATTTAATATAATGTAATAACTAAATTATATGTCCAGTTATAAATAGTGATTTCAGGGAAACTGTTTACTATATATAGATACGACAATGTTAGCAGCATGTCTACCGGAAGATTATTGTTCTTGAGTGCTTTTTTTGAATAATACTTTGTTTATAAATCGATTTAGGTGTGTAAGAAATATTCATCTATGTATCATCCAATCATAATGACTCAATTTAGAGTATAAGTTGAGACTTTATTTTGTTAATGGAAATTTTTGTAACAAGCAACTGGAATGTACTTATTATTGCTACATTCGAGTGCATCAATTTTTGTAGAATTAAATATCAATCTTTGCATTTTTTTGTAGTGTGTTACCCATTTTAGGAGTATATTTGTATAGAAATGAAAGAATTATCTACTAACAAGTGTTTTATTTTATCAATTATTACAAGAAATTATTTTTTTAAAATCCAGGAATTTTGTGAGTTACTCAAACCCAACCATTTAACATAATCTTTATTTTCCTTCCGTCTTAGAATCTTTTCTACCAAATACACGTCAGAATGTTTAACTTTTTCAACTCCTCCTTATAAAACGCACCCTGTATCTCTTCACCTCTATGATCCTCCAATACTTATATGTAGGTTGTTGGATTTGTGATTTTTATTTTTTTAATCACAAAGATTTCATTTGACCAGTTAGGTGTATACTCTTTTGAAAACATCTCACGAAAGTTACTTATTCTCACATAGTCACCCTTTTCATCTTTGGAAGGATTCACTGTTTTTATATGACGATAAACTTTTGATAGCAGCTGGCTTTTCATGTTTTGTGGTAACTTGAGATGGTTTCATCTCAGTAACAGAATGTTTGGTATTGTTGTATTCTATCACTATATCAGGTCATATTTTCAACCATTTATAATTTCCTTGCAAACTAAACTGTTTCCACATTTTATTTTTAAGTGAATTCTATTTACTCTTTCTATAATTCTTGCTTTCATGTTGGAAAAAGTGTTAAAGTGATTAATATTATATTTTTCGATCAATATTTGAAAATTTGTATTAAAAAATTGCTTTCCGCGATCTGTTTGCAAATTTTTTGGTGGGATTTCAACATTGCTCAAGATCGATTCCATTGCGTTGGTTACATCTTTAGCAGTCTTTGTTTTGATTAGAATTGCCCAAACAAATTTAGAAAACACATTCATTACTATCAAAATATATCTATATCCTGTGTTTATTTTTGAATATGGTTGCATTTCAACTAAATCTGCTTGAAAAAGATCATTGCCCCCTTCACAATTACTACTCTTCTTTTAAAAAAACCTTCTGACTTGTTCCAAAGCTTCTCAATACCAATATTACCGTTAGTTCCCGCATTGAAACAACGCCACTTCCATCAAAATGTTTTTTATTTTTTTTCTGACATCAAATTTTTTATCCTAACCCTCTCTTCCTCTCTGAACACTTTTTCTCCCGTTTTGACATATTTGGAGGTGGAAGCCTTGTTATGGGGTTGGACATCACATACTCCATGGGGTTGTATGTCGGAGAGGGCTCAGCCTCATCCCAGTAGTAGTCAATGAGTGGAGGAAGGTTCAGTTGGGGGGGGTCTTTCACACACATCTTAAAAGAGAAATTGAATATTGTTACTATTTTCAGATTTATAATATTTCTGTTAGACTGAAATGTCATACATGATAAAAAATAATAATAAATAATTCCATATTATTTCTTACCGAGGGAGTTTCGTTAGCATCAATTGAAACGTCTGGACACACCCCGCCGACCTGCACCTCAGAATCTACAGTTCGCTTTGAGATCGATCTCGACCCCCTCCCTATCATCACAACCTGTAAACCGTTATATTTTATTTTAATTTTATAATTTGAATAATAATATCACTACCCCGTTCTCTTCCGATTCACCCCAGACACCTAGCGTTTCATCCCTCATCGGAGACCACCACCCTTCAACTTGGACAGCGACATCCTGTAATTTTTAAAATTGAATCATGTACTTGCAATTTCCAAAAAATTTTAAAATAAAAATGTCTTAATTCAGATCATATTGTCCTCATTGTCTTCAAAGTATTAAGGCTATTGTATTGTATTGTATCAATATGATATCTTGTTAATTCACTTTTTGAAAATATCATCAAATGATCATGGTTATTCAAATGTATGATGGTAAAATATATGAGCATTAGCTTACCCGTTTTTCTAAATCAACCGCCACATTACTAACATCACTTACTCTTGCCATTGCTTACACGAAACTCAGAAACATCAATAGTCTCCTTACTAACAGTCCACTTATTTATATATATATATATATATGTATATATCATATACCTGAATAGTGGGGGTATGATACACACTTGCCAAAATAGTTCGAAACTCACGCTTATTTTACCTTGCAAATAAAGTCACAAATCACAAACTTGCTAACTATTTTTACATGTACCCCTGTTCGTGCTATTGCTTTTCTAGACGCAAAATTGAAAGACAACCGGACCGAAACAAAGTTTATTCAAGACTAACTGTTAAAAATGGCCAAAATCGCCAAAATGCCACAAGCGTCTGTGGGGTGGGCAGCATATACTTATTATAATACGTATATGGTGGGCAGCGGTCCAAATATCGATTCAAGGCAGCGCCTGTTTCGGGCATTTACGGTTTTTTTTTCAATGAATTAGAATTAAAGGTATGGTTATTTTTCATTTTCCTGTTTACGTTTAGATTTTGGGTTGTTTGGGTTAGATGGGGTAAGTTTTGGTTAGATTGGTTCAGTTTGAGTTACAGTCGTCCTTAAGTTTGAGTTAGTTTGTTTCTAGCAAAAAATTTGATGTCGCTTTAGCGACATAAGGCGACATCATCTCTCTGTATGATACATTTCACTCTTATAGGTTACTGTATTTAGAAAAATTTGTAAACATAATAATGTCAGTAAAGCAGCAAGCTTTATGTTGCGTTTTACTTGTCTAAAAATGTGGTTCTGAGTTGCCTAGTATGGGGGAGAAGTCAAATGAAGGGTTCGATCCACTAGTGTTGGTAACTCAGAAATGTACATACAAAGCTAGTTCGGTGCAATTCAAAGTCCACAGTATTAGTTCTGACTATTTTGTCATGCTCAATACCCGTTAAGAAGTACAATTTCGGGTTTGGGAACTATTTCTTAGCCAAAACCAGTTTTGAGCATTTTTTTCCTGCATTGCCGAATTCGAGTATTGTGCGTAGCATACCTAATAAATCGTTTCACGAAGAAAAATGATATCGATACTCGTTATCGATACGTACAATATGCGCAATGCGCATGCCCGCTTCCTTGAAGCGATTATCCGGGCCGCGTGATTTCTAAACCTCATGGACTTGTGAATGGGAGGCCGCCAATTGGCTGCAACATGGCATGACTCCGCCTTAGGAAAATAACCGCGTTATTTGAAACTGGAAACATTTCAATAAAGCCATTCTTAATTTTGTATTACGAAAATGACGAAATATATCATAAGCAGAGTGTTTAAGAATGAGATGCTGATCCTAAATGGTGTAGAATGTAGGTCCGCTTATGTTTGACATGGGAACACTGTTGAAAATTCAAAGATATTATGTCGGTTTTTGATCAGTTCCATGGAGACCGCTTTTCATAATTTGATCAATACAAACTTTAAATTCAACTCTCAATAAAAAACTAGAATAAACGATCCGACATTGGAGAAAAAAGAATCTTGAAATGACGTGGGGAGAATATTATGTAGGTCAGTTCAGAAGCTTTTGAAAAATCACATTTTCTCCAGAAACAAAATTCATAAGTTCAACCGAGGTTCAACACCCAAGTGCTCTGCAAGTGGTTTTCATAGTATCAACACCTAACTGATGAAAAAAAATTAAACAAAAATGCTTATTATGCATATTATTTAAGTGATCTTTGAAATTTATTTGAACTATAAACCTGAAGGCATACTGATTATAATGACGGCAATTTTTGTCGTAATTTTGCGAAGATTTTTCCAGAATTCAAGTATGTTAAACTCTCACAACTTCTATGCCCTTTGTTATTTCACTTCATTATCTCATGATTGCTTCAACCGTAGAGAGGCATACTGATTAAATATACAGAAAATTATTTTTTTATTCTACAACTTCTCTTCCATTTTCTAATATGAAGAACCCGTTCAAATAGTATGCCTTTTTTACATATCCATAAATAGGGCTACATATTTTTTATTGCAATACACTTTTCATTGCGTAAAATTACGGCATTTTGTCAAATAACAGTATATACTAGATGTTTTGAATAAGAGGTATACTTGGACATGCGCAAACGGTATGCCATTTTTTTCTGTAGCTGATGTATAGCAAAATCAGGTATACTTCTCAATGGCAGCTTGTTTAGAAACGTGGATAAATCGTTTTTCAAAATGCAAGTCCACCTGACCGTAATCACCTTTTGGGCTCACGCAAACGGTATGCCTTTAAGTCTTCAACTATCATATTTTACTTGAATTTCATCGTGGATTCATGGCAGCCTGGGTGAAATCGTAGAAAAACACCTAATTTGCAAATATAAATAGGAATTAATTTTAATATATGAAGAACCCGGGACGACCGTTTACTTTAGCATTTAATAATAACAGAATATGTCTCGGAATATGTATACCTTGATACCCACCAAGAGGCATACTGGGTAAAATCAAAATCACGGCCAAAAAAAGTGTCACTGGCTGCCGGTCTAAGGGCTATAAACTAAAAATCACACAAAACATATCGTCACCTACAAAGCAGAGTATCGTAAGCGCCATTTTTTGTAAAAATGGGTTTTGGCAGATACGATATCCGCCCGGCTTCCCGGACAGCCTGCTTAAATGTCGTAGACGACAAAATTAGTTTTCCCGCTAAAATACCGGTACAAACGTTCACAATCGTAATCACCACTATTCCGTATAAATATCGTAACCGTCCTATATAATATGGTAAGCACCAAGTAATGTTTCACAAAATATCGTATACGACTTTATCATTTTGAATGCTGACTATCGTAACCACCGCTGTTTTTGATAAGAAATATCTTAAGCGCCAAGTCAAATATTATCGTAACCGCCATGCCCGGCGTTTACGATAATTGTCGAACTGAGTTTTTTATGTTGGTGGGGATTACAATGACATAGCTCACAACACCACGTGTGTTTTCTGTCAGTTGGTGTTTGATTTCCTTCCTGTCGTGGTCGGCATCTTTGTATTGAAGAGCATTCGTCTAATTATATTGATAAAATGTCATCACGTGCAGCTAAAATTATGAAAATATTACAAGATGAACGCGTTGTGAGTGCAGATAATAGTGAGAGTGTGTCAACTTGCAACAAGAAAATACCTGCTTGCAGTGTTAGTGGCAAAATCAAAATTATTCAAAATGACAGTAACGTTCGAAGAAAACTGTTCAATATTGATGCGGAAACCAGTGAATTCAGTGATAGACTGGATGTGGTTGTTGCTACAGTCGAAAAAGAGAGTGTATCACATAATACTGGAAATCCCGGAAGATACTCTGTTGATGTGATTGAAAATTCTCTCGTTTCACCTATTTTGGAAAACAATAATAATGTAGCGGATGAAAATGTTTTTAACGACAGTAATATTATCTTGTTTGAACCAAGTGATCAAGAATTACTACAACTGATCAACCTGGCCACTAATGAAGGTAATTATTTGTAGAAAAATAAGGAGTAAAATAGCATCAGTTGATGATAAACTTACAGTTCAATCAAGCAACATTATTCCGTCCAATCAATCTGGCGAAAATGATGCAGAAAATCTAACTATCCAAAATATTAGTATTAATGAGGAAATAAAAGAAGGAAATTCACCAGCCTCAGGAGGATTAGAGTTGTGTGAAAATGTGGTACCAGCAGGCGATGGCGAAAAAGATAATGATTCAGGTTTGTATAAATTGAGAAAAAAAACATTAATTTAGCAGCTTATAATAATTTTAACAGTGCCATCAAGGAACACCATTCCGTCAACTGAATCTGAAGGAAATGATGGGGGCGATCCAACTTGGAACAATATTGGTGATGAGAAAATAATGGAAGTAGAGAATTTACCAATCCCAGAAGAATTGGAATTAGTCGAAAATGTAGAACAGACTGGCGAAAACGATCAAGAAAATTATAATGGTACTGGTTTGTCTAAATTCAGAAAAATGAAAGTAAACAAGAGGAAGGCAAAGAAAGAAAAAGCAAAATCGGGTAATGGAAAAGAAATGAGGGCAAATCCCTGCATTGGTAAGAAATGCCCCAATGAATGCTTATCTTTTTCCGACGAAGACCGGAAACTATTGTTTAATGAATATTACACGTTCAACTCTTATGAACAACAAAAAAATTGGCTTTTGAATTGCATGTTTGAAGGTGAAATTAAAAGAAAGCGAACAAAGGAAGAGGTATCCCGAAGAAGAAAAACTATACGGTATAAAGTTGTGATGCATGGAATTGAGAAAAGAGTGTGTCAGCAGTTTTTGTTGAAAACCTTAGATATAAGCCAGATGACTTTGAGACATACACTTCGCAATTCTACACCCGCCAAGAGGGCAAAAGCAGATGCTCGGGGTAAACATCATCCCAAAAATAAGACAAATCCGGAAATAGTTAACCAAGTTAAAACGTTTATTGAAAGCATTCCAGTCGTGCCGTCGCATTACTGCCGCAAGAAATGCAAAAGACTGTATTTGCCCTCTGAAATTGGAAACCTCACTAACCTTGGAAGACTTTATGTTGAAAACTGTAAGGAAAAAAATATAACACCGGTCAGAGAAGGAGTTTTTAGAAACATATTCAAGCAACATTATAATTTAGGGTTTCATGTCCCCAAGAAAGACAAATGCAGTCATTGTGAGAGAGTTAAACAGACTGGATTCGAAAATTTAGAGCTGAGTGATCAAATTAATTATAACAAACATAAAGTTGAAGTGGAAGAATGTAAAAAGAAATTTCTGGAGGACCAAGAAAACCAAGACGAAAATTTTCTGTGCGCATCATTTGACCTGCAGAAAGTGTTGAATACGCCATGTGGAAAAAGTATGTTGTTATATTATTCTAGAAAAATAGCTGTGTTCAATTTTACAATCTACGAGAGTGGAACAAGAAACGCAATGTGTTACATTTGGGACGAGACACGAGGAAAAAAGGGGTCAAATGAGATTTGCACAGCCTTGATGATGTACTTAAAAGACGTTGACCAAAGGCTGCCAAGTATTCACAAAATTGCATTTTATTGTGACAATTGCGGCGGACAAAATAAGAATAGACAGATGCTAGCCATGCTGCATACATTTTTAAAACAATCTAAAAATGTTAAGCACATTTCCCTCAATTATCTTATCGCTGGACACACCTACATGCCTGCTGATTCTGTTCATTCCACAATTGATTCCTTTATTTCCAAAAAGATAATCTATGCTCCATCTCAATGGCCTACAGTTATATCTCTTGCTAGACATGGCTCCAATCCTTACAAAGTATTCTCTATCTCTCACTCCGACATAGATGACTGGGCATCATTTGAAACCGAATCTAAATGCATAGCCGCCACTTCAGTACCTGCAACCACTAAAATTCAAGAGCCGGTTAGTGAGCCAAAAGAACCGGAACTTTCTACATCAATGGCATCAACGTCAGCTGCAGCTGAAACTGGACAAGAAGAGACAGCCCTCAGAAGAAAACTGAAACAAAATAGAAGAACCAAAAGATGTAAGAATACTATCAAGAAAACTATGAAGCAGAAAGGCGTCCCTTTGAAGATTTCTAAAATAACATCAGTAGAAATGTCAGCAAATTCAAAGTCTATGTTAGTAAGATACAGTTACCTGGGTGCTGATGCGGAGGAACAAGAATTTAGTTTTGAAGACAACAAAAAATGTATTCTGAGAAAGAAATATTCTACTACACTACCAATTTCGACTGCCAAATTTAGGGACTTGCAGAAGTTATGCAAGCAAAATGCAATAATCAGGGAGTATCATAGCGAATATGAAAATTTGAAGCATTCCAAGAACATTACTGACACTCTGCAGGAAACAGACGAAGAGGATGAGGTTCCAATAGTTGAGGACTAACTTTTTTGTTATATTAAAATATAAATAAAAAATATCTCATTTTTCATAGATTTTTTTAGTATTTTATCGTAAATGGTGCTCAAGATACTTCATGAGATCAATTAAATGAATAACCTTGAAATTATAAAAAATGTCGTAAACTCCAATTAAAAGTATCGTAAGCAACACTAGACACTGATTATGGAAGAGATTTGATATCTTAAGCGCCATTTTGTGGGCAAATACTGAACTCATTTTAATTTCCATTTGACAGTCAAGTCTAGCATGTCAACACATAAACAGATAATAAAAATCAACAAAATCTTGTCATCTGGTGACATTTCATTCAGTTTTTATTCCCTCCTGAAAAGTTGACTCTTTGGTGCTTACGATACTCTGCCTTATATGGGACGATATAGGTATAGTTGAAAGATAACACAACACAAATAATCTCCTGCGAAACTTGCAACATGAAATGACACAGATTAATAAAAATAAGGATTTGATATTTTCTGAATTCAACTCAAAACGCAAATAGATAGGTAAAGTTTGTAAGTCCGTATACAAAATCCAAAATACTTAATCAAAATACCATAGATGAATATTGGATATACGCCGGAGCCCAACAGCTGATCGAGTAAACACGTTGCACACGTGACCCTTCTTGGGCCAATAGCGTGAACCCCATTCACAAGTCCATGATGTTTAGAAATCACGCATCCGGGCCGCTGCAGCGAGACGCTTGTCAAAATGCCCGTTACAATCACCGGTGGTTACAAGTTACAATACATATATGGATTATTCTAGAATAGATTTCAACCAATCAGGCTTCGTCAAGCCATGTGACGACTGCGTGCAGTTCGCCTGTTATGAGTGCGTCTACATTTGAGTACTTATTCAAGATACGCACTTGAAAGTTCAGCTTTCTTAAAATAACTCAACAACCCCAAATATGAAAAATATCTATATACTTAGTTCATTCTGACTGCGAAAAAATTCTTACATTTCCTCAAGCAGATTGTCTTAATTAGATTAAATAGAGTTCATAGGAGCCGCATTCAAAATTCTTGCCTTGTACATTATTATTTTGATTCTTGTTTTCAGTATATTTTCTTTGTTGTTGATGTGATCGTTTTTGGAGGACCATCTTGACACCCTTCCAAAGCAAAATCATATTTATTTTATTTGTTAAATCAATCTTTATCTTTCAACAATATGAAATCGATACAGTCATCCATATCTTGTCTCCAGCAGCGAAGTCTTTAAAAGTCAAAGTACTCTTCTCTCTAAAACTCAAAATAAAAATATTGTAATTCTATCCTAACAACAACTGTTTTCAAAATATAATAATATATGGTTTCAAAATAATAATGTTAAAAATTATTTTATGTGTTGATGAAAATGAAAACTAATGTTTAATCACATAATATATTGTCAAATGATCATGGTTATACTAATTATTATTCAAATGCTTGGTGCTAAAGCAGATATTTATCTCTTACCCTTTTTTCTGACATGGTATCAGTCGAACCATCACTTTCACTAACTTTTAACATTTTTATAAAACTCAGGTGAATGATGAAAACAAGAAAACAAACAACGAAACAAGAAAACAAACAACGAAAACAACAACAAAAAAGCAAGGAAGAAGAAAACAAAACAAACAACGAGAACAACAACAAAAAACAAGGAAAAAGAAAACAAAACAACGAAAACAAGAACAAACATTAACAAAAACAAGAACAACAACTGCTCATGAGATGTTTTAGTTGATGTTTTGTGTTGTTTTCTTGTTGTTGTTGTTTTTGTTAATGTTTGTTCTTGTTTTCGTTGTTTGGTTTTCTTTTTCCTTGTATTTTGTTGTTGTTTTCGTTGTTTGTTTTCTTGTTCCGTTGTTTGTTTTCTTGTTTTGTTGTTTTTTGTTGTTGTTTCGTTGTTTGTTTTCTTGTTTCGTTGTTTGTTTTCTTGTTTTCATTTCTTTTATTCATCATTCACCTGAGTTTTATAAAAATGTTAAAAGTTGATGTAATGTGGAAATGTAAGAATTTTTTTGCAGTCAGAATGAACTAAGTATATAGATATTTTTCATATTTGGGGTACATGTAAAAATAGTAAGCAAGTTTGTGATTTGTGATTTTATTTGCAAGGTAAAATAAGCGTGAGTTTCGAACTATTTTGGCAAGTGTGTATCATACCCCCACTATTCAGGTATATGATATATACATATATATATATATATAAATAAGTGGACTGTTAGTAAGGAGACTATTGATGTTTCTGAGTTTCGTGTAAGCAATGGCAAGAGTAAGTGATGTTAGTAATGTGGAGGTTGATTTAGAAAAACGGGTAAGCTAATGCTCATATATTTTACCATCATACATTTGAATAACCATGATCATTTGATGATATTTTCAAAAAGTGAATTAACAAGATATCATATTGATACAATACAATACAATAGCCTTAATACTTTGAAGACAATGAGGACAATATGATCTGAATTTAGACATTTTTATTTTTAAATTTTTTGGAAATTGCAAGTACATAATTCAATTTTAAAAATTACAGGATGTCGCTGTCCAAGTTGAAGGGTGGTGGTCTCCGATGGGGGATGAAACGCTAGGTGTCTGGGGTGAATCGGAAGAGAACGGGGTAGTGATATTATTATTCAAATTATAAAATTAAAATAAAATATAACGGTTTACAGGTTGTGATGATAGGGAGGGGGTCGAGATCGATCTCAAAGCGAACTGTAGTTTCTGAGGTGCAGGTCGGCGGGGTATGTTCAGACGTTTCAATTGATGCTAACGAAACCCCCTCGGTGAGAAATAATATGGAATTATTTTTTATCATGTATGACATTTCAGTCTAACAGAAATATTATAAATCTGAAAATAGTAACAATATTCAATTTCTCTTTTAAGATGTTTGTGAAAGACCCCCCCCAACTGAACCTTCCTCCACTCATTGACTACTACTGGGATGAGGCTGAGCCCTCTCCGACATACAACCCCATGGAGTATGTGATGTCCAACCCCATAACAAGGCTTCCACCTCCAAATATGTCAAAACGGGAAAAAAAGTTGTTCAGAGAGGAAGAGAGGGTTACGATAAAAAATTTGATGTCAGAAAAAAAATAAAAAACATTTTGATGGAAGTGGCGTTGTTTCAATGCGGCAACTAACGGTAATATTGGTATTGAGAAGCTTTGGAACAAGTCAGGAGGTTTTTTTAAAAGAAGAGTAGTAATTGTGAAGGGGGTCAATGATCTTTTTCAAGCAGATTTAGTTGAAATGCAACCATATTCAAAAATAAACAAAGGATATAGATATATTTTGATAGTAATAAATGTGTTTTCTAAATTTGTTTGGCCAATTCCAATCAAAACAAAGACTGCTAAAGATGTAACCAACGCAATGGAATCGATCTTGAGCAATGTTGAAATCCCACCAAAAAATTTGCAAACAGATCGCGGAAAGGAATTTTTTAATACAAATTTTCAAATATTGATGGAAAAATATAATATTAATCACGTTAACACTTTTTCCAACATGATAGCAAGCATTATAGAAAGAGTAAATAGAATTCACTTAAAAATAAAATGTGGAAACAGTTTAGTTTGCAAGGAAATTATAAATGGTTGAAAATATGACCTGATATAGTGATAGAATACAACAATACCAAACATTCTGTTACTGAGATGAAACCATCTCAAGTTACCACAAAACATGAAAAGCAGTTGCTATCAAAAGTTTATCGTCATATAAAAACAGTGAATCCTTCCAAAGATGAAAAGGGTGACTATGTGAGAATAAGTAACTTTCGTGAGATGTTTTCAAAAGAGTATACACCTAACTGGTCAAATGAAATCTTTGTGATTAAAAAAATGAAAATCACAAATCCAACAACCTACATATAAGTTTAGGAGGATCATAGAGGTGAAGAGATACAGGGTGCATTTTATAAGGAGGAGTTGAAAAAGTTAAACATTCTAACGTGTATTTGGTAGAAATAAAGATTCTAAGACGGAAGGAAAATAAAGATTATGTTAAATGGTTGGGTTTGAGCAAAGATATTATTTTTTCGACGTCATTGCAGAAACCGTACAGATGAAAAAAGTGGAGGGGGAAGCAAAAGGAGTGGGGGGAGCATTTTTGTGGGTCAGAACCGGTATATATGAAAAAAGTGGAGGGGGGAGCAAAAGGAGTGGGGGGAGCATTTTTGTGGGTCAGAACCGGTATATATTCCCTACTATTGAAAATTCAGCTCTTTTTATGTTGTATTTTGAAGTGCGATCTTTTCATAACAAAATACCCATTCTTTTAGAGAAGATACAAGTGTTTAAAGAAAATGCTGCACTGTTTCGATATTTTTGCTAATGAAATAGAAACTCGGGAATTGCCAGTGGGAGTCAGAAGTGTATCTACGGGTGTTATTGAAAAATGAATCAAGGTTTAGTTGCGTTGCCGGACAGACGTGAACGTGTCTCGAGGAGATAAGGTGAACAGTTTTTGCTAATGTTTCATATCACCCATTGGGGGCGGTAGTGTCATTAGCCTAGTTTACATCGATAACTCGTTTAGTTCGGTCCGATAGGACCAAGTGGGTGGGGATAGTACGGTAGGACCAATGATTGCTTCCTGCCCGTTTACACCGTCTTACAACGCGTGAACTAAAACTGTACGCCCGCAATTCGTCAAATGTCAAAAACAAGTCGAAATTATTCATCAACACAATTCGTAACCAAAAAAAACATGAGTAAGTCATTGAACTCGATAACGGTAGTATCGAGTTCAATGGAGTAAGTGTAAGTACGCTCAGATTGCCTTAGAAACCCAGAACCAACACAATTCACAATAATAACAATCAACATAACCTCATAATTTCGATCCAGATCGAACCAAATTTAGTTCGGTACACTTGCTGGCGAGTACCGAACCAAGAGCGGACCAGCTTAGTCCGCAATTGTTTACACCATTCGAACCAAATATTTGGTTCGGATATAGTCCGAATTGGTACTTGGTCCGCGGATCAAGTTGTCGGTATAAACTAGGCTATTGTGTGGGCTGGGGTATCACTACATGGCCGTACCAAAGTTTACTAATAATAAACAGTTGGACCACTTTCGAAAACGCGCGAAACCGGCTCCACCCTTCTACTTCGTTTCTCTTGGAGAGCCCAGTTCCCATTAGTTCGGAACGTCTGTCTAAGTGACCCAACTTATTGTATATTAGTAAACTTTGGCCGTACAGATCTTTTATTGATTGAAAATGGGGAAGCGAACGTGGATGGGATAGGTATGCCATGTTCGCAATCGACATTTGGAAACATCGCCTGGTTTGCGAGAAGCCCTTCTTGAAAATTGGGAAATATTTCTCAAGAGGCAATTCAGAGCTGCATCAAAAGCATGCCACGTTGCATGGTAGAGGAGTCATAAGAATATGAGGTGACAATACGCACTATTATATGTTGAATATTTGTTCATGCTAGTCTAAGAATGTTTCCAATTACTTGTTGATAAAATATCGAAAAACTACAGCATTTTCTTTAAACATCTGTATCTTCTCTAAAAAAGCAGATATTGACATGAACAAAAAAACATTTGGTTGAGAAAAGATTGCAGTTCACAACAGAACATAATAAAGCCAAATTCTGCGCTCAATTTTTCCACAGGGTGTTAAAAACTAAAAAAGTAGCGTCTGTTCCTCCCTGGATAATGACTGAGCCATCAGTATTTTTTTAAAACCAAAATATCTCAAATTTTACTTTCGTAAAACTTTTACCAAAATCGGACAATAATTAAAAAAAGTTACCGGGATATCAAATTAACTCGAGCTATTCTTGTCCGGAATTTATTGTCTTGGAGTGTATATTTCATTTTTCGTAAGAATCACGATCACAAGAAGAACGTAGACCAAAAGAGAACACAGACAAAATTTGTTTCTGTATTATTATTGTGTATTTAATACACAACAACGCCAAGAAAGGCAGAAAGGCAATCTGCAACATCATCAGCACCGATGAAAAACTGTGGAACATGAGTTCTAGTCAGGCATTAGGCGCCTCAGTTGATCCTGGAATTCGGGAAATTCTTGATTTGGATAGATGAATATAGCCGAACCATGAATTTCCAAAATTCCGGGATAAGCTTGCATTTTGACATTTCTTGAAAGGCCACAAGGACCAGTGAATCTATGGAATACTACGAAGTCTGCAAGATCTATAAAGTTCTAAAGAGGATGAATAATAAGTGATACAGGATACAGCTTGGGCCCTGAAATCTAAAGGGAGTAGCGAACTAAAACAGAGTACTTCTCTTTTCTTGTTTAGGAGTTTAAGGGCCTATATTTCAATGTCACCTTAAGTGACATTTTAGCTAACGTATACCTTAAGTTGATATAAATTTCAAAATTGGCCACCGAAAGTGCCGTTTTTCAATTGCGCCACTCCTTTCATCAAGCTAAGGATCTAATGTGAGTGTCGCAATTCAAACACGGTACTCACGGGAGACAAATTCAAGGTCCAAAATAACCTTTAAGTGTACCTTAATCTTAAATGGACATTGAAATATCGGCCCAAAATGTTCTAGACCCGTAAATTTGAGTAGGTACAGGTTGTCAATAATAATAATATTATGAAAAAAAAAACTTCCCACAGTACGTGGTCAAGTGGGTCCTGAAAAATAAACAGAATCAACATCAATAATTTATTGATATTCACAATCATTTCAATGTGAACAATGGTAAATATCAGCAGACTCAAAATTTTGGATAAATCTAATAAATATCACCCTGATAGCGATCTAAGCTTTGGCATAAATCTCCATCTGACTAAGTCGCCTCTCATTCAGCTCCTTCAAAAACAAATCAACATTTCCACTCCTCTGAACATCCTTATCAATCTGTACACCATCATATTGTCTACAACCTCTCTGATACTTGAAAATACAAGCAAACAGATGCCAAATCCCGAATTCTGGCCACAAAACATCAGTAAATACAATCTGGCTATGCGAAGTTTGCCACAGTAAAAAGTCACTAAGACGAACTTCACCTGAAGTTCTTATCAGCAAATCAGGATCGGGGCTCAAATTCGTGTAGAGACATTCCGTTATGATGTCTTCGTTTATTTCGTCAACCTGTATTTTGCCGTCTTTTGCTGCTTGAACTACCGTTTGGATGCTGTTGGTGATCTCGTCACGAGACGTGTAAGAAAATGCCACATTAAGAATTGCTGTTTTATTGGACTTCGTCATGAGCATTGCTTGTGCTATCAGCTTCTTCAAATCGTCAGGTAGCAACGAAATATTTCCTATAACACGTATACACACTCCAAGCTCCATGATTTTTTCTTTTTCTTCAAAAAGTCTGGAAAACTTGTCGCGAGCCAATTGCATCAGCTGATCCACCTCTTCCTTGGTACGTTTGAAATTCTCTATGCTGAACGCGTACACTGTAACTTCCTTAATTTCCAAATCCAAACACCATCTCAAGCAATCGGAAAGTTTGTCGAAGCCCTTTGAGTGTCCCACTGCTTTTTCGATGTGCTGCTTTCTGGCGTACCTTCTGTTTCCGTCCATTATAAATGCCACGTGCTTTGGTATGGGGCCGCATTTCAGGACATTCATGCAGAATTTCTGAAATGCCGTCAAGGAGTTGTCTGCGATCCAAGACATTTTAGGATTTTCCGTGATTCATTTGTAAACAAATACATAACCTTACATTTTGATTTTGATGGACACGTCAGCCGCCACTCGAAAACGGATGCAAGAAGCGCTTGTCAGGTGGTCGATTATTTATTTGATGTTGCCAGACTTATTTGATTCAACTGATAAGTATTATATTTTTCTTCAAAAAGAATACCATTGCCATCAAAGTCAAAAAAAGAAAAGGCAACAAATTAAATGGTCAGTATTTCAATTTTATGGACAGTACTCTTTGACATTATTTTATTTCCCTTGGTCAGTATGATAATAAATGGTCGGTTGAAATAATGAAGGGTCAGTAACATAAAGAAGTGGTCAGTAAAAATAATAAATGGTCAGTATAATAATAAATGGTCGGTTGAAATAATTAAGGGTTAGTAATATAAAGAAATGGTCAGTAAAAATAATGAAGGGTCAGTAACATAAAGAAGTGGTCAGTAAAAATAATAAATGGTAGATATAAATAATCAAGAGTCAGTATCATAAAAAAACGATCAAATAAATTGGTAAATGCCTGGTGAAAATAATGGACAGTCCATAAAATTAATAAAGCGACAGTAAAATAATGAATGGTTGGTCATATATTTTATTTCGTATAAATACGAACATTTTTACAACGGAACGAAACACAACTTAGTAAAGAGAAAACACTCTGCCTTTATGTCATGATGAAGTAGTCAGATAGGTTCCTTTGAGAGGCGGATTTAGTTTGGGTTAGTTAGGGTTAGTTTGTGTTGGTAATAGAAATTGATGAAAAATATGCAGCGGCTCGTTGGTTAGCACTAGGTTAACATTACAATTATTATTATATATCATAATTGACGTGTTCTGTATTGGTATTATGTGTATCAAGTTTGGGTTAGTTTGAGTTAGTTGAAATTATTACTGACTATCGCATACTGGCCATTTATTATTTCTTACTGTACATTTGTTGAATTATTACCAGCTAAGTCATACTGACATTTCATAAATTTTTACTGACCATAAGAATCACAATAGTGAATTAGTGAACATAGAAATACAGGCCAAATAGTACTTTTACTGCTCAAAAATTCCATTTTTACTTATCATTTTTAACAGAAATACTGAGTCCTTTACAATATTATACTGACTGCTTGTGATATTATACTGTACATAATGAATTAAATACTGTTCAGTTTATTACAACCCAAAAGAAAATAATTAATACGTCATAAATTCAAACATAAAATGAGTTCGACAACAGTGCATATCAATCCAGGGGCCCGATTCTTCACCGATCGTATCGCTCAAGATCACTCGTGCCGCTATCGAAATCGTTCGCATGTCATTCTTGAGAACTCGTCTCATGAACGAGTGAGTACTCGAATTTGACAACGAGCGGGTTTTCGCGCTCGCATCGTACAGCATAGTGTTCGCAAGACTTATTTGTGGTTAGAAAATCTATTTTTTTAGCGTTTGCTGAACTCGAGATCATGTTGATTGGAGCTTTTTCCAAACATTGAACATCTTGAGTATAGGATCTTGTTTTTACAGGGTATTTTCCAAACACGGGTGAATGATTCGTGAGGTAATTTCCGAGGTATTTTCATGCACATGTTTGGAAAAATGCGATTCAAGGTAGAAAGATACGCCCCTTCAAATAGGGCACCCTAAGACGGTCTTTTTCCATATTTCAGAAATCGTTGATACAAAAAACATTCGATTTAATACATCGCATAAACTTTCAATGCTGAATCAGAATTTGAACTCAACATTTTAATGCATACTTTTTCAACATTCAGATTTTACAATAGGAATACCTGAAGGATTTTAAGGTGAAAAAGGTATACTCAGTTCACATAGATAAAGGTGGTAGGTAAATGGTAGTTTTCGACAAAATTTTGATTTGTTACATCGATGTATCGGCACCCCAAAGACGGGCCTTCCTTAAACAGAAATATCGAAATTTGGTACCTCTTCATAAACTTTTGACGCCAAATAATCCAGAGCTCAAAAATTCAGGGGTGCGTCATTACTGATGTGGTTGGGGGTAAAAAAATAGACAAATGTTTTTTTCAGCTGACTCATTGACAATTGATTGACACGAAAATGATTGCAATGAATCTAGCCGCACTCGTAATGGTGAACTTGCGATCGTCTTAATTCGAAGGCCGGTCAAGAATATGATTCGTTTGCACCATTCGTAAAAATCCCCTTCGCAGAGGATCGCATACGCGTGCATGCGAATGATGTCAAGAACTGCGGTCCAGAATCATTCAAACATATCTGTCATCATGCCTAGAAGCAGAAGCTCGTCTCTTGTGAAGTTAGTCGAGCCTGTCAGATTTGACGTTCAAACGTCACCATCTACCATGAGTTGCAAATATCACACCAAACAACAGTGACAAAAAGTTTCTCCACATTCAAAAATTCACAATATATAGAAAGTACACAACTTCCACAGTTCAAACTTCACAGTAAACTCCCCAAAAAGGTACATTATGGATAGACTATTGAGATTAGGCGGCGGAATGCCCGGTTTAAGTCAGGCGCCCCCTCCCAGCGATGCCCCCGTTGTGGATACAGCCGAACAAGTTTACATTTCCTCTTTGGCTCTGTTAAAAATGTTGAAGCACGGACGAGCTGGTGTTCCTATGGAAGTTATGGGTCTTATGTTGGGTAAGTTAATAGTGCGAGATACGGTATTAGAAATACATACTTTCATATGATATTTAATGCTTATAGCCACTATATTATGTCAGATAATAATTTGTGCTAAAATAGATTGCGAATGGGTTGCCTGGCAAAATCTAGGGCTATAATTTTATACAGGGTGTTACAAACTGAAATGTTCACCATTAATATCTTGGAAACGACGGGATATATACATATACAGCAAAGTTCAAACCATAGAGAAGTTGAGTATTTTGGTACTCAATAAAATGCCGTTGTCAAATCCAAAAAATTCCGAACACTTCCGGAAATATCCGAGAATAACCTAAATTTTGTAAAACGGTTTTCGTGTTTTCATATAAGGTTGATTTATAAACTTGCCGTCCGCCGTTACGGTTGTCGTTCGCCGATGCGGCTAACGTTGCCGTCGCCCAATGCATTTATAAACTTTTATGCCGTCGATTGTCGTCGAAGATTTTCACATTTTTTGTCTACTTAATTTGACGTTAATTTGTTTTAGTTCAGTGAGATTTGGTGACTGACAGGAGTATATTTTGGTACAGATCTTAATTTCATGATATAAAAATATGAATTATGGGAACAAAAACCTATTGAGCCATTTTCCTATGGCTTTAGCTACGAACGGCGGACGGCAAAAGATGGAGATGAACGATCTCTAGCGGTGCGCCAACGGCAGACGGCATGATATAAATGCATGATACTAAAACACACAAGATAAGCTCACTAGCTGGACGAAATTGAAACCGATTCGCGCATGGTGACCATTTGGGTCACCTTTCATAAGAAAGATATGAGAAAACAGCTGTTAAAACATAACCTAGCAATGGGCACCGAACACCCTATGCATTTCAAATGGGCGGTCACCGGTAGAGATGCGCGTGAGCTTATCTTGTTTGTTGTAGTATCATGATATAAATGTATGCAGGCGCGTCCATATGTCTATCTCGAACGTCAAACGTCAGCGTCAGCGGTAACGGCGAACGGCAAGTTTATAAATCCCACTTTATATGAAGAAATATATGAAATTAAATCTTCAAACCCACTCACTTTTTTGACTCTACAAAATGACATCATCAAATCGGATATAAAATCTGATAACATCATCTTTCAGAGGAGAAAAAATACAATATAAATGTGGAGTTTTTTCCATCCATCTCTCTTAAAGCGTTTTCATGGAATATGGTATCATCATCATCGTAACATTCGTAACTGAAATGGTCTTCTTCTTCTTCTTTCAGCAACCCTTTTGCATCCACTCCTGGACATAGGTCTCCCCTTGCTGCCTCCATTCAAATCGGTTCAATGCCATCTGGTGCCAATTTCTTCCCGCTCTCTCTCTTATATCGTCGATCCATCGCTTCTGTGGACGACCAGCATTTCTTTTATGTTGCCTTGGACGCCATTGTACTATACGTCTTGTCCATCTGTCGTTGTCTTGTCGTGCCACATGTCCCACCCAACGCCATTTCTGACGTGCGATGTGCTGGTGCTCTATAATGGTCACCATTCCATTTCACTTTGGTCATTAACGTCACTTGCAGCTCGCCGATTGGCTGCAAGTGACGTTAATGACGGACCAACCTCGAATGGTCTCATGATACCATACTCCATGGAAACGCTTTTAGTAACGTCAGGAAAAAAATACAGAATGCATAATATTTACAATAAGTAGTGATCGACTGATATGAATTTCTTAGTCGATACCGATATCGGGGGTAATACCAACAATAACAACAACCGATGTCTCGTCGTGGTATTTTAATGTACTTATTATTGCAATAACGTTTAAAATAAAAACCTACCTATTTTTCTAGAAAACGGTTAGTTTTGATCCGAGGTTTTATCGTAAAAAAAAGAAGAGCACCTTTTTTGTTGACAAAAGATCAGTATTTGAAAAAGTAGTTTTCAGCTCTATGAAGTGACACTTGTCAAAAATTGGGCCCAAAAGGTTTGGTGGCCAGTCCGTTCCTGGTTCTTCCCTTACAATTTAAAATATTCACCTCACTATAGTTTTAAGCTCGGTTTTAAGAGTCTTCATGGCCTTAACAACAAACTAAAATTTCATTAAATTATACAAGCCGGTTCAAAAGTAGAGTTAAAAAATGTAATCGATGGAAACCTCTTTAGGGCTCTGTATCTCCGTTATGAGGCACTTAATTAAAAAAAAATTATGAAAAACTAGGGTTATTGTGACTTTCCCTATACGCACCCGAAATGATGCCATTATAATTAGAGTAAATATTTCCAATTTGTGAACCCAAATCATTTGTCGCGCAGCATAGCAAGATAAAACTTGAAAGCGAACTTTGGCACCGCTAGAGTTAAAAAAAAAAATTTTTTTAAGGGTATTCTTTCCAAAGAAACGGGTCAATTTGAAAAATTTTTTTTTATTTTTTTTCTGTTTTCGTTACCAATTCAAACAACTCCTTGACGTGATTTGTAGTGATTCTTTCTCTAAAAAATGTGCAATATAAGCTATGAGGACCATCCATCCACCAAAACCTCCGTATTGAGGTTTTGGACAGCGATGAGAAGCTTTATCCAAGATATGAATATGAATAAATTTAGGTTTACCTATTGATTACGTTTTTTAAATAATATTTGAGTTTGACTTTTCTCAAGATCTTATATGTTTTTTGTATTTGATGAATGAAAAATCAGGAAAGACCGAGGGGTGCGCAAAGCTTTAAATGTGGTGTACACTTTGTCTTTAAATACCATTAAATACATTTTCAATATCATTCAACATTCATTAAATCTTTCAAATACCTAAATATTCACTTTCAATATTTTAAATACGTAAAAATGTTCATTGAATACTTTTGAATACTATTAAATCTTTTTCAATACATTCCCAATACGTTTAAAATACTTAAATACATATTTGAATACATCTTAAATACTTAATCACTGATGTTAAAACTAGCGTATTGTTGCTTGCGTGTCATTCTAGAACACAAGAACGAAGAATTTGAGTCAGCTGATCAACTGGCGTTCGCGAGCAAGATCAAGATCTTGGTTCTCGTAATTGTATATAGATCTTGGCTCGCGAGTTCGCAGGTTTGTGCAGCGCAGCCGCAGATGTTTAATAACGCATTATTTGAAATTATATTGAATATTGAATTGCTGTTGAAGACGTTGAAGTTTAGAGCGTGGATCGTCTTGCGTTTTGTGATATATTATCCCGTATATTATCCATTCTTCTGCGGTGCGAAAACATAATCATAGAAAAACTGTTAAGCTAACGTAAACGTTCAATCGTAGGCCCCAATCCTAAAGGATAGTAGATCTAGACTATTCTAGACATATTATATTAGGACAATAATTATTATTTATCATTAACTGCAAAAGTTTTTAAACTTTCTTATGATGCTTGTACCTTCGTTTGTACCCGTGTTTGTAAATGTTCAAAAAGAAATTTTGCATGATGAACCGACGATGAACGGAACATTGTTTAAATTCCCGTTCAAAGTGCAGAAGTTCTGCAAACTTGGAATGAGGCCTTAATTAATGTCTCAAAATAAGTATTTAACGCGGTATTGAATTTAAAACGGGATTCAAGACCTCTTTAAATTTACGAAACTTTACTTCCCAAGTTTCCAGAACTTTTGCAATTTTTTCGCAAATGCAAA
Organism: Orchestes rusci; assembly: GCA_958502075.1. NCBI lineage: Eukaryota > Metazoa > Arthropoda > Insecta > Coleoptera > Curculionidae > Orchestes > Orchestes rusci. The sequence goes on from OY293309.1 coordinate 8,791,341, forward strand.
AATGCCTCGAAAAAAGCAAATGGAGATATGCAATCATGTGATCATTGCAAAACTGAGTAATAACTTCGGGAATAACTCAAGAAAGAAAAGTAATTTTTCTCAATCTTATTTTGGTCTTAAAAAATATTGGATGAAAAATTCGTAAACAGAGCGAAAAAGAGAGTGATTCGTGTCAAAGTGGTTGCAAATGTATAGAAATACGTTAAACAGTGTTTCCATAAAATTTGCTTAACTTTTGTGATTTTTTAAACAAATAACGACTCAAACCACCGACAGATTATCAAAAAAATAAGTTTGGTTAATTTCAAGAGATTGCAAATCTGATAAGTAGGTACATATTTTATAACAATAATTGACTATTATATTGTTTTACTTACTTGTGACCTTAATATAACTAGAAGTGTGCCTTTGAGATTGTTTCTCGGATTGTTTGCATTTTTCGGGGCATTTTCCATTTTTTAAAATTGACAAAAAATTGAAAATATTTGTACTGTTTTTATTTCGGTTTCTATGTAATCTACTTAGTCATGGCATAGGCGTTATTTTTTGTATTGTTTTCTACTTTACCATTTTATATTCGCTTTGTCCATAAAATCTATCTGGATTTTTCAGTGGCGATAATGCATTTGATTTTTTTCAAGCCATTATTTCCAGTTTGCAAAACTTTTGCAAACATTTTGGCAAAAAAACAACTCAAACAATTTTCCTGTGATCGCCGAGCGGGTCGCCGAGTCATGCAACATACACACAACACAAATACATTTTATAATTTTATAATAATTTTTAAACATGTACAGGGTGATCATTTGAGGATAGCGAGCGGCCATATCCCCGATACTGTCCATCGTAGAGGCTTGCGGCAAAAAAAAATCATTTCTAAAACGGCCAAGAGAAAAACCTGGAAAATATTTTCAAGTTTCTGAAATGGTCGCTAGGGGGCGTAAGAACTAACACCAAGTACAGTGACTAGATTCTTGTATATAGTCACTGTACATCAAGTAGATAAATAGGATTTCTATAGAATTTTGCCCAATGAAAATATATCGATGATATCATTTTCATATCTACTGACTATTTACCTAGAGTTTTTGTCTATAACGTTTTTTTCTATTTATCAAAATAAAGCGGTGGAGGGTTCAATTAATTTTTTAAACAAATGGGGACCTCTTCCGTTTCGCTCGACCGATTTCAACGAACTTGGGCTCATATGCAAGAGCATAATCTGCACTACAAAATACTTATTTGGTTTCTAATATTTGACTTTCGCCGTCGCTGCTAGATGGCGTTAACTGAAATAATGGTAACGCATTTTTTAGTTTTGTAAAAAAAAACAGTTTCATTTATTTAGTATATTTTTGGGTATTTCGGAAATTTTTTTTCGCTGATGACTTTCAAATAATGTCTAGAATACGTATACAGGGTGTTTCAGAATAACATGCTAATAATAAAGGGGGTGATACTTGGGCTCATTTTAAGAAAAAAAATTCATATGAACGTATGTCCTAAACGCCTTAACTTTTTTCCCAAAAAATATGCAAACCAAAACCCGACGGACGGCACTGGTCAGAATAATTAAATTGTTGGTGCATCAAAGAATGAGTATTAATGCCTAAAATACATGACTCAAATTTCATAAAGATATCTACAGTAATGACAAAGTTATTGTAAAAAAAGTATCTATTTTTTAAAACTTTGACACCCTGTATCTCAAAAGTTAAGGCGTTAAGGACATACGTTCATATGAATTTTTTTTCTTAAAATGAGCCCAAGAATCACCCCCTTTATTATTAGCATGTTATTCTGAAACACCCTGTATACAGTGAGGACGTAAATAGTCCCCCCTCCTCTAACTTTTGAACGCATTAATATTTTTGGCTCAAATTTGGAAGTGTGTTTCAGGGTAGGCTTTACTAAGTTTTGACCTCCAAAAAAAATTTTCATCTGTCAAACTGACAGCTGGGCACCATTTTGAAACAAAAAATCAAATGGAAAAGGGGGTCATGTGATACTTTATTTGAAAGGTCCTTCAATTCAATTTTCAATTATGTACGCCACTGACTTCATTGTAATTTTTGATTTTTTCTTAAATTAAGCGAGTAAAAATACCACTTTTTTGCCCCTTAGATTTCTTCCGTGTTTGTCATCGTTTGTCATGTTTTTAAATACTTTACCAGTATAAAAAAATATATATATTTTGGGGAGAATGAAAGATTTTTTTTTCGAAAACAGGGCTAGATACGGAAAAATCCAAGTGGCAAAAAAGTTGTTATTTTGATTGTCTTATCTTCTCAACTTAATCCCAACAGTCAGTGGCGTACATTTATTAAACATAAATATTCAGTAGGATGCCCCTCGGGACGGCACTGGTCTTTATAATTTTTATCTAGCTAGGCCCTAACGATGCCTCTATTACTAAAAGTGGGTCTGCCAAATTTCAAAAAAATCGGTACAAGGATATCGGTGACATTTGTTAAAAATGTTTTTTTTTTAAGTTAAACACCCTGTATCTCAAAAACAAATCACTTCCGGACCCATGTTTATTTGAACATTTTCTTATGAAGTAAGCTCAGGAATACGCTCTTAAATTTAATTTACGCTCGGACACATCGATTTTTATTTTAGGATGCGGTTTTTTCTATGGAAAATTTATGCATACGGTGTGCGCCAAAAATAATTTACAACTATCAACTTCTTTTTTTCAAATGGAAACACCTATTTAGAAGGGGTTAACTGCTGAGTCATCACCTTCCAGTTTGAACTGAAGCGAAATTGATTGTTTACAAAATAATAAATAATCAATTAGTCAGTTCTTGTATTTGTTATGTTCATCAAAGAAAGTAAGTCCTTCATTTACATTATTCATTGATTATTATGGGTCATTTGAGCTTCAGTTGTGAAACTAGTCCATATATGGCTGGTCAATGTGCAAGAAGTTAAATTCTCAAGTTAGCTTTGGCGGCAGACTAGCCAGAATCCAGAATGGAAGATAAATTCCTCGATCTAAAAGGGCTGCCCCGAAAGTTGAACTTTTCGACCAAATAAAAAATAACACGGGAGGAAAGATGCTTTTCTGTAATGTCAGATGGATAAGGGTTGATATAATTGGTACAACGAAGTGTAGATGAGAAAGTATAGAGTGGGAAGAAGTACAAGTGAACATTAGCAAACAAATCAAAACGAACAATAGGCCAACACGAAAATGTGTTTATTCCATTAAATAAGTCAAGATCAAAAAATTTGATAACATTCAAAAGCAGTTTCCATGCATACCGGAAAATTTGAGAGAATTTTGATGAAGCCTAAATTGATCTGAGATCGGAGACTGACAAGTATAACATATTTTTGTATTTTTTCAATCACTTAACAGAAGTTGATACTTTCTTCACTTTGTCACCATTTCAAACTATATACAGCAAATCATTGTGCATGAAGGTACTAACTCAGTTTTTTTGTAAAAATAATAAAAAACTTACCCGGCATCGGAAAAAATTATATTAGCTCACCCGTAATTTCAAAATTACTTCTGATGTTTATAGCTTGCCGCAATTTATTTTTGATTTTAGTTTGATCAGAAAAAGTTCCGAATCTATAATTTTAACCCCAAATATCTCAAAATTGCAAAAAAGAGACAACGCTTTCATGCACTAATAACTTCTTTTGTATATATTTCCTAAAATACACCCCAAACCTATACACAACCGTTTTTGAGAAAATGGTCTCATAAATCCATAACTTTTTTATTTAAAAAACAGGTTAATGTAATGTAATTGGTTCAATAATTGGAATAAATGTTTATTCAGCAACGTAAATAGGTGGTAACCAAATCAAAAAAAAAAACAGAATAGCGTAGTTGTCTTTTTTTATTATTCACAGCCAAGATGCTGCAATATAAACAATAAACCACAAAATATTGGGTTAGGCCAGTATTATAGTCTGTTCATGGCTTTCCTGCGGTTACGTCATACTTTTCCGTCTCTCTCTTACACATTGAAAAAAAAATCACGTACGTCTGGACGAGGGTCTTTCGGATCAATTTGACAAATGTCACATGTGGAGCGATCAATCTACGACATACTGCCAAACGGAAAATACTGTGACGTGACCGCAGAAAAGCATTGAACAAGCTGTACCTTTTAGATTATGGAAACGATTACCTCAACAGTGGTCTATTATATTACATATTATAAATTTTTTTCAACCATCAATAATTCACATTGATGAAGGCTTTATAGGCTCGAAACTTTGGAAAAATGTTGAGTGTGTTTGTAGTCGAAAGAAGAATTAAAATTAGAATCTATCAAGCGTAGACCAAAATTGTTCGTCTACTCAAAAAGGCTAGAAACAAAGTTGATGATGGTTGCTCGGAGACCAAACATCGGATCATAAATTTGATGACGCCATCTTGTAGATGAAAAAAAGTGGTTATTAAGATGTGACATCTATTTTCAAATATTTCTTCCAATAAACCTGAGAAAAGATAAAAACCATTTACAAAAATTTTTGTTTTTCGCGGAGATCTTCGGAAGTATTTGGATTTTTTTAGATTTTCCAACGACATTTTATTAAATACCAAACTTCGAAACTTTGCTGTGTTTTGAACTTCTTTGTAGGTATATCCTACCGTTTTCAAGATACTGATGGTGAACATTGAAATTTGTAAGACCGTGTTTACAAGTATAGCCCCGAATTATGCCAGGCAACCGGCTATTCGCAATCAATTTTTGAAGAAATCATCTAACATATAAACTTTATTAGCATCAAATAACAGATGATGGTATAATATATTTCTAATACTGTAATGTTTTCTCGAATGGGTGCGTTATTTTGTATTTGAAGGCGAGTTTGTTGACGACTACACTGTGAGAGTGATCGATGTGTTTGCCATGCCCCAGACTGGTACTGGAGTCAGTGTCGAAGCTGTAGATCCTGTATTTCAGGTTAGTGGCTCATTTAATAACTTATAGATATAAAAATGATATCTTAGGCAAAAATGTTAGACATGCTCCGACAAACCGGCAGACCAGAAATGGTAGTGGGCTGGTACCATTCCCATCCAGGATTTGGGTGTTGGTTGTCGGGTGTAGACATCAACACTCAACAATCCTTCGAAGCTCTATCAGAAAGAGCAGTGGCTGTAGTGGTCGATCCAATCCAGTCTGTTAAAGGAAAAGTTGTCATCGATGCTTTCCGGTAATAATTAGTGGGTGTTGTGAAGATTAGGCATTCAGACATTATTGTTTTTTTTTTATTTTAAAGCAGAGTTTCGGAGTTATAGAACAATTCAAACTCAAGAAAATGCTGGATGAACCACTATCAACTATCAACACATAAAATAATTCCAAAACAAACAAAATTTTTATCAGAATTCAGTGCAATAACCGTGGCAGAGCCGTCTATATTAGGTGTGCTCGTTATGCTCCACTAGTGCACACTTTTCTACACTACAACACTCAGTGTCGCTTTGTTTGTGAAATGTTTGTCTGTTTTTTAGGATAGAATATCTTTACTAAACTAGAAAAGATATTCTATCCTAAAAAACAGACAAATATTTCACAAACGAAGCCAAACCGACAGTTGTAGTGTAGAAAAGTGTGCATTAGTGGAGCATAACAAACACACCTATTGTATAACAAGCCATGAAGTGACAATTGCAATGTCGCATCTAACGTCAAACGTCAACGGTGGTCGAAATTTTGCATTGATTGAAGCTTTCTTCGAAATTTAAGGTATTCTACGATTACGTGAAAGTTTTTAATGAAACAGGAACGTGAGAGGGATATTATCGCAATAAGTATGATGTTTATCAAATAATAACATGAGAATAATTAACATAATACATAACCTAACCTAACAAGAGTTTTATGATGTTTAGGAAAAAAATATTGATTCTAAACAATAAAACATTGAAACCGCCAGATAGGAAGATGGTTACAGATTTTAGGATGTCAGTTTCTGGAGGACAGGAGTTGATAATAAAATTTAAAATTAAATGTAAACGAAACAACACTCGTTTACTCCGATTTTTCCACATGACATAAAAGCTGGTGCTTATAGTTATGAGAAAACCAGAATAAAGCATTAATTCATCAATTTTTCCTATTTAAATATGTATTTTTTTCATCATCGGGAATCATACATGAAATTGATTGTAAATAGTTGCATAGCCGTCTATAGTGTGTAGTTGAAACTAGAAATGAATCTAATATTTGGCAACACCACGTGTGGTCCGGACGCGGTGTTGTCAATTCGATTACTTCAGGGCTTGTATTACAATAAAGACGGCTCTGACCGTGGTCGCGTTCATAAGACGGAACCTCAGATTAATAAACAAGAATAGATGAAACTACTCATCCATAAAACCTATCCAACGCTGGTGCCAAGAAGCTCCTCTTGAATATCGATTTTTATATTGAATAGCTGCACAGTGGGGCCAAGGCATCAAACCTTGGCATTAAATCAAAATAAATATTAATAAAGCCGTTAGAATTTAGCAGTCGTTATTTGAGTTTAGGGTACTGATATCAACAAAACCGTAAAAAACTGAATTGGTAGAGCCTTTATTTGAAAATATCATATTATTAATAAAAAATGAGTGGACATTTCTTTGAGAAAAAAATCTGAGTATGGCACATAATCAAAAAAGGTTGAATAAGAGTCCATGAAAAAAAAAATCAGAATCGCAGATAATCCCATACAGCTCGTTAAAGACGTTAAACCTTCACAATAAATCTCAATGATGCATAGAAAACAATTGTTTTCTTCTCAAAAAACAAAACATTCTTTACAGAGTAGCACAAAAATGAGACATGGATATTGCTGGATTCACCTTTAAATATTCTTGAGAAAAGTGAATATTACAATTTTTATTTCTTCAAATGATATACCTATCTATTTTCAAAACATAACCCTAATTAAACGTAAAGCTTAAAGTAAAAGGACATTACTTGAACAACAATAGGAGTCCGTTCCAAAAAATGGTAGGTATCAAAAAATCAGAAAAAATGTCATTTTCAAGCCATGTACTTAGTTGTCACAATAGGGAGATATTTTTTTTTTTGATTTTTTCTCTGTGAATTCTTTGATGCATACTAATGCCAAAAACAATTTTTTCAATTTTTTTTATCCATATTTTTCCTAGAAAACTCGATAAATATCTGCTTATTTTCTAACGGTTTCATTCAAAATACTCTCAGGGAAACCACGTCACCGACACGTGATCCTGATCAACAAATGAAACGACTCGAAAGGTTGGTGACGCCCCATTCTAAGTTGGTTGCCAGGTTGTGAAATTAGCGTAGCATTTTATTAAGCTCTATAGCGCGTCCACCAATGAAATCACTCGTACACCAAAGTCTATCAGAGCCGCTTTCCAGCTGCCCGTTTTGTGCACGCAATCGAGCTTTTGAGCGCGCAAAAACACTAAACGCGTGTTCCAGCTGTATTGCGTTTGGTGCTCCGCGTTACCTTCCCCTTTCCCCTGAAGCACCACCCGGAAAATGTGGGCTTGAAGCGCAAAACTAGCTAAACGTCAAATTCTGTCATATTTAAAATCAAAACATTGGCAAGTTTGATCTGTTTTGACTGGATCCATGCTTGAACATACCAAATTCAGCTGAGAGTCGCTCATAAACAATATTTTAACTAATTTTCACAATAATCACAATGTCGAGATGCCTTGGCACAAACGTAAACAAATACTCCATCGATAGTTTTGACGTTTGTGATTGTGAGTACCTCAAAACGTGTTCCAGAATCACTTTTGCGTTCCAAACACGGTGTTAATCGGCGCTTGAGCTTGAAGCACTAGCTGGAAAGCGGCTTAGGTAAATTGCGAACGAGCTGACAACGCCGCACCAATATCATGTGGGTAACCTAACCTTGTTTTTAATGTTTACGTCCGTGATTTGGGTACTGTTACTGTTACTTGTCACTGTTATTATTGTTTCTGAACATATTCCAATACACACACAAATTATGGAATGTCCATTTCCACCTGTCTAAGTTCTCCATAGAGTGCTTCAAAATTTTGGAGACGAAAAAGCCAGTTGAAAAGCCTCGAATCCTTGAAATATCCTGGAAAGCAGTCTGTGTAGTATACAGGATACAGGTGCAGATGGACTTTTTCTTATGTTAAAATATTGTAGCCACATCCTTTCTGAACATTTTGTTGTTTGAGGTGACTTAATAAGTGTTTTTTCTAAGAAGTTACAAAGCTTTGTATTGGAGTATGTTTATGAATTTTGGACAATAAAAGACAATAATGAGTGTTTACCTTTTATTATCACGCAATAAATAAACTGTTTCACTGGTATATGAGAGCATAATACACGGAAGGCACTGATAACATTGATGGCACAAAGCACTTTTTCTTCATTTTTGTCACAGATTCATCTTTCTTCCTTTTTTTTTCACTGAATGAGAGCTTCACCGAATATACATATATGAGGTCTTTTGAAGGGTTTTGATTGGGTTTTAACGTAAAAAAAATGAAAAGTTTGCAGTTTTTGAGAAGCAAACAGCAAAACAAAACAAAATTTGAGGTTAGGAGTAGAAGGAGACGGCGCTCACCAGCGCTGTGTTGCCACATTGACACAGAAATCACATGAGATCATGCTTGTTAATCAAATATTATATGATTTAGTCTTGAATAAATTTAAAAATTTGGCTCAAACTTGAATAAATAAATGGTTGATCAATTTGATAACTCGGAATATTCAATAGAAAATGTTTGATTTGTTTCTATATAACCCCACTCATCTATTTTCCGGAGTGAAACGTAAACTGTGGCAAACGCGCAGAATGCACGCTAAATCGGAAAAGGTTGTCTCTATTTAATCGAGAAAGATGGAAAAGCTAGGAATAGTACGTCAGAGCGCGCCATTGAAATTGGTTTCAAATTTCTATCAAAATTTTAAACAGCTCTAGTAAATTGACAAATTCACCAAATTACTTGAAACTCTCACAGAGTACTGTTTGAGCAATTCTTAAAAACATGTTCATATATTTTTGTTAAATTTCGAATTCATGAAACCTCCCTATTGCGGCGAATGAAGATGAAAATGTAGCTGCGAAAGCAGACTTATTTTGTTATTTTCTTATTCTCTGCCATTTTTTCATGTCCGCAGTCCCACTGTCCGCTTACAGCTGAGAATATGAGCAAGGAATGCGACGATGCCAGCTATATTAGTGTGATATTTTCAGACGGCGCCGGCGTTTGTGGATAACGAAATCATTTTTAAGGGCAGTGCGCAAATATATTCATGATAAGTTCAACAAATTTTATAGGTAACTTGAGAATACCGTGATGTTTTTACAGAGATTTTCGACATATTCCATTTTCTACTAGATTGATCAATTCGAGACATTTTTGAAAATCCACTTGGTATGGCAACTATGCTCTTCTCAGCCGTTTCTCCAATAAGCGCTCCCCACCATAGTCTTATCATTTAGAATACGAGCGTCGTGCATTTTATTGGTGAAATGCAGCATTCTACAGCGTTCTCTGTTTAATCTGATGTACATAGCAAGGATAGATATATGATGCGAGATTTAGGAAAATGTATCGAATAGCCTGTCCTGGGGGCGTGTTGTTTATAACCGATGATGGCATCACAACATTACGTGTGTGGTTCCATCTGTTCTTGTTTATTAATCTGAGGACGGAACAGTTACCGCTACACTTGCGCTCTTTGGCAACTGACAGTTGACTGTTGAATCTTATGAGATTGCTACCAAAAGTAGCGCTCCATTCGTAAGAAAGAGCGGTAACAGTTCCAGAACTGTTCCGTCCTATGAATGCTTCACATTGTCACAAGTCACAAGCTTCATATTATGAAACTTGTTCCAGACAATTTCACAATAATTGAACAAAAGATATTCTAGATATAAAATCTTGAACGTGGCAAAAATGACTCATTTTTCTAGATTTCTTCAAAAATGGGCCATTTTTGCCAATTTCAAGATTTTATGGCTAGACTATCCTTTTTTTCAATTATTGTGAACATTTCAGGAAGTATTTACATAATTGTTGCCCCTCTTTCGAATGGTGCAACACTTTTTTTTATCAAAAACTACATAGAAAAAAGTTTTGAACCTAAAAAATGGCATTAAACAATTCTTTTGTAACTGATGCAGGATCAAAGTTTTCTCAAATTTTAGGTGCAGTTTCTTCTTTTTTGCCCATTGGTGTAAAAAAAAATTAATTTCAGATTCTCATTGCTACTTTTTCTGTTTTACAAAATGTTGTTAGATTTTCAAAACCACGCTCTGTTCCGCAGTCACCATCAGCTTTGTTTTTTTGAATACGGAACTGGATTTTTTAGTGCGATACATCAATGGTTTAGGAACATAAGACGCTCTTGAAATCCGTAAGAGAAAATCCAGGGCCGTATTTTAAAAAACAAAGTTGATGAGGACAGCTCAAAGACGAAACGTGGGTTTGAAAATCTGACAGCACCATTTTGTGAAACAGAAAAAGTAGCAATGAGAATGTGAAATTTATTTTGTTTATCTATTCAAATAGAGTCGTGAAAAAATAAAAATAAAATCGCGAATATTCGTTTTTTTTTCAAAAATCTTCGGAAGTTTTTGGAGTTTTTTGAATTTTAAAAGGGTGTTTTAATGAGTACCAAATTGCGCAACTTTGCCTCCATTTAACCGACCTCGTATCTCTCCCAGTTTCCGAGATCCCAATGATGAGGCTAAAGTTTGGGACACCCTGTACTAGAAATATACATACAAACGTTCTGATAAGAGTTTAATTCTTTTGTGATGTCAACTTAAACTGACCCAATTGAACCCAAATTAACCGATCCAAAACCAAATTAATCGAAATTAACCCAAGCTAATCAAATTCAACAAAAATTAAGCCTCACCAACCCAATCTCCCGATGATGTCCATCTTACAACTAAATATACACCCCATTGAAGAATTTTTCTCTCTAAATTGACACCAGAACCGAACATACAATACAAATTCTACCCATCTATACTTATAAAAGAGCTTGTCCTGACTGACTCATCAACGCCGAGCCAAAACTATTGAAGAGATGTTCTGCTAAATATTTCTAGGTGTGCTAAGAAAGGATTTTGCGAAATTTTATCCCCAAGGGGGTAAAAAGGGTGGAGGTTGGAAAAATCATAATAATAATAATATATTGATGAAAAATTATGTATTTTTGGTCACATTAACTTGAAACTTCATATGGGCTTTGACCCCCTTAGGGGTTGAATTTCAAAAAATAACGAAACATGTGTTTAATCAATTTCATTCAAGATTAAATGAAATTGATTAAACACATGTTGAATGAAATTGATTAAACACATGTTTCGTTATTTTTTGAAATTCAACCCCTAAGGGGGTCAAAGCCGAGCACAAAGGAGATGAGGTGAGAAAAATCATCAATTGATAAAAGATTATGTACTTTTGTTAACATCATCTTGAAGCTTTGTATAAATAATCTCAAAAGAAATTAACTGAATACGTGTCACGTTATTTTGCGAAATTCAGCCAATAAGGGGGTCAAAGGAGTGGGTGAAAAAAATCGTTAATTTATGAAAAATTATGTATTATTGTTTTTCATATCAACAATCTTGAATGAAATCGATCGAACACATGTATCGTGGTTTTTAAAAATTCAACCCCTAAGGGGGACAATGTCGGGAGATTAGGTGGAAAACAGCATTACTTGTTGACATCGTATTTCAGAACAAATTCGAGGGCAAGGTAAAATAACGTATTCTTGGTCACATACTTATTGGGACGGAAGGGGTGGAGGTGTGGAAAATGATAATTCAATAAAAAATTGTATTTTTGGTCACATCGACTTCAAACTTCATATTAATAATCTGGCATGAAATCAATGAAATACGTGTTTAGTCGTTTTTCAAAATTCAACCCTTAAGGGGGTAGACAGGGTGGGGGGTGTGAAACATCGTAAATCAATTGAAATAAATGTATTTTTGGTCACATCGACTTGAAACTTCATCATGATGATCTTGGATAAAATTAATAAAACGCATGTTTTGTCGTTTCAACGTTAATCGATTACGTTCAAACAATTGCGGGCGAAGCCGTGACGGGTCCTGCTAGTTCTCAATAAAGAAAAGATATCCACTTGACAACACTATGCAAATGTCGGTCGTTGTTTGGTAAGTAGTGACTTGACAATCTTGACATTGGTCGCGTCCAAGGTACTGTGGCGCTGCAGTGCATTATTCAGGCGGTCTCACTGAATGACATAAATAAGTCCGCTGTGCTGCAGCGCTTTATTCCAGCGGTCAAGCATATATTTTGTTCGCTTTATCGCTGGAAGTGCCATCAAGCGGCGAGAAACCAGCAAATCGGTTCAAATTTGTGGTTCATAAAATGTGCGATTCGGCAGATGAAACGATATTCCATAAATAATTCTTAGTGAGAGTATAAGCAAAATAAGAAATGAAATTGATTTCTCTTGTGCATTATTGTAATCACTATAAGGGTGAAGAAGAAGAATAAACTATTGAATTTGCGAAATTTAAAAATTATTTATCATATTTCTGATGATATTATGCCAGAAAGTTTTTTGAAAATCCTGATATTGTGCACAATATTTCTACCGTTCCTTACAATAGCTTCAAAAGCTATTTCTTCTTCGTGGTTGATAAGAAATTCGACTGGTATAATTTTTTTTTCTCAAAAATAGAAAACTCGACGACTTTTTGCTCGGATATGATATGTCGATTCAGGGAAAATGAAGCGTAAAGCGGAAAAAGGGCTAAAGCGCCACAAAGTACCTGAACGCCTCATTTACATTATTCACAAGTTGATTGACAATATCGAATTCGCGATCAGTTGTAGATCAAATTTTTTCCCGTTTAAATATTTGTTTTGGTTAGGGTAGCAAGCGCAGTACATGGGAATAACTGAAATTGTGCATTCCAATCATCCACAACTGGAACAAATCGAAATTTTAAGGAAAGAATGTCTTTAAATTAGTGTTTTTCTGCAAAAAAGTGATTCATCCAGCATTTTTTCTATTTAGAATTGTAAAACGAAAGATGATTTTCCAAATTCGTCTTTGAAAAGTACGAAATATGTGGATACCTAATGTTTACAAAAATCCTAATTAGTTTATTGACAAATGCAAAACTGAACAATTTGAATGTAGATTGATAAACCCCAACATGATGGTTCTGGGCCAAGAACCCCGGCAAACCACCTCCAACTTGGGGCACCTTCAAAAACCCTCAGTTCAAGCCCTGATACATGGTTTGAATAGACACTACTACTCCATTAGCATAAACTACAGGAAAAACGAACTAGAGCAGAAAATGTTGCTGAATTTGCATAAAAAGTCTTGGATGGACGGGCTTACTTTGGCGGACTATTCAGAGAATTGCAGCACCAACGAGAAAACTGTCGCTGATATGTTGGAATTGGCCAAGAATTACAATAAAGGTTAGTTTGGGTTAGTTATACTCAATATACTAAGTATTGTTCTTAGCTCTGGAAGACGAAGAAAAAATGACACCAGAACAACTTGCTATTAAAAATGTCGGCAAACAAGACCCAAAAAGGCATTTGGAAGAGAAAGTTGACGTTCTAATGACCAACAATATTGTGCAGTGTCTGGGCGCTATGCTGGACACTGTGGTTTTTAAATGATTCAAATATATCGTCTCTTAAGGGCTTCATGTTTCTGATGTAACTTTTTTAAGGTATTTAAGTTACTAATTTTAAGTTTTTTCCTTTGAATACATTCTCTTGTATATGATATGCGTTTTAGTTTGAATTTCCCTTTGCTAATTTTTTTGATTTGAATAAACTTTCAGATGCATGAAGGACGACAGATGGATATGTCGGACTAAATTGTGTGATTTGTTTTCATGTTCTTTAACAAATATTCGTTTTTTTTTGGAATAGCAAAGTTTGGCGCCTGGTTTAAAATTTTCGTCTTATCCACCCATAGAGATTTTTAGAATTGGTTTATGGAAAATGTTATGGTTTTTTTTTCGAAATGTCTTGGCTCCCGACTAACCCAATTTGATTGTTTTTCTCGAGCGATCCGTGAACCTTTGGCGGCCTTTCAGGTGGTGTAGGTGAAGTGCCACCTCATCAAAAATAAATAATTAAACATACGAATATTTTTCAATTCCAAGACTTAATTTTTAAGCAAAAAAAAACATTTTTTGATTTATGTATTATGTCTATTATGGGGTGTACCAAAAATAAGTCACGACCATAAACTTCATTTTTTCATATGGAAACCCCCATCTTTTATCTCATTTTCGAATTCTGCATCAAATTCCAATTGATAATGATTTTATGTATACATTATACAGGGAGGACCAAAAATAAGTTGCGATCATCAACTTCATTTTTTCAAATGGAAACCCTCTTTTTCTATCCATTTGATCGATCGTAAATGTCTCGATAACTGTTGGGATTAGGTCAAGGACAAGGAACATAAAACTCACATAGAACATGTTTCTATATTCGAAAAAATGTTACAGTATTGATCAAGCCATCTACAAACACGCTGTTCTGTTTGGGTCCTAAAAAGTCAACTATGGCGGTCTTCGTTGGGGCATACTGGTTACAGGTAGACGATTGCCCCTTCGCATCGGCTACGAATGTGTCCACGCTCTCCACAATTCCAGCATCGTAGCCCTCTTCGCTTGGACTCCTCCATTTCCTTGACGACTCTCCTCACATTCAGTATACCGTATTTGTGCCAAGAGGGACATGATCCAATGGGTTTGAGCCAGGCATAGTGGTTGGACCTTCGAATATTGAACCACTAGAAGCATAAACAAACAATATTTTGTGAGTCGAACATGTCAATGTAAACATGGGGGGAAAGGGGAAAAGCAAGCTCTTGGTTTGTCATATTTACTTCCTTGAAATACCTTTCACCAGATTTTCTGTCATCAATTCAATAACGATGACTTGAAGTTCACTATCATCAAATAAATGTACTCCTCTTCAATATTCAAGGAGAGTGTAGCCTTTTTTTAATCGCTATCACTACTTGTCGTTGAATACTCGAACGATTTACCTTGATATTTTATACTAAAAAGTTGATGTGAGGAATTCTTATCACAAACGGCAACGTTGGGCATCAATCGAGCTATTTGAAATGCGTTGCCATGACGTTAATAGATTCAAAGTGACGGTTGTTGTCATTTTCCAGTTGAAAATAAGTTATTTGTGCTCGAGAGAAAGATTAAGTTTGGCAATTATGCCTAAAAAGTGCTGTGTTAGTGAAGCTTCTTCATGGACGGTTGGATTCTATACAGGGCTTTTCACTTAAAACTCCGCACGTCAATATCTCGGAAACGAATAGGAATATTTGATTTCTGTAAAAAGTAGTCAATGTATGGAGTCGAGTAGTTATTTTTCACAGTTAAAAAAATTCGACGCCTACCAAGAGTAAAGCGTCGCGACGCATCGAAAATATTAATCGATTGCAGGAACTTCGAAACTACGCGCATGCAAAAGTACGAGTTATTTATAAACTTTTTTGTTATTCGGTCGAACTCATTTATTCTACTCAGTTTTGAGATATACATATAAAGTGTGTCCAAGATAAGGATGTCTATCACGGGGATCTTTGAAACCGTGAGAGATACAAGGTCGGTTAAATGGAGGCAAAGTTGCGTATTTTGATGCTTAACGAAATGCCGTTTTAAAAGCCAAGAAATTCCGACTAAGTCCGAAATTACCCGAAAAAAACCGAAATTTTTCAAAATTGTTTTCATTTTTTTCTGACCCATTTGAAGAGATATTTTGAAATGAATGGAACTTCTTCATTTCCACTTTTTGCCCTTTACAAGATAGCGTTATTGTATTGAAGAACCGACGTTTCGTCTATGAGCAGCCATCATCAACTTTGTCTTTTTAAATACGGTCCTGGATTTTTCATGACGGATTTTGAGGGCCTCTTATTTTCCTAAACCAACAATGTATCGCAATTATTCAAAAAAATTATGTTGATGGATTTTTCCATAAGAACTCATGTGTTAGAGAAAGACAAAAAATACATTTTTAATAGGATTAAAAACAACCACCTCTTTTTTAATTAGTGCGATACCTCGTTGGCTTAGGAACATAAAAGGCTCTTAAAATCCGTAATAAAAAATCCAGGACCGTATTTAAAAAAACAAAGTTGATGATGGCTGCTCATAGACGAAACGTCGGTTCTTCAATTTAATAACGCTATCTTGTGAAGGGCAAAAAGTGGCAATGGAGAATTTCCATTTATTTCAAAATATCTGTTCAAATGTGGTCAGAAAAAAATTAAAACAATTTTGAAAAATTTCGGTTTTTTTCGGATTATTTCGGACTTAGTCGGAATTTCTTGGCATTCAAAACGGCATTTTGTTAAGCATCAAAATACGCAACTTTGCCTCCATTTAACCGACCTTGTATCTCTCACGGTTTCCAAGATCCCCGTGATAGTCATCCTTATCTTGGTCACACTGTATATCTCAAAACTGAGTAGAATAAATGAGTTCGACTGAATAACAAAAAAGTTTATAAATAACTCGTACTTTTGCATGCGCGTAATTTCAAAGTCCTTGCAATGGATAAATATTTTAGATGCGTCGCGACGCTTTACTCTTGGTAGGCGTCGATTTTTTTTAACTGTGAAAAATAACTACTCGACCCCATACTTTGACTACTTTTTACAGAAATCAAATATTCCTATTCGTTTCCGAGATATTGACGTGCGGAGTTTTAAGTGAAAAACCCTGTACATCTTGTAACAAATAAGTTGAAATAAAGTTACATATATATAAACAAAAACAAAATGTTATCGACTCAAATAAATCGCGTTCGTTCGGGGTGCTATACTTGTTCTAGTGGTTCAATGTTCGAAGGGTTGGACCGTCGTCTGCGCTGTCCGCTGCCTTGGATTGTTGAACCGCTGGGCGCATTTCGTCACAATATAATTGATGATTGGAAACATTTCGAGGCTATCTGCTTCTGCTTTCTTTGTCTACATTTTATTGGCTTTTTTTCAGATTATACTGAAGAAGCATATTTTTACCTTTGTAGTTGTAATGTTTTTTTGAAAACGATACTAAAACTATCAAATATCATGATTTTGGAATTTACGCAACAAAAACAAAACAATCTGTATCATAACCTCCAAAAGCATTCATTGTCGTTCTCAAATGAAGCATTAGCCTAGTTTACACCGATAACCCGTTTAGTTCGGTTCGATAGGACCAAGTAGGTGGGGATAGTACGGTAGGACCAATGCTCGCTTCTCGCCTGTTTACACCGAGATCGAACCAAATTTAGTTCGGTACACCTGCTGGCGAATACCGAACCAAGAGCGGACCAGCTTAGTCCGCGACTGTTTACACCATCCGAACCTAATATCTGGTTCTTATATAGTTCGAATTAAGTCGATTATATTGAAAATTTCCTACCAGTCAATTCTAACCAATCATAGGCTTGCATTTTAACATGTTGCTATGGCAACGACCTAATTTTATCGGAAATCACCCTACTCATAATCACGTGACTGAAAGATTAATAAGTGGAAATCTCCCTGGCTTTGCATCTGAATGTAGCTCCCATATGATTACAGTGTTGCCGTCCCCACTCTCCCTAACAATCCCAACCCAACTGGTGCATGGGAGCTACATCCAGCCGCTACTATTAAATCTTCTCAAATAGTTTTGGCATGAAATTTTCTTGCCGAATCTCCCGCGAGCTCAAATTAAAAATCCGGAAATAATTCGAGGTCTAGGAAGATTATAAGTGAAAATTTCATACCAGTCAATTCTAACCAATCATAGGCTTGCATTTTAACATCTTGCTATGGCAACGACCTAATTTTATCGGAAATCACCCTACTCATAATCACGTGACTGAAAGATTAATAAGTGGAAATCTCCCTGGTTTTGCATCTGGATGTAGCTCCCATATGATTACAGTGTTGCCGTCCCCACTCTCCCTAACAATCCCAACCCAACCCAACTTTCACGGACAGAGATAAGGCAAATGGCAACACTGTGGTTGGTGCATGGTAGATACATCCTGCCACGAGTGCTTACTGCTTTGACAGCTGTTAAAAATCTTTTCAAATAGTTTTGGCATGAAATTCTCTTGCCGAATCTCCCGCGAGCTCGAATTAAAAATCCGGAAATTTGTTCTCGTTGCGAATTTTTCAAGAAAATTCGCAACTCGACAAAATTTCCGGAAATAATTCGAGCTCTAGGGAGATTATAAGTGAGACAAATGTGAATAGCATGACCTCAAAATGTTACCAAGCATCGATTATACACTAAAATATATACTAGTCGTCGTCGAAAGATGGTTTTTTGAGTTTTTTCCGATTTTCCTCGGATGCAAATCGGTAAGTTGATAGAAATCATAATGAATATTTGGTCAGCTCTGATTTGGTTAAACTTATCTATTTTGGAAGTTGAGCTATTGTTTTGACATTAAATAAGTAAAATACATCTGTGGCGTAACTTTGCTAACTATGCTAACTAGGCGATCGGAAGCTTTCGCAACCATTCGGACCATCAGAGAGTGACAGAAAAAGATCAAAGGGTTTTTGGCGATTGCGTCTACTAGTTGATTTATACTATGCTAAAATCAACTAACTTTGTCAGAAACATAATATATGATTCCAGTCAATATTACTCTTGTCTAACCAGATATCACTGCTAGAAGTATCATTTGCTGTTAACAGATTCAAATACACTCAAGAAAAATTTTCTTATGGGATTTCACCATGGAATACGAAAAAAGTGGAAAAATTATAAGCTCCACCCACTTTTGTGACGTCATGACTTAGAGGCAGTCTATTTCGGGTCCTAAAAAGATGACGTCACAACAAGTTCGGTGTTTTGGTCATTCAAAATTTTAGGTTACGTTTAACATTTGTATGAAATCACAGCAGACTGCCAAAATGTATAGGTTTGTAAGGGTACATAATGATGATAGAAATTTCCAACAAATAGTGTGGCGAAATAATTCACAAGATTCTTTAAAAAGGTTGATTTTTCACAGCAATGGCATCAGTACTTACTAAACCTTTTATTTGTCATATTTTCAAAAAATGTGCAAATCGTCCATACAAAAGGTCAAACGAAGGTTAATTTAGGTATCATGTTATTCAAATCTAGGGTGCATGGCTTCGTTGAAAGTTGTCTCTCTACCACTTCTAGAGTTGTGCGCCGGTGGCTTGGTGGAAAATACCAATATTACGTTGTTTTTTGATGACCAACTGTGAAGTTTTGGAAATAAATGGTCAATCTTTTTTTTTTCTACGAAAAAGTAACTATACATGATACCTACTTTCTGCTGAAAGTTGATATAGGCCCGTTTTGAGGGATGCCGAATCCAATGGCGTGCACAGATTTTTTCTAAAAAAATCGCTAATGTGGTTTGTCGAAATTTTGCTCCTGATATCTGAAAAACAAGGCCTTGGATTTTGTATGAGCGAAGACATTTCTGGCGAAAGGATACAGTTTGTCAAGTTCCACAATTTGAAAAAAACTCGAGGCAAAAGATAAACTTTTTTTAGTTACAAATTGAATAAAGGAATAATAACAATTATATTGATAAAGCAGTTGTTGGTCTGATTCTACTATTGTATTAGCTTGGATATAGCTTCTGTGTCCAGTAAGCTTAAAACTTTTGTAGTTAATCGTGTAGCGAAAATTCAAGCCACTGGTCATACTGACCAATGGCGTCGTGTACCCACCACACTAAACCCAGCTGACTACGTGTCAAGGGGAGCTAACCCAGACCAGAAGACATGGATACATTTTTAAGTTTATCGTTTCAAGGACCAGATTTTTTTATGCAGGAGGACTGGCCGATTTTGTAATAAGATTTAAAGGTGTCTGATATACCTGAAATCAAATCGGATTCAAAGAAAATATTAATTTCACAAGTAGCCATCGATAATACTTTATTTACAAACTGTAACTGTCCAGCTCTTAACAGATTAATACATACATACAATTGCGTATTATTGCACGTGTTTCAGGCATATTCTTTGTGTAAAACAAAAGAGGATAGAATTATTGGTAGACTAACAATTTCGGAATTAGATGTTGCTTTTATGATTATTATAAAACATTTTCAACAAAGAGAGTTTTCTTCTTAAATCAATAAAGATTTGAAGAAATTTAACGCTGTTTCACGCAAAACTAGCTGTTTCGGCTATAAGTTCCTTTCTAGTGTTTTACAAATAAATGTCTTGCTAACTTACAAAAACTTATATTCTCTGCTGGTGCAAATTGAGCCGATACTGAACTCGCGACCATTGATGCCGCTCACAGAAATCCCAAGTAAATGTGAGATGCTAGCTCCGAGAGATTGCCTAATTGGCTCATCCCTGCTGGCCTTTCCTGAAAATTCATGCATATGAAGCTAAGCATCGGAGTATACGTACATAATCTAAGCAGGTGCGAAGCCCATATGAGCAGTTTTGAAAGGAGTGGTCGCGTAACTACCTGCATAATCTTCAGGAGCTTTCCAAGTAGCAAACACCCAATGAAGACTACCAGGTTTAACGATGTGTTCTTTTGCATGACGAGTCAGCACCATTGGTCTGGAAGGTCGATAGAATTGTCGAGGTTCATCCTGGTTCCGATGGACATATTCGCGTTGTCAGGGTGAAAAAGAACAATGACCACGATAAGTGTACTACCTATACACGAGTGATCAATCAGGGACAATAAAATTTTGACATTTTCACAATTGGTTGTTGTTTGTGCACGGACTCTTGACGGACTGCTACTTTCTACTTTTATGTTCAATTATATTGTTTATTTTCTTTTGAAACTATGAAGTTTCAAAGCGGGTGGCTATGTTGCGTCCAATTATGTTTCTTTTTTATTTATATTTGAACTTCCCTTTTGTTCAAGTTAGAATGGAATTTCATAATTAACAATTATTATTGAATCAATATTCATGTCAGTCAGTCGTCTATACGAAAAATTCTAATAATCCTTGAAACCATTATAAAATTTTAAAAAACAGGCAATGAGTTTTTGCACAAAGGTATCAAAATAGAAACCAGTGATCCAGCGATTACTATACCCTTTCGACGGGCAATCGTAAATCTCCCAGCTTGGGATGTAAGAAACCCGACATCACCTGAAACGTGGAAACTGGCCCATATGCCTTACATTATGCCTGAGCTACATTCAATTCCACTTCAAAGTGGAAGTGACAGATTTTTTCTTGCAAAACGGGAATCATATAATAATATGCTAGCATCCACATTGGATTTGGCATAAGCGTGTCTTTGAACATAAATTCAATGTATGGTAGCATATGATTCCCGTTAACCATTGGCCTCGTGTAAAAAATGTATATATTATTATTATAATATGTCATTGATCAATGAATGCCACATAAGAGTTCCACAACCTGCTAAACTTTCCAGAACTTCTAGATAATCTAGATATGAACACCATCGGGACAAACACAAGCATGGGATATAAATTGAAGTATAATATTTTTTAACTATGGATATAAAGTAATGAAGTTATCACTATAGAAGAGGTGATGCAACACAATAAGCTATAAATATTGTTATTTTTTCTTTAATAAGTCAATAGCTTGTTTTGTTTTAATCAACTTCGTAAACTTTAATAAAGAATGAAGATAATGCTTCAAAATTGTTCATTCCTAGGTTGAAACTAGGCTAGATCCTGGTTATTTTTATGCCTTCATTTTGCGGAGCAGTGTATATTTATTCAATCTTGTGATTATAATAGAGGTAGGCAACACCGCCTCTTCATCTTCCCAAAAGTCATTAATAAACGCTTCAATCCATAGTCATATTCAAACTTTGGTTTTTTTAGGTTATATTTTGAAAAAACTTTTCCAAAATGAAAGTATCTACAAACGCTGAAACTTCCGCACAAAGCGGAGTTCAAGTGATAATTGAAGATCTTGACTCGCATCCAGTATGTCCTCATGGCCCTACATTGTTATTTTCAAGAAAAGGTCAAGAGAATCGGCAATTTTTCGCTTGTTCTGCATGTAGGGACAGAAAGTTGTGTAATTTTTTTCTGTGGGCAGATGACAAGGGATTGAAGGGAAAAATGGGTAAAAGTAAATTGGAGGTTTGGGATAGTGAGAGGAAGAAAATGTTGAGTGGAATTAATCATCGGAAACAGTTTATATTGTTAAATAAGGTAAGAATGGATTTTGTTTACAAAGCTGTTTTCGAGGCTGTTTTATGCCTGGAGTCTGGAGCCTTGGCCTGCCTTGGTGCCTGGTTAAGAATGATAAGATTGAATCTCACTTCGAAGTTCGAAGTGGAAGTGACAGATTTCCGCTTGCCTAATGGGAATCATATGATACCATCTAAATTGTATTGTATGTAAATTCAATGTGGTGGTAACATATGATTCCAAGCCGAAATTTGACAGTTCCACTTCGAAGTTGAGTTCAATGTAAACCTTACATATCAGTGAAGTTTTACCCCGATTGTAAGTTTCCAGTTGTTTGTTGGACAGTTAGTCATTATTATTTGATCAAGATAGTAACTGTATTTACTTAGTTCGTCATTATAGATCAGAATAAAAGTCATTTTTCATCCTACCATTCCATCCATATTGTATAGGTATTATAAAGAAGATGTTTGCGATTATATTCTCGAAAATGTTTTTTATTTGTGCCGTTTGCTAATGTAATTCAGACCCAACTCATCGCTTCTAAAGGGGAAGAAGGGGGCGATCAACTAAACTACTCAACAAAAAAAACGGTACACCCGAAATTCTTGCCTATGTTTGGACACTCATCATAATTTTTTAACGAATCGATGAAAAAAAAAAGCGGTTCGAACCACAATGCAGAGCATCTCTTTGCGGTTTATGCGGATGTTTAAAAAATTATTGTCCTCAAAAACTTCTTTTATACAGGGTGGTGGAAAAAGTACTGTGAATTTTCTTTTTCTTTATACTGTCCCCTCATTTCAACATTTCATTGGAGCTTTTTCGATATGCCCAAGTGCTTGTTACATCCATACCTCGGGATATTTTTGGAATTTTGTTGATATCTTCTTTCGTTTTTGAAATATCTACTTTAATTCAAAACTATGACACACAGGGCTTTGAGTAGCTGTTCTGCTAATTCCAAGTTTACCAAGGTATGGACTAACAAGCACTTGGGCATATCGAAAAAAAGCACCAAAAAAATCACTGTGGAAATGGAGGGACAGTAAAGAAAAAGAAAATTTACAGTATACTTTTCACCACCCTGTATAAAAGAAGTTTTTGAGAAAATTAATGTTTTGAACAATCCGCATAAATCGCAAAGAAATGCATCGCAGTGCAAACCGCATATTTTTTTATCGATTCGTTAAAAAATTATGAGTGTCCAAACATAGGCGAAAATTTCGGGTGTACCGTTTTTTTTGTAGAGTAGTTTATTTCTGACTCATTCCAAGTCATCCTTGAAAGATTTTATTAGGCGACCTCTCATGTCAAAATTTGTGTTAAAGGTCAAAACTGTCTCCCCCAACAACAGAACATACTGCCAAACATGCAACACTTTCACTCAAGACAACTCACAAAAACATTTAGATCACTCATTACTTTCCAATTTAACTGATTATCAACTGGAACACCCTTCGGAAATTCTACATCCTTTGGAAAACGCCAAAAAAGAAGCCCAATACTTGTTTTCCAAAGAATCTGTCGAATTCATTGTGAACACTTTCGTCAATCTGGGATACAAGTGAGTAGATTATTCTCACTTACATCTACTTACTATTTTATTTAGGAATGTGATTTGTGTAGGGACTCCTCGAATACACGAGCATATTGTATCCAGCGAGAAAAACCTTTGCAGCATTTTGTTGGACTTGGACAAAAGATTTCATTCGTTTTTTGGTCCTTTAGAATATTGTTGGTATAACTCGTTTAACAATCATTTTTTCCTTGAAGAGGCCAAGGATGTTTTTGACGAGTTTTTAAAGTGCACTGGGTAAATTTACGTAATAACTTCAATAACCGGGTAACGCAAGCTGATTTTAGAGGCGAGAACACGGTTTTAGTAACAGATCCTCCCTTTGGGGGGAGAATTGAACCACTGGCCCATACTTTTTCGATTATAAGCCAAAAATTTACGAAGTTAAACAAAAAAGAGTTGCCCCTATTTTGGATATTTCCATACTTCATGGAAGCACAACTTAAACTTTCTTTACCGAAGTACAACATGCTGGACTATAAGGTGCAATATGACAACCATCCCTTGTTCCAACATGGACCTAAGGGCAGAAAACAAGGGTCCCCTGTCAGAATTTTCACTAACGTAGATCCTAGGTAAATTTTAGCATAACCCTGCTCAAGTGTAGCTAAACATTGTAGCTTGATCAAATTGCCAAGTGACCTCTACAAGTTTTGCAAACGTTGCAACAAATGGGTGGCCAAAGAGAATAAACACTGTAAACTATGTCAAGCATGTACGTCGAAAAATGGAGAAACCTACAGCCATTGTAAAATTTGTCAAAGATGTGTGAAGCCAAATTGGCGGCATTGTGTTGAATGTAACAGATGCGCTCAAGTTGACCATAAATGTGGGGATTTAACGTTTTCCGGGGTATGGTTGTTGCTGGTTTGTGATTCTTTTAAGTTTATTCATTGTAATTCTAGGTATGCTTAAAATGTAAACAATCAGGACATAAGAAGACGGATTGTCCAGAGGTTACTGGTAAGCGCAGAAAGAAGCAATTTATGTTAAAGAATAAAAAGTTCAAATAATGAATAATATGTTGTTGAACTTATTTGTCCTAACTTACCCCTTAGTTTGAAATGTGTTGTTTACTGGCCAAAGAAGAAGTTAAGAAAAAAGCTTGGAAAAAAGATTACTTTTGGAGCAAAGAAAAAAATTAAATGAAAGAGTACCTAACATTTAATGAATGATGATGAGTTTCTGAAGAATTCTCCATTAGAGTAAAAACTACGCACGAGCTGAATCCGGCTGTTCAATGTTCAATTCCTAATGGAGATTATGTGTACAGAAGCTTATGATGCCAGTAGTAGAGTTGGCTTCATATTACGTGGTTCCTGGTCGGAGGCATGCCAGCTTCAAATCTCCTCCATCCAACCAATCATAGAGATCTCCACGTCAACGTGAAAATGGGCACCAGTAGGAAAAAGGGTGAAAAGAGGAAAGTTCCCGGTGTTCCGCTAAGAATGACCCTCGGCTGTATCTCGGATAGTATTAGCCTGCGCGAAAAAAAAAGTATCGGCAAAAAGGAATAGAGCTCCAAGAATTTCTTGATGTTTGCCCTCTCTTCAACCGAAGTTCTTGGTAGCTTCAAGGAAATGCGTTTAAATCGTTCTTCTATCCTAGTTCTTCGGCGAAACTGACCCTCCATATAGAATCATGAAAATCTTGTATTCTATCTCTATCAATGTAGCTGGTGGTCAAATTGATACGCAGTTATCTCTAAGGTTTACCTTTGAAAGTTTCTACTTTCTTTGGTCATATAAATTGCACAGTCAACAAAATATCAGGGATCTTCGCTGAAGTGATTTCTGCGCTCAAGGCCCTTTTATTGGAAGAGGGAGATTGCTAGATCACATCAAGGATAATATGTATAGAATCAATCAATCGATTCGCTTCTTAGAGCTGAGATCATAATCCTTGTAGTTCAAATATTGAATAAATGGTCCAGCAGTAATTCACTTTTTCTCGTAACTCTCTTAATTATCTTTCGAAAGACCCCGTATTTTCTTTAAAATAATTGTTGTCATGTAATGATTCATAAACCACTGCTTAATCACTTCACGAAACAGTACGTGATTCATGTTTTTCAATCAAACAACTATTTAAACTCACTAGCGCGTCAGCTAGATTCGAACGCAAATCCTACAGACAAGACCAGGTTCCCCACCTAAAAATGCGTGGAGGCGGCGAGTTCAGCTGAAGGATCGGGATCGGAACTAACGAAAATGACAATAATATATTTATCTATAGAAATTGGAAAACGCCCGTTTTTGCTTTTGTTGAAATTCTATCAAGTAAACCGCGTTGCATTAAAGTAATTATTAACCCGATGGGATTAAAGCAAGACTTTCCAAGTCATAAGTTTCTGGTGAATTTTCTTGGAATAGGCCTTTGATTATCTGGGGAAATCGGGTCTGTCTCCGAGAAAATTCTTTTACAGATTCCTTCTGTTTCTGGAAAGATGATTTATTTTGATTTCCAGGGAAACGAACATTTGCCGAGTGGGAGATTTCAGACAATTTTCTAAGCCGCATTCCTCTAACGAAATGGTTTTTTTCTCTATCATCCTTGAGATAGTTCCGTGGGAAATATCACACAGAGGTTTTCTGAGTTTACAACCCGTAGGTACTCGAAACATTTTTATTCAATTTTTCGCAGCCCAGGAATCAGACAACCGATCACTGAGCGAGTTTCCTTTTACTTTTCCGCCCTCTCTTCCTACTTTGTCAGTTCGCAAACCGACCCCGTCGTGTCGGTTTTTCCCCGTATCATTTTACTCTACGCGCCGTCGGACAAATTTTCATTACCGCTTTTCACTTTCGAGTGTTCCTACCGTATGTAAGAAGTTTCATACAACGGAATGTTTAAAATCTCGTACACACGCCGCTCTTTCTCACGTTTTTTCTTGGTATTTGCTGTGGGACTAATTTATTTATCTGCTATCAAATTGCGTTATTTTGCATCTCCGCCGGGAGCGTTTGACTGATTTTCGTTTATTTACCCTATTTATGTGCTGGTTGGGAACCAGTCGAAATTATTATTTCATGGACAATAGACAGATTATTATTTTTTTTTACACCTGTAGTGTTTCATTTGAAAGTTCAGATGTCCATTTTAGAGCGGAATTTTGGACATCACGAACGCTTGGACTTCCTCCACTGTATCAAAGCTACCCGATAGACATTGTGGGCCGTCTACCACGTTAATACAGAGGGTGGCGGCCGAGATATGGAAAACACGATTTTCCTCGATTCGTCGAAAATCGCCGTAAAATCTTCGAGGACGGGGAAAAGTCCTAATGCTGTAATTCTACTACAAAAAAAACGTGATGAGATGTTTTCATTGTGATTCTGATTACACGCTTCATATTAGGTTCGTAGCGCGTCCAGTGATTTTTCGCTTTGGTTTCAAAGATGAGTTTTAATTATTAGTGTTCATGAGTCTTGTATGCTTTTTTGCAGCGTTTCGACATTATATTGCGATAAGAAACTGTTGTTTACAGAACGCTACTGTGTATTATAGTTATTGTAAAAGTTTTGAAATGATTTTTATTATCTGCTATACACACTTCTTTCCACTCTCCACCTCCCCTTCAAATGATGTGGTGTAAAGCCTAGTTCCCAGAACTTCGTTCTGTGGTGGCGACACGGCGTTCGACCAATAGGATCTCGTCCCCTCATCCCCACTCTTCTGTCGCCAGGCTTCTGCCGCTGCAGTTGAATTATTTCAACTTCATTCGTTCTGTCGCAGAATTTACAGAAGAAGTTGACAGTTAAATAAGGTCCAAAGATGGCAGAATTTTAGCGGAAACGGAAGAACAATCGGTTCAACAGAAAGTTTAGTGTCAAGTGCCTTCGGGAATAGTAAGTAACTATTCTAAAACATATTTTATTCCTGCTATAATATCAGTTTTATGTTATGAAATTATCTTTAACATCAATTTCCTGCTTGAAAATCATACTTTATTTGCATTTTAACCTTAAAAATTAGGTGTCCGGGTAACTGGTTCCTGAAAAATTAGGAAAACACATTTTCGGACGCGGTGTCCGAAAACCTGTATATGAAGTGAAATTTGTATGTGTCTTTGTCTAGCTTATGTTTGTTTGGGGTGTGTGAAAACTGGTAAAATTCACTTTTTTGCTTTTGACAAACATAGTTAAATATATTTAACGAGTAAACCTTTTTTGGGAGATTTTATCGATTCTCCACACTTCAAAAAATGCATTTATACCAAACAATTATTTTTATCCCATGAAATAAGCATTATTATATTAAGTGGTCAATGCCGAAAATTAGTTAGATGTTCGAAAACCGGTTCATTCACCCTATAAGGTAGGGTTTAATATAAGAAATGTTGTTTTGCTTTTTTATATTGTACTTTATGTTTAAATTTTTACCTTAGTTGGAAATTTTTCAATTATTATACATTAAACAATGAACCCAATGATGACAACTAGTTTTTAAATTAATATGGCATGGGTATTTTCAGAATATCATGGAAACTATAACAGTTGACATCACCCATAGGAGTGGGCTTCAATTTAGAGTGAATTTATCGAGAGATGAATTTCAGAAAGTAGACAGCGGTAAGTGTATTACAATATCATTGGTTATCATAAGATCATATTTTATAAACAAATAAGTTGTATATTGAACCCTACTACTCCGGCTTTAACATAATTAAGTTTCTTCAATGTCCAAATATATCTACCTATTATTTTTTATAATGTAATTACGTTGGGATTCTGGTAAACTTTACACACACCACCTTTTACACTCCATTTATTTTGTTTCAAAGCTTTTTTTATATGTATCTAAGATTGAAATAAGAAAATCATGGATCATGCAGTTTTTTTCTAAATCACGAATTTAATAAAAAAAAAATAGTATTATTTGACAGCAGTAGAATCGAAAATTATGACCTCAAGCGCAGTAAATATAACTGTGGACAACCAACTATTAGAAACCGTATATTACTATATGTATCTCGGTCACAATATAAAACTTGGTAAAGAGAACCAAGCTGCAGAAGTTACTAGACGAGTACAGCTAACATGGGCAGCTTTTGGCAACCTGTCCTTTATCTTGCGCGACCCAAAAATACCCATCAATCTTAAAAGAAAGGTGTACGAAGCCTGCGTATTACCAGTGACAACATATGGTTTGGAGACAATGGCCCTCACACAGAATAAAGCCAATCGCCTGAGCGTTTGCCAGAGAGCCATGGAAAGAGCAATGCTGGGCATTAGCCTTAGAGACAGAGTACGAAATGAAGAGATCAGAAGAAGAACGAGAATTACGGACGTCGTACGTTGTATTGCGAGACAAAAGTGGCAATGGGCGGGGCACGTAGCGAGACAGGAAAATTCAAGATGGTCAAAAAGGATAGTACAGTGGCGACCCAGAACAACCAAACGAAGTGTTGGAAGACCGCAGCTCAGATGGTTGGATAGCATAAAAGGATTTGCAGGAAAGAACTGGATGCAGACAGCAACAAACAGACAGAAATGGAAGAACATGGAAGAGGCCTACATTCAGGAGTGGATGGTGACAGGCTGAGGAAGAAGAAGAAGAAGAAGTATCTTAGTAACGAAGTAACGTAAAATACAGGGTTCTGATTATTTCAACAGAGGGCGATCTATGCGTGCCCAACACAATTTTCAGATACTCAATTTTCACAACAGGGGTGAAGATTTATTGTGTTTTAATATGTTTTTTTTTTAATCTTAGATGAAGATTATGCGAATCAATTGGCCGAAAAATATTTCAATCTTCATAAAAATGGTTTGGTAAGTGCCATAAATGCGCCTACACCGGGTCCGGGTAGTAGCCAGATCGAGAGCCAGATGCAGAGCCAAATGATCGATGAGGAGCAACTAATCTCATTGGTGTCTGACCGTCGTCCTCTATTCGATTTCAGAATTCCTTTAAAGGAAAGAAGTAGGGACATAACGCGGAGTTTGTGGGAAGAGATTATAGCTGAGATGAATGGTAAGTGAAACACCATTGGAAGTTATAATGAAAATTAAATTGCTTTTCTACATAATATTGAAATAAAGTCAATTACAACTATCATAATAAATAATATCTCAAAAATTAATAAGTCAAGCCTGCTCGTCAAAATATACTCCCCGACAATAAATTCCATCATTTTCAAATTTAAGTCAGTTTCATATGCCTGTAATTTTTTTAATTGTTGTCGGATTTTGATGAACTTTTTACCAAATTGAAGCCACATGTCTTGAGATATTTTCCTCGATTTTAGTTTTCCAAAAATACTTATTACTTGGTTATTATACACAGAGGAAGAAAAGGTACTTTTTACCCTTGAATTTTTTAACACCCTGTGGAAAAAATGAGCGGTAAAAATCAGGTTCTGTTTTAAAGTGCGATTTTTTCTTAACAAAATGTTTTTTTTAATCATGTCAATATCTGCTCTTTTGGACAAGATACAAATGTTTAAAGACAATTCTGCAATTTTTTCTTTATTTACTTCATGTTCCATAATTATAATTTTGCAGTAGACGTGACGGTTGAATGGATTTCGAAGAAATGGAAATATATTCGCGACAGCTACATAAGGGTTCGAGGAAATATCAAGAGGAAGATAGCGTCTGGGTCCTCTGCAGAAGAGAAGCTCTCTGCCGAAAAATTGATGAGAAACCATAGGCATTATGAATTGCTGCTATTTTTAGATGATACCTTGACGACCAGGAAGTAAGTAGCTACGATTCCTACGAACAAAAACAATAGGAATTTTTAAATAATATGTTCTTCCGAAATCTGTTTGACAATTTTGAAATTTTTGATAACTTAAATGTGGTTTTCCTTTGAAGTATACATGCTGCTTTTCCAAAAATTGAAAATCTTCCTTTACGAAAAAAATCAAAATTCCCTTACTAGTCAACGAAATTACCATTTTCTTACTGCTATTTGCGATGGCGCAAAAATAACAAAAATTCAAGGTCGAGTGCGGTTTAATGGGACACCCTATTGAGACACCTAATTGTCCTATCCTATGACATATTTGTTGTAAAGAGAAAAATGACAGATATTGATGATTTTATTTTGTGCACAAAATCGACTTTATTTCATTTCCAGAACAACGTCTAATTTCACTAACGAGCTAACGACAGATGAGGATAGTTTTGGGTCTTCTATACAAGAGACAGATTCCGAAACTCCCAAAATTCGTAGGTCTGAAAAACAAGGACAGGTCCAAATGACTGTTCAGGATGAGGCGTTCATTGATGTAATAAAATCCTTGTCTCAGCCCGTCCCGCAGCCAGCTCAACGGGAGAATACGTCATCGACAGAGAATTTTTGTCGTCGTTTATGTGATGGTCTGGAAAGGCTGCCACCCAGAGTTAGGAATCAGTTACAAGTAGAATTTTTAAGCAGACTCACTGATATGGAGAACAAGTATCTTTATCCTGAATAAATTATTTTGTTTGATTTTTTTTTTCATTTTGATATGGTCAGTAAAAAACAAAGATATCTGAAAGCAGAAAAAACTCCATAGAATGCAGTTAGTTCTAAATGAATACCAGCGGATTTTTTGAAAACATTGCAATGAAGCAGGTGAAAATTTGGTCTGAATAGTTAAATTATTTTTACTTGGTTATCAATGGGGAAATAATAGAATGATAATAATAAAAGGCTTTATTTAAATAAATAAATAGGCGAAGTCTGGCTACAAGTGCCACTCACACTTGATCCATATCTGTGGCTTATATACCTGAACTGTAAAAGTTTAAAAAAAAGTAAAAAAAGCTCCGTTAAAAAGTGCATATTATTAATCAGTAACTCATACTTAATCTTAATCTGAATTAAAAGAAAATGACACATCTATCAAATAAACTGAAGCCAATTAGAGCTGGGACTCAAGCAAAGATTGCTTGAGATGAACCTTTCCTACAATGGGGAACTTGCCTCAAATTTTTTTATTGCTGAATTCGAATGTCCATGAAAAATAAGGAGACCCGTATTTTTTCTTTTTGTTGTAAGTCGAAAATTGACGGAGATATAACGCTTTGAAGTGTGCTAAAATTGCTATGTTATGACGTCATAACATTGGAACACCATGCTCAGTATATCTATATATACAGAACTCTAAACTTGAATAACTATTGGAAAAATCATATTTGAACGAAATAAAAAAATACGTATCGATTTTTTTGCGATTTTCTTCAGTTTGCAATAAAAAAAAACGATTTAATTTTTCAGGCAAGTTCCCCATTAAGCATGTTTTCTAAATTACATTAAAACATAGTAACTGCATTATATAAACAAAATATTTTGATACATGGACAAAGCTACGGAAAAAATGTGTGATTTATTATAAAATATTCCATTGCCAAGATACAGCGCCCTCTTCGTTAAAATAATCTTTGAATACGTCTCTAACTTCTCTTGCATTTACTCGAAACATATTGGATCCAGTTTGTCTAACGGGAGTTAGTGCTGATGAAGAGTCTCTCCATGATCCTGGTATCAGTATTCCATCTTTTTCTTGATCCACCAATGTAGGCGTTATGTACGCTTTTTTGTCATATTTTATGACAAAATTGTGTAAACAGACAGCTGCTTTGATAATGTTCTCAATATTCCTGGTTTTGGCAATGATAGGGCTTTGAAATATTCGCCATCGTGCGACTAAAATACCAAATGCATTTTCGCTTATACGCCTTGCTCTTGAATGGCGATAGTTATAAATTCTTTCTTCTATATTATCCATAGTCTTTCCTGGATAGGGTCTCATCAAATTTTCCATTAATGGAAATGCTTCGTCACCCACGATCACGTATGGTAGTGCTGGTCTTCCCTCCGATATGACCCTGGGTGGAGGAATACCCAATGTTTTATCTGCCAATTTTTGCCCCATGACAGAATTTTTAAATATTCCACCGTCACTCTGTCTTCCTTCAGCCCCTATGTCAACCAAAACAAATTGATATTGAGCATCTACTAAAGCCATTAAAACAATAGAATGGCTTCCCTTGTAGTTGTAGTATGTACTACCTGCATTAGGTGGTGCCTGGAATAAAATAGTCATGTTAGCAACGCATCTTCATTGATAGCAGAATATTAACACCATCCATAGACGTTGAAATTTCAACGTCTATGACACCATCACTAGCTTTAGAATGAATTTCAGTTTGCAGGTTTTTTAAAAAAACGCGCCAGTTTTCAATGGGGTGATTCCTCAGGTTATTTTATGGAAAAAAGTTATCATAAACATAGGTCCGGAAATGCATTGTTTCGAATATACAGGATGTTTGTTTTTTTCAAATAAAGTATTTTTTAATAATTCAAATCCTTTCTTCTCACCGATTTTTTATTGAAATTTAGCATCGTTCTTTCTAGTAATAGTTGATTTTGACCGATAAAAAAATGTAGGTCCTATGGCATTAAAGGGGCAATATAATAAAAATTATTGACAAAAAAATGTACGCCACTGACTTTGGCTTATAACTATGTTGTTTTGAAACCTTTTTTTTTTGTTCATGTATATCGTTCATGAAGATTAAGTTTGTCTTAGGTACCTACTTCTATGATTATTGTTTATAATTCTATATAGGTACCAACTTACATTGTTCAAAAGCTAACAGTTTGTCTAATTATTTGAATAAATCCAAATCTCTATAAATAGATTCAGGATTAGGTAACCTGACATCATATTGTTCAAAGCACCTTTTGAATGTTAGTAGAATCGTTTTTAAACAACGGTAGAGGCAATACTAAAAAAAAACAAACTTTACTAGTGTAGAATTTTTCTTATTACAAATTATAGAACGGTAGATATACTATTTTAATTATAATAATTAAAAGGTATGTACTTGAATGGTCACATGCTTCCCATCCAGGGCTTCTATGCAATTGGGGAAATTCCATTTACTCTCAAATCGTTCTGCTGTTTGCACCCATTCTTCTTCTGTGGGAGGTACAAGAATCATAGGCATTAAAATATCCCAAATGGCATTAGTCGTTTCGGATATAATTTTAGATATGGTTGCTTTTCCAATTCTGAATAAATACGTCAAACTTGTCATGCTATCACCAGATGCAAGGTACCTACAAAATAATATCAATAATACATAATATACTTACTAAGGTCGCGTTTAAAAATATAATATAATCAGAGAGCTAAATTTAAATCGATCTGCATGCTTAATATGTAATGGATAATAAAGATAAAATATGTTTATAGAAGAAATGTACCTTAACGTAATACTTAGTCTTGTATGGGGACTTATTGGTTCTCTTCGTGAATCACACTTCGCAATGTAAGGTCCAACCAAGGAAAGTAGTCTGTAAAATTAAAATATTATACCTACTAATAGCTGGGTATTAACAAGTTTTAGAGATGGAGGTCATTTTCATGGAAGAAGAATTTATATGATGTTTACTAACCTATCAAATGTTTCGGGACTCATTCGAAAAAAATTTGCGTGTAGATTGTTAGGATTGTTCCTCATTTCATCCAATAACGTATTACCAGCGCCTAACGTGTTTCGTTGCAGGTAAATAGGTCGAACCCAGAATCTGCAAGAAAATTTATTTCAAAACTCAAAAATAATAAGAGAAATGAAACATTGCAGTAGGCACGCATGAATTATATTATTATTATTACAGCAAACAATCACAAAATATTAAATTATAAAACAGTAAAATTTCTTGAGAACACATACCTACCTGCGTTTAGTATTTCTTTTTTTCCCCGACTGTTTTCTCCTTAATATGGATTTGCGCCAAAGCCATATTGCAATCAATGTTTTTAACAGCGGTGTATCCATTCGCAAAATCTCAAAACACTGAAATAAACAATAACTGCTTTCTGTTTATAGACAATGAACAATAACCTCAAAAAAACTTGAATCTTGAATCTCTGCTGCGATAACGCACGACATTCAGTGACAGCTGTCAAGAACTGGCGACAAGGTGGAGGGGATTGTCGCCGCGACAGAAACGAAGTTCTGGGAACGCCGCACGCATAGACCGATTATTATGGAGATCTGACAACGTTGTCACGTGAATAGTTCAAATAAGCAACCCACATCACTTAACCACACTTTACACTTTACAGTTCTTGTTTATATTTTCATTATGGATCAACCGTCTATATCAAC
Organism: Orchestes rusci; assembly: GCA_958502075.1. Lineage (NCBI taxonomy): Eukaryota > Metazoa > Arthropoda > Insecta > Coleoptera > Curculionidae > Orchestes > Orchestes rusci. The sequence continues at coordinate 8,826,177 of OY293309.1, forward strand.
AATTTTCTATAAGAAAATGCCCATGGATACTTTGTGAGTAAAAACACCACTCAATAAACCGAAAACCAATATTATTTCAGCGTACAAAAATGTATACAAGACCATAAGAGCCCCATGGTAAAAATCACGTTACCAGTCAAGAAATTCTTCTTTGGGGCTAAAACTGAAGAAGAAATGAAGACGGTGAAGGAGCAGTTGGATCATATGACGAAAGTTTTGAGTCATCTGAGAATTGAGCGGCGGTAAATGTTTTTTACAAAAATAATCAATTCTTATTGTAGTTTTTGAAGACATGCCCGTTCTCATGCTTTATGGTTACCTGAAGAAAGAATTTGTAAGGTGAAGAAGTCGATGAAGAATTTGACGAAACTGTTTGGGTATCAGAATAAAGATGGAATTTTTTTGTATCCAGAAGAAATGCTTTTTTTGATGGAAAGTGTAAGTGTACCAAATCTTTATTTTTTGACGTTGAAAATGAACATGTAGTGGTATGTGATCCTTATGGATGAGAATTAGTTTATCATTTTCTGTTTATTTTTAGCAAATGTAAAAAAAAAACTGGGTGACCCAGTTTGATCCGGCCATATTCAAAATTTAGATTCTACTAATTAAAATGAACAATTTTTATTTTATGAACATTTTTTCAACTCCTCGTCTGTTTCGAATACCTTGAAATAGTTGAATTATAATTTTCATTAACCAAATTTAGTTGAGACTTACTTTTTGTTTTATTCTGAAAGACGACAAAATGTCCTCTCGAACTACTCAAACAATTGAGAGAAGGTCCATTTCTAGAGGTTTGTAAACTCAAAATTGTTTTTTTTTAATTTTTCCTATTTTTTGAATGGTTGTTAACAACTACAAGCACTCAAAATTTGCGAATTTGTTAGTTTCTGTAAAACTTTCTTCTCATACCCGGCGCCTCCACCAACTGTGAGAAGGGTCGGTCCGCTGAACACACGTTTCGTAACATTAAGTTATGATTAGCGTTCAAAAAAATTCAATTGTTTTATGCTCCAGTTGGTTATAAGAATTTTGAAATAAGTTTTCTGTTCTTCTAAAAATACGACTTATTCCATATTTTTGCTTCAGTGACTGGATTATGATCAAACTAACCAATTATTTTTGAAAAAAGTGGATGAAGGAAGAGAGCACATGCCCAGTGTTCCAAGAATCGAGTAGGTGACCGTCAAGTCAAGAACAGTCTTGATCAGTCGTCTGTGGAATGTTCGTGACTCAATCGACACAACTGATTCAAGTAGAGGCCTGAGAGATAAATAAAGAATAAAAACCATCAATATGGGTACCTATTAAAAATTGGTTCTTGCTTATCTGACTAAAAATATTTTAGCACAGCTTTTTATTATTTTGCATACATTTATAGAATTATTCCGTAGTTGTGGTTTATGTGGTTCGTTGTTAATTCTCTCTAGATGAAAAAAATACGCAATTTAAATGCCTTTAGTGTTCTCAAACAGGGAATATGCCGATTTCTGCAAACTAATGAAGAATTGTGGTGAAATATTTTTAGTCAGATAAGATAAGAACCATTATTTTATTATATTATAGCAATATTAACGGTTATTATTAGTCATTTAGCTCTCAGGCCTCTACTTGAAAATGCATTACGTATCAAGGCAGTACCAAAAGTTGTGTCGATTGAGACACGAAAACATTCCATAAACGGCTCATCAAGACAGTTCTTGACTTGACAGTTACCTACTCGGTTCTTGGACCCTGGACAAGTCTGCCTTCCTTCATCCATTTCTTTCAAAAATACCTCTCTAAATTTAATTGATTAGATCATATTCCAGTTACCAAAGCAGAAATATGGACTAAGTAAGTTGTATATTCAGATAGACAGAAAACTCATTTTAAAATTCTTATAACCATAACCAACTGGAGCATAAAAGGATTGATTTTTTTGAACGCTACTCAAAACTTAATATGAGAAGCAAGTTTGAGTTGACAAATTCGTAATTTTTTTTAGTGCTTGTTTACAACATTTCGTAGAAATGGGAGAATTTAAAAAAATTACAATTTTGAATTAACAAGCTTCTAAATATGGACATAACCTCAATTCTTTGAGTGGTTTTTGTCATGGTTCGATATGACATTTCGTCGTCTTTCAGAATGAATGTTGAAAGAATAAAAATTGTCCATTTTAAAAATTTGCTGGAAGGGCCGATCCTAGCGGGTGTGCAGCGCGTGCAACGCACCCGGGCGGCCGCATTTTATCAATCAAACAACGTTTTTCACTTGTTTTATTCCACACATTCATACATTTTATACATCTTAATTTGCATAATTCATATTAGAATTTCACTTTATGGAGCGTTGATTGAATTCTTCATTTTGATGAACTCCTGGAAGCCTTTCGTCAAACCGAGAATCTACTCCCTTTGACCGGGATGCCTGAGTTATGTAAGGTTTACATTGAATTTAACTTCGAAGTGGAACCATCCAACTTCCGCTTGGCAAACCTGAATCATATGCTACCATCCACATTGAATCTGTGTTCAAAGTAACGCTTATGCCAAATTCAATGTAAATGGTATCATGATTCCCATTTGGCAAGCGGAAATCCGTCACTTCCTTCAAGGTGAAATTCTTTGTCAACCAGGCATCACATTCAATTTCACAAACGGGAATCACATGCTACCATCCACATTGATTTTAGCATAGGCGTAACTTAGAACACAAATTCAATGGTAGCATTGATTTCTGTTTGCCAAGCGGAAATCTGTCACTTCCACTTTGAAGTGAAATTGAATGTAAACCTTACATGGTGGGTCCTCATATGTGCGTATTTCAAGCGGCGATTTTGCGTTTTGCGATATGATTGGTTCGTGATATGCCCGCCGAAATTATTTGAAAAAATTGCTTCTTAGGATGCCAGAAAAGCTGGTTTATTGTTAATTATTAGGTAACCTTTGTAGGACTGATTTATACAGGATGTATTTGAAGTCGGGGTTTTCCTTTTAACACTGTATAGATTGCAAGAAAATGAGAAAAAAATTCTAATAAAATTATGTCCGAAAATGCTTTTTTTCCGAGATACTTAATGTTTTGAGAAAAAAAAAACTTTTTTTGACAAAACTTTCTCACCACTCCAGATATTCCCACAAAATTTGGTACACTTCTTTGAACCATTAAATTACATTTTTTGATGTTAAAGATTTGAAAAATATATCAACCGATGCGAACCTACTCCACTGCTTTTTCTGAAAATCAATATTATTTTGGAAATATTCATTCACTTTGGAGTTAATTTATTTAGTCTCTTGTTATAAATAAAAGCCATTTTGATTCATGGCAAAATCTGATATAGTGTGATTAATTTTTTTATTTTATTTTTGAGTTTTCGAGAAAAGGTTATTTGAGAAATTTGCTTCTTTTATCACATCCTCTACCATGTTTAAAACCCCAACTTCAAATACACCCTATATACTTTGTGTTTCACGAGATTCATGCTGAAGTACTTTGTGTTATCAGATTATATTTTCCATATACTATTGTTTTGTATTTGTAATAATGTTTTATTTTTAATCCTTAGACGGGTAGATGAATTTATTTCATCTTTAGGTATAATTAAAAATATAAAACGTTATCTAGTGCCGGGGGCGGCACATTAGGTCTTTGCACGCGGGCGGCAGACACCCTAGGATCGGCTCCGATTGCCGGATAAAACTGATGGGTCATTCTGTACAGATGAAGAGAATATTTAAAATTTTTCCTCTTCGCTATAGTTGAGTTCGGCATTATCATCGCAGATACGACAGATTTTTAGTCACGTGATAACAGTAAAAACATATACCACCAAATCACGTGCCGGACTATTGCGTTCGATCAAAAGTAGCTGAGCACGTCATCTGATCGTGTATGATTTGACTGTTAACGCGTCAACAACAAAAAGTAAGTCTCACCTAAATTTGATTAATAAAAAATTGTAATTTGTTTCAAATCAATAAAAAGTTGAAAAAGTTCTAAGATAAGAATAAAAATTTTTCATTTTAATTAATGGAATCTACATTTTAAATATTCCCGGATAAAACTGGGTCACCCTGTAGAACTATTCGTTTCGATATTCTCAATAATTTTTGAGAAGGTCCCCGTTAAGTGTATCTTAGGCAAAAATTAGCATCATCTCTCTACAAAAGGACCAAAATCACTTCTTCATTAGTTTCTAAAAAAATTCTCTTTTTCATTCAAAAAGTTGATTTTTGAAATTCATAAACTTCGTTTTACTTATACCTCAGAACAAACTGGAGGTGCTCCAAAACAACTCAACCTTATCCATTGAACGGGGATATAACATTGTACTCAACCTTGCCGACCTCACTTCATGCAAATACAGAATCTTCAAAAAACTAGCATCTTTAGGATACAAACTTGTACGCCCTGAACAACTCATCCTTAAATTATCAAAACAAAAAAAAGTGGAAAAAAGACAATTGGAGGAGGAGGAATTGTGTGAAACGAAAAAATATAGGATAGAAGAAATTACTCACATAGACGAATGTTGCCAATCACAAACAAATGGTTATATTGACAATATTTTTCGTGAAATGACGTCTATAATGCCGCAGGATGATACTGCAGATTATGACCGTTCAACTGCGGATTACTGTGTCAATTATCCTACAAATAATTCAAGAAAGGATGCAGATTTCAACCTATTTGTTTGGTAAGTCAAAATATCTACGATGTATTTGATTATATAGCCAATTGATGTTTTAGTGAAAACGATATTCTGAACCTCAAAAGTTTCAGGCAATCGGGAATTTACGCCACTTGCGTTGATGACGTGGCATTTTATGAGTTTGGTGAAGTGCATGTTCCATACTTGTTATGAATTAATAAAAATGTTAAAAGTATTTATTATTGTTTTATCCAAAGTCAAAGCAATTAGTCCCCAGTACAGCGTAGTATTTTTGACATCTAGGGGTTAGTGTAGGGCTTCGCGAGACCACAACACTAGTCTTGGTCTTGGTGACAAGACCGAGACCAAGACCAAGACCTGAACATTTTCTCGAGACCAAGACCAAGACTTGACGTTCAAGACCAAGACTCTACCTCGAGAGTCTCGTCTTGGTCTTGGTGTTGACTAGAAAAATCGTCAGAATAAATATTAAAATCTGCTAAATTCTTCGGAAATATATTATGCAATTTTCCAATTCACAGTAGGTATTATAGAAGCAAATCATCGAAACGAATATTCGTTAATTTGATCGCCATTTTTCAGTAGATTTCGTGAAAAATAAGCAGCTCCAAATTTATCATCTGAATGTGTATTTTTTACTTCACGAAAAATGATCATAATATTCCATCTAATCAAACAATGACAATATTAAAAAAAATATATATTGAACTGTATCAAATTATAGATAAATATAAAAAAATGCTTAAATCATCAAGAAGTAATGTAAAATGAAAAATAAATAATGTGTTGATGAATATTGAACCAAAGCTATGAGGAATATATATAAGTATAAAGAACATTTTTTCAAAAGGAATGGACAATTTGCATACATTTTCAAATGACTTGAAATTTTATATACGTATTCTGCACAATATTTGAAAGTCATCAGCGAAAAAATTTTTCCAAAATACCCAAAAATATACTAAATGTATGAAATAAATTCAAATGCAAATTTCACTGTATGGTCAAAAACCTTTTTCTCTCGAGAGAGCTATTACCGTCAATACGCCAGAAGGAGATAGATAATGTATTCTGTGACGTCGTGCATGTTGATTGGCGCTCTTTAATCGGTGATTACTACATTATTAGAGGTCGTAGGTTGATTTTTTAAACATCAATGGCATCAGTACTTAATACTAATCCTTATATTTATCATATTTCCAAAAAATGTACAAATTGTCCATTGTACATACTTATTATTCTCTATATCAAAAACTGTGCTAAACTCGATTGATAGAATAATATTTATTGTGCAACATTGAACAATATTTACATTTTAACAATATTACACAAAAGGTGATATTCGCACAGAGCGTTCTTCCATTGATCGGTAGACTTGATAGTCAGCGCTGTCATTTACACAATCCCCGCATCTCGGTAGAAATGGCAGCGCTGTCAGTTACACAAACCCCGCATCTCACATAAAATAATCAAAATCTACTCAATGTGAATAGCCGAATAAAATGCAAAATAAGCTGTGTCGTGAAGCTTTTCAGAAACCCATGTTTGGCCTGGATGCCCAGATAGGTTTATTCTTACGGTTGAAATGAAGTAGATCCCGTATAATTTGGCCCAATAGGCAATAAAATATGCAAATCATTCACGATGAAGAAAAACGCTCCAAAAATAGACGTACCTACGTTTTTGACGTCAAATGCTATATATAAAAAAAAACTGAGTGAAAAGAGACAAAACTGCTGTTCCTTGCAGCTTGTTCGAATCGTACGGCCATCCCAGGTAATAATAAACGATCAGGAAAGCAGATGTCTCTTTTTGTAACTATAATACCGTACGTATGTCTTTAGCATTTTCAGGACGTTTTTCTTTATTGACAATGGTTTGCATATTTCATTGCTTTTTAGGCCAAACAATACAATAGCAATGTATTTTTTTCTTCGGTTCAGGATTGCGATTTTAAAGAAACATCTACTGATTAACGTTTTATGGAAAACAACTATTGTAGGCTTGTTTTGCTTTGAGTATATGAGATATGTATACTTTGAAAATTCGGTACATATTTTTTTCAAGACGAAGACCAAGACTAGACTACCAAGACCAAGACCAATACTGTGCCAGTCTTTTCTTGGTCTTGAGATATCGGGACCAATAACAAGACCAAGACCACATTTATTTTTCGAAGGCGTGTCACCCTGCCCAAGGAATTGCAGATGAGGGTTTGCTTATACGCCTAATAAGTGTCCCCCCCAAAAACAAATTTGACATGAGTTGAGTACACTACTTTCACGCACTTCACAAAAAAAAAGTTTATACGAAAAAAAGAATTACAACAAATATGGATTTGTTCTGTACTATGAAAAGTAAAAGGCAAAAATCCCAACCATGTAATTATCAGATTTCAATATTTATATGCTATGATAATGCTTAGTTAACAAAATGTGTGTCTTTAAACTTAAATTATGGTAGCGGCGTGACCTCGGGCGATGACCTGGAGTTGGTTCATATACCTTTAAAATAAAATTATAGGTATATGAGTTGGTGTCTGAGTGTTTTATGTTTATATCCCACTGAGCAAAATAACATCGCAATCTCGTTATATTTTTGTTACTCGTAACATTGGTACATTGTCCAAAAAGGATTTGTTTTGGCGCAACCACGGAGCCGCGTGGTCGTGATGTCCGCCAACATAACAAAATCGCAGTTATGTTAACACATTAACGTTCTTGTTCCAATATACTATTACGGAATAGGTACGTTTTTGAGATGTTTTTATGACCGACTTTGCAGAACGTTATAACAGTGGTACTTTAAGAACGTTAATGTTTCCAAACTAGGTATAACAGATCCAGACGTGTTGTTTTACAATACCTAACAATACTAATATATTATGATCTATCGAGGAATCGATAATAAAATATAATTTGTTCTTTTAAAATATTTGTTAACAAAAAAAAAACTCCTCTCAACCATGCATATGATGATTGAAACAAAAAAATATTGTTATAAGAGCCGTGAGTGATATTCAGGTCGTTAATTTTTTTGAGTGATCCGAGATTTTGGTGAAATCTGGAGTATATATAGCTTATAAAGGCGCGTAAATGAATTAAGAACGCATTCGCATTCAAGAGATTTGCAAATTGGTATAGAACAGTTTGAGAGTTTCCTTCTGATAATCTATATTATATTATTGTCCACACACATGTACTTATCAATTCAACAGAAGCCAGTGTAGGATACTTCTCACAATTACAATTTTGTATGAGATATTTGTCAAAAAAGATGATAACAGAACGAACTGATGAAGTGAAAAGCAAAAGATGGCGTTGCTCATGTTTTTCATTTTTATAGGTTATGGCGTTGTTTAATAGCGTTTTCGATCTACATTGCTCCCGACTGCTCTCACATCGCTTTTCGCTGGAGCAGTGACGTCACAGATCTCCGCGGGCGCAATCCAAATCCACAAGTGGGCACTCCATCAGCGATCCGTTTTTCTAGATCGAACACGCTTGTCGCGTTTGCTCGTCTTTACATATTACCTACCCTTTTTAATTTTTAATACAGACTTGACTGTACCTACTTGCCACTTCATATCCGTATATTTAGAATTCAGACAACACTTCCTGAGTAAACTACTTCTCAATTTTTGCTTTTTTGATGCACTCTCATACTGGAATTTTGCTGAAATATTTTAAAAGAAGGAAGGAAAAAGTTGAATTTCTTCCTCCGAAGAAGATGAACTAGAGGACACCCACTTATCCAGCTCTGTTTTTTCCCTTTTATTATGCATATTTTCACAAGACGAAGATTGATGTTCGATAAGCAAAAGTTGGGTAAAATTTTCTGTTTTGATCCAACTCCTTAATCCGTCGAATTTTATGGATCAAGAGGGAGCAATCCTTGAGGGATTGATTAGTCAAATCGAACATGCCGATCCGTGCGGGAGCAATGCTCCGTTTTAAATCCCGTTTTAAATCGAACACGCAAATCCTTGAAGGATTGATCTCTGATCACTCTAGAGCGGTTTTTGAGCGTAGATCGAAAACGCTATTAACGGCACCGGTATGTTATTGCTAGAAATGTAACAAACAGCTTTTGTTCTGAAATTCTTTACACATCAGGGCGTTTCTATAAGGAACTCTGATCACTGAAACAATTCCGTTGCAAATCAACCGTTTCAGGGATGTAAACAAGCTAATATGTTATTCGATAAAACATGATGTTTCGTGTTTCGGTTTTATAAACGTTTAGTACATAACGTAACAATCAAATTCAACTAGATATTATATAACAAATAACAAGATCTCAGCGATGTTAATTACAAAACGTATTTCACAATAACATGAATGTGTCGGTACTAGCAAGTTATACTGATAATGTATTGACTTCATACTCATAATTCACATCCTATGGATGTTATTATTTTAACGTTTAAGAAAATCGTTATAGGGAGTTTTTGAACCTCGGAAGTTCCATAAATGCAATGTTCCAAAAATAACGTTTATTTTCAAGTTCCCTCAAATTAACGGTACCAAACGTCGCAATGATGTGGTTTGCTTAGTGAGATGACATTAAATGCCCAACAATGCTATTCGTTTCGATAGGCCACCCTGTATAATTGAGTACGTGTATAGTTAATGATTATACATACAGTGTCGCTTATATGTATGAGAACGGTCGAATATTGGTTAAACTATACGATCCATACTGGGAAAAGTTGAAGGGTTTTTGAATATCTGATAGTTCGTAATAACTAGAACTATACAGGGTCTACCATAAAGTCGTGGATCAACAAAGTTGCATTTTTTAAAATGAAACCCCCTGTATATTATTGGATATTTCAAGTATTGCTTAAATTTTGAGTCGAAATTATGATACACATGACGTTCCAAATTCGTTTCGAGTTATCGTGTTTTATAAATGACATTTATGCATCTTTGCCAAGCTGTAAAACTAAAACTGTTCAAGATGGACAAAAACGATCTGTTCTTGTCTTAACTTTCCAAGAGAAATCCAAGGACATAAAATTAATTCTTCTTAAAAAATGTTAAAATGTGTCGAAAAAAATCGATAGGTTGACAGTACCTTTTGTTCAAATGACAGAATAGCTCTTGAAAAGGTGAGGTGAGAAAGTGCAGACCGTTTTTCTCTATCTTAAACCGTTTGAGTTTTACAGCATAAGATAAGATGCAAAAATAGCATTTATAAAACGCGATAAGTAACTCGGAAACGGTTGAATTCAGGCACATTACGTGTATCACAATTTTTGCTCAAAATTGAAGGATGAATTTAAATATCCAATAATATACAGGGGGGATTCCATTCAAAAAAATGCATCTTTGATGTTCCACGATTCTATGTACAAGATATTTCAAACCCTTCAACTTTTGCATTTAACTTTTTCCAGTTGCTCTTATAGTTTAATTAATAATCAACCGTTCTCATATATATCAGCGACCCTGTATACAGGGTGCCACAGATTCGAGTGTATGCATGGGGATCTCAGTTATTATAAGAGATACAGGGTCAATTAAATGGATGCAAAGTTTTGCATTTTTATGCTCAAACAAATGCCATTTTAAAATTTGAAAAATTACGACTACTTCCGAAGGTAAGATTAGAAAAAAAAAACGAGATTTCGCAAGAACGTTATTATCATTTCTTGAGTTTATTCAAGAAGATATTTTAAAATGAATTTCACTTTCTCATTATTCTCATTGTCACTTTTTCTCCTGTACAATACCGACGGTATCAAATTAAAAATCTGACGTTTCATCTTTCAGCGGCCATCATCAAGTTAATTTTTTTAAATAGGTACAGACCTGGGGGTCAATTCTTGGGCATTCGCAAATGTTAAACGTATACGCAATTGTGCGATCAGCATTTGAAATAACATGGTGATCGCATTTTTGCGTTTCAAATTTGCGAAGGGTCAAGAATTGGTAGGCTGGATTTTTTATTTTATTTTTAGTTGTATTCTGACATCCTTTAGGCATTGAGGTATCGCAACCGTCGAAAAAAATACTCATCTAAAAAATAATACCTGAGAAAATTAGTAAGGCAACCCTTGTCTCCCTATATAACACAGTTTGATGTTTGGTTCATCAATCCATCTTCAATTGACACGTTATTCTTATGAGAAAACCTGCACAACTAAACAAAACTAATTGACCGAACCAAAATCGAAATAACATCCAATAACGATACATTTAATAAAATTTAATTCAAACTAAAAATGACACGGAAAATTAAAAAAAAAAATCATATAAAAAACTCAATTTCCGTGCAAATGTTCAGAAATATTGCCATTTAAAAAAATGTATTGAAAATAACAATAATAGGTGAATAATAATCGAAAATATTGAGGTTGCTAAGGCAACCCATTAATCTACACCTTTATCTAATCACCTCAATGCCTCAAGGACGTCAAAAGATAACTAAAAATAAAATAAAAAATGCAGGTCCATATTTAAAAAAATGAAGATGATGATGGCAGCTGAAAGCCGAAGCGTCAGTTTTTCAATTTGATATCACCATCTTATAGAGGAGAAAAAGTGTCAATGACAAAGTGTAATTTATTTTGGAAATATATTTTCAAACAAACTCAGGAAATAATTAAAACGTTTTTGCGAAATTTCTGTTATTTTCGAATATCTCCGGAAGTAGCTGTAGTCGGATTTCTCAAATTTCTCAATGACAAAGTGTGGCCATGAAAATGTTTCGGAATTTTCCAAGATTCGAAGCGACATTTTTTTTAGTTTCAATGATTGCGCAGCTTTGCCTTCATTTGATCGTTGTTGTATCTCTTATGGTTAACGAGTTATCAATGCTATACACTCGAATTTTTTACACCCTGTCTACATATACAGGGTGCGCCAAGTTAAGTGCCTATTAAAATAACTCGAGAAATAAAGCGATTGGGATTCTGAAAATTGGTATGGTGACATTTTCATTGATGCTCTATTTAAATGAAATACTAGCGAAGTTGCGTGAGTAGGTGTCAAACTTCGACCATAAAACAAAACTCGCTTGTTTCAAATGGGACATCCTATTTATATTATCACATTTTTGGATTCTACGTAAAATTCTGAGCAGATTTGATGTATCATATGTCCTATAACGTTTTTGAAATATGTATTTGAGTTTTTATGTCAAAAATTACGTTAGTATGTTCCTATTTAAATGTATTTTTTTTGTAAAAGAAAGCCTTTTTTATCTAATTGGTGTTGGATTTCTTGTTGAAAGGGACTTACTTTGAAAGATTTTCCAAAATATTTTGATAAGAAGTATTACAGGGTGGTCAAAAAATAAGTTCATAAATGAAATTGAAAAAACTGCCACAAATCATTATTTCGTATTGAAACCCTAAAATGTTATCATTCTATCTCAATGAGCATTAAAAATAAAGATTCGTTAATGCTATTAGTGAGGTAGAGGTACAATTTCACAAAATGCTTATTTTGAAATCCTTCAAAGTCCATTCAACCACATATCATTCAACTACGAATTCAAACATATTATTTATTCCATCACGATTCTAAAATGAGAATTTCGAAAATATATAACCCTGTAATGTATACAGTGTAAGTTTCCCAAAAAGTTCTATAGGTACATAAGTTAGTATATGTAAACTTTTCATTATTAATTTTACGAAAAAAGTTATTCTTTATAAAATACGAGATTTGCCAAATTTTATTTTCGCTCAACAGTGAAGAACCATTATTTGTGACGAAATCGAAAATTGCTATTGAGAAAAGTTGATAAGAATTGAAAACTACATCATATTCAAATGTCTGTTTACACCTATTCTCGATGAACATCTGGTTTTGTTATTTTTTATATTTTTTTGAACTTTGTTTCGTATGAGAAACGTTTTTACTATTAGGTAATTTTACGAAAAAAGTTATCCTGACTATTCTTTTTTGAAATATCTTTTGTTTGTATCTGAGAAACCACCAATCTAAACAAAACCTGACTAATCGAATAGGTTAATTGGATATTTGTACGTACTTATAGTTTTCCATTCTAATCAAATTCAAATGACAATTTTCGATTTTATCATAAATAAAGGTACTTTATGTACTCTCGAGCGAAAATCAACTTTTTTGAGAAACCTCGTATATGACTGATAGCATAGCGTTTGATGGTTGCATTTTAGGTCTTGGACCACGCAGAGCTTTTTTCAAAAAATAAACTTTTCTTTGTAAATAATAAACATTTTTTTGGTCAAAATAACACAATAAATGACTAACGTGTTTAAAAAACGTTTTCTTTTAAATTGAAAGAAAAAATCATTTTTAATTTTTATTTTGCTGTTTCGTTAGTTAGGTACCCATTTAAACAACTCATTCAAGTGATTTTTAGTGATTCGACTTTTTTTCAAAATTGTGGATTATAAGGTGTTGAGATTTTGGACAGCGATGAAGACCTGTTTTCAAATTATGAATCTGAATAAAATATAGGTTTATTGATTTAGTTTATGGAATAATATTTGAGTTTGATTTTTTTCAATTACTGTATGTGTTGTTGTATTTTAAAACGAAAAAAGCAAAAAAAATACCCGATTTTTTAGTAAGAAAGGAAAAAACTTTAAAAAAATGTTTTTTTTTTTTTAGGTTTTCTTCCGAGGTTAACAACAAATAAAGCTTTTCCATGCTGTCATTGGAATAAAAAAAAAACTCTGGGTAATAACTATAGCTTTGTTTTGGTTCCAAGTTATAGCCAATTCCAAACACTTCTAGAACCATTTACACATACGCACTTCATTATTACCATGGTAATATTCAAGTGCGCATGTGTAGTTAGGTTCTAGAACTATTCGGAACTGGATATAATTTAGAACCAAAACAGGGCTTATAATTTGTTAAGGAACCAAAAATGATACGGTATCTATACTTGTATGCATAAAACTCTAGTAATAACTACGTTTATTTGGTTCTGGTTTCTCTCCCCAGTAGTAGAGAGAAAACGCTATTCAAATTTCTTGAACGCACCCAGCAAATTCACGAGTTCTGTGAGGCCCTCAATTTCATTATAAAGTGGAACTGTCAAATTTTAGCTTGGCAAACGGGAATCAGATAATATGCTACCATCTACAATAAAAAATTTTTTTGCGCGCAAAAGCACTAATTTTCGCGCACAAATGCTCGATTGCGTGCAAAACTGGCAGCTGGAAAGCGGCTAAGGCCACAAGATTGATGAGACACCGTATTCTCCGTTCATACTTGAACGCGTTCAAGGTTTGACGGCGTTTAAATACCAGATTTTGCATACGAACGGCCCGTATTCTCCGTTCGTACTTAAGCTCGTTTAAGATTTGACGGCGTTCAACTACAAGATTTCGTATGCACCGGCGAAATCAGACACGTTCAAGTCGGTTAAACGCATTCAAATTTAAACGCCCGGATTGGAGTGTTTAAGGATTTAAACGGCTTCAATTTTGGCGGAAGATGCGTGCGTCTTGAAAAAATATATCATGACATAATTTAAACTAATACCACTGAACATATTATTTATTATATGTATAATCGATATTCGGTGCTGATACCTGATTGTTTTTCATCCCACTGTGTGTGTGTTTATTTTATTTTTTACTAGGAGGAGTCTGCATGAAGACGAATTACTTCTTGAAGCCGATATTTTCGACATAATATTAGTTTTTGCATGGATTCACATAAAAATAAAAAATACTTTGAGCCATTGCAATAATTCAATGAACGTTATTATGTCATTTTTCAGGAGATTTCATTTCTTTTGTGTTATCTACAAAGTCAGCAATGCCATAGTGTGGTTTCAAGATAAATCAAAATGCCATTTGCAATAATTGATGAAATAATTATATAAAGTACAAAATGGTTTTATTTAAATAATATCACGACAATAAAGACGGCTCTGCTTACGTGAATTGACGCAGACACAAATATTAAACTTGGAAAAAACTTTATATGGCGGAAATAGTTCAATATAATAATAAGAAAATAATCTCCAAACATATAAATGCCTTTGAGATTTTTGTGTGGTTCACTTCTGCATGATCATTATCAAATATGGATATTTTTTAATCATCCTGAATAAAAATCTCATTTCTGATGATTTTTCGTTTTGTTCCTTTCTGCATCAAGATCAAGATAAAGCATAATTACGTCCATGTATTAAAACAATAGTTATTTATCAAAAAATATTTAAATTATTTCAAATATACCATGCATTATGTGAAGTTTATATTCAATTTCACCTCGAAGAGAAAGTGACAGATTTCCGCTAGCCAAACGGGAATCATATGGTACCATCTACATCGAATATGTGTTCAAAGTCACGCTCATGTAGATGGTAGAAAATGATTCTTGTGTGGCAAGTGGAAATTTATCACTTGCACTTCGAAGTGAAATTGAATGTAAACCAGGCAATAATGTCAACTGTCAACATCATATGGTCACCAATCAACTTGAATACCACCAAAATGTTCCCAAATTTTCGACGTTGCCGACCTTTCTCTAGGTTTAACTAAACGTTGCGAAAATTAGCACGGTGCATACCAAGAAAAAGTCGAGAACGTTTAACTATTTGAACGCGTTTAGTTGAATGCGTTTATCTGTAGAATCGGAGAATACGGGCCTTGTATTTAAACGCCGTCAAGTCTTAAACTCGTTTAAGAGTTGACGGCTTTTAAATACAAGATTTCGTATGCAACGGCGAAATTAGACAAGTTCAAGTCGGTTAAACGCATTCAAAGTTAAACGCCCGGTTTGGAGCGTTTAACCTCCATATGCACCGTAGAAATCTGATCCGGATGAAGACTTCATCGCGATTATTTTCCATTAGGTGGTATGGAAGATAATCGCGATAAAGACTTCATCCGGATTAGATTTCTACGGTGCATATGGGGGTAAGAAGGCCATTTCCACTCAATCGAGTTTAATATTTCAATTATCTGGAGAAGAAGTACGTTCAATATACTAATGAAAGGGGAGGTCGCTTTAAACGAAAAATATCTTATGCCCCGAAATTTGTTGCAAACGGATTCCAATTATTCAAATTTCCCGCAGTTTTAAGCACCAATCATATTTTAGTAGTCGCCAAGTTTACCAATAATATCACTTGCGACTGGATGTAGCTCCCGCTCCCACATGCATAACAATCCTTTTGTCCAACACAACTCTGCGGTGACAGCAGCTGGACAAACTTTGACAGTTTTGCATACAAAACTGTCAACATTTACCCAGCAGCTGTGACCGCTGAGCCATCGCTGAGCTGTGTTGGACATAGGTAAATGTTGTCGTACATATTCAAAGATATTCGCGGGATTTTCAAATATCTTGCGCTGTTTATTATTCGATAACATGGTCAATTTTCAGCTAGATATTTTTCACAGCAGATAATTTTTCAGGAAAGTAGAGGAACGTTTTGACATTATGAGTAAGTCTCAACTTTGAAGTTCTTTTATAGTTATTAAAAACTATACATTCCTATATTATGCATAATAATAGGGGTTTATAAAATATAAGGTGTAAGAAATCTGGTAAAAATGGCTTGATCGATGTCAACCGTTTTTTAAATTCAAATGAACTGCAAAAAAAGTTGAAAACCGTTGATAACCTAAATAATGACTTTAATTGTTTGGAGACTACAAATTATCACTTAAACTCTTGTTACTTTTGTGTGTCCATATGAATATTTCACATTTTAGTTATTCTCATCGCAGTAACATAAACATATTCTTGGAAGATTATAAATATACAATGTTAGGAAAGATTATCAGAACGTTCGATCATATCGGAATTAAAAATGTTGTTAAAGTTGAACTTTTTAACGTAAAACCCTGATGAATGTAGATTATTGATTATTACTTATTTTGATCGTCCATTCCGAGATATCGGCGTTTCAAGTCGTGATCTCGTAATAACTGATAACAATTCAAAATTCGTGAGATGTTGAATTCACTTCCGAATTTACCATAGAAACAAAAGCAGAATATGCATGACGTACCATATGTTATTATTAACATTACCTTTTGTTTTTTACTTCTGCTAAAATTCTGGCAGAATTAACTTGTGATACTCAATAAATTCAGTCAAAAATTAGTCCTATCTCCAACCACAAAACGTAATACACAAAGAAAAACATTTCGAAATAAATTCATCAATTGCAAAGTGTAATCCGGTGTAGGGTGTAGGTACTCTTTAACATATTTTTATGAAAATTCATGAAAAGAACCTTCAAACTTTTTTGGACATTTGAATTTGAAATGTATGTATCTACCTTTATCATTAATTTTTCACAAATAGCAAAATTTCACACAAAAACTGTAAATTGAAAACGTATTCTAATTTAATTTAAAGATTTATGATTAATAACAAAATTAAATCACGGAACAAAGCTATTTCATTTATGATGATTCTGGATTCCGATAAGATACAATCAAAATTTAAATCAAAATAAACAACCTCCCCCACTTACTCCCAACCCAGCAAACAGAGAAACGGCAACATTGTTGCAACGGTAGCTACATCCAGCCGCGGGTCTCCGGTTTGGAAAAGTTCGTTTGGCAACATTGTCTATGACTAGCCTATCACAGATTAAGGCGGATAACGTCATCGGCATAACGTTCAAAGTGAATTTTAGTGTTTTCCCGGTGCGTAAAAAATCGGTGAAAAAAAAATTGAGCTCATTTTTGTCTGCTCTTTCTGATAAGCAAATAAAAAAATAATGAGAATGGCCTATTATGCGTGCGTGTTGAATTCTTGAAAAAATATATCATGACATATACGCGGGCGGACCATTTTAATGATTCAAAGAACGTTATGTCATTTTTCCGGAGATTTCGCTTTTTTCGTGTTATCTACAAAGTCATCGATGCGATAGCAGATGTCTCTGTTGATACATCAAAATACCATTTGCAATAATTGATGAAATAATTAAAGTACAAAATAGTTTTATTCAAATAATTCCTATTACGTTTCCTGATATTTTTGGGATGTCCGTAAAATAATTAAGTTCACCACGTGTGTGTAATTTTATTTTAATTCCTTAGCTTCTTGTCCTTTTTCCACATTATCATTTTATCAATTGATGAAATTATTGGTGGTGCTGAGCGGGGACAAGAAAAATCAAGCCAAAATCGCGTAAGAAAAATTAATACTTCTATGCGTAAACACATACGGAAATGCATGGACGCAGACACATATATTGAACTAAACTTGGAAAAAACTATAGGGGTTTAAACTTTATATGGCGGAAATAATTCAATATAATAATGAGAAAATAATCTTCAACCATATGAATGCCTTTGAGATTTTGGTGTGTTTCACTTCTGCATTATCAAATACGGATGATATTTTTGACTCATCCTGAATAAAAATCTTATTTCTGGTGATTTTTCGTTTTGTTCCTTTCTGCATCAAGAGTAAGCATAACTACTTCCAAATGTCAAAACAATTATTTATCAAAAAATATTAAAATAGGTATACCATGCTACATGTAAAGTTCATATTCAATTTCACTCAGAAGAAAAAGTGACAGATCTCCGCTAGCCAAACGGGAATCATATGGTACCATCTTCATCGAATCTGTGTTCAAAGTCACGCTCACGCCAAATCAATGTAGATGATAGCATATGTTTCTCGTTTGGCAAGCGGAAATTTATTACTTGCGCTTCGGAGTGAAATTGAATGTGAACCAGACATTAATGTCAACTGTCAACATCATGGTCTCCAATCATATACTAGTTTTATAGGTATATGCATATACCTATAAATAGGTATATGGGTATATGTTTCCAATCAACTTGAATACCACCAAAATGTTCCCAGAATTTCCAATGTTGCCAACCTTTTTCTAGGTTTAACTAAACGTTGCGAGAATTAGGCCCGTATTCTCCGATTCTACAAATAAACGCATTCAACTAAACGCGTTCAAATAGTTAAACGTCCTCGACTTTTTCTTGGTATGCACCGTGCTAATTTTCGCAACGTTTAGTTAAACCTAGAGAAAGGTCGGCAACGTTGGAAATTTGGGAACATTTTGGTGGTATTCAAGTTGATTGGAGACCATATGATGTTGACAGTTGACATTAATGCCTGGCTTACATTCAATTTCACTTCGAAGTGCAAGTGATAAATTTCCCTTTCTATTCTATCTATCATTGGTTATACGCAGTATTGATTATTCCAAGGATATACTTATTGGATTATAGAATCGGCCCTTAGTCGAAGATTGACGAAGGTATAGTCTATTCATGGCTTTCCTGCGGTCACGTCACAGTATTTGACGTTTGGCAGTATGTCGTATATTGTCGTATCGTTCTACATTTGTCAAATTGAAAATTGATCAGAAAGACCCTCGTCGGACAACTGTTCACTGTTCGAGTTCGAATAGTCGACTGTCGACTGTGTGGATCAAGACATCAAAGGGGACAATCATGGGGAAAAGGAGAAAAAAGAACACTGGAAGTGAAGAGGAGGATGATGGCTGCAACATGAAGCATAGCAGTACTTTGAATTAAAATCAAATAACAGTCGGAATGTGAATCCAAAGGTGAGTGAATGCACATGCACATTTATCCCTCCACTGACTCCTCCAATAACTTTGCTATCCCTAACACTAACATTTCCATAAAAGGTCAGGATGCTTTCATTCACAACTCTCAAGTTGCCACTACATCAAATTATGGAAAAAAATACTAAGCGTCGATGCATTTAACGAATTTTTAGAACAATTTGAGCTTGTTAAGAAGGAACTTGATGTCAAAAATAAAAAACTTGATAATCTACAAAAATATATATTACTCACTTGCATAATAAAATTGACAATAATGATAAAATGGACATTTCTAATGAGCAGGATAAAATAATTATTGAAGATAATGCTAATTTTCCAAAACTTAAACAAAATGTAGTTGTCAATCCCATTAATAATATCCAAAGTCCTAATCCTTGGTCAAGCTACAAAATGAGCAGGACAAAAATAAACCTAACTCTGCAATTTTTAACAAATCAAAAATACCACCAATTATTTTGAAGTCTAATATCAAAGAATGGCCAAGAATTTTTAAATCCATTGTCGAAAGTGGAATCGCTGTATGTGCTTCCGATGTGAAAAATTTCAAGTTCAGTTCGGGAATTGAAATTTCCACAATTGATTCAGATCAACACAGAAGTTTGACCAAATTTTTTCGGGAACATGAATTTGAATATCACACTCGTTTTTTACAAGATGAGAAAAAAATGAATCTTATAATAAGGGGAATGGATAAGGACATAGATATAAATGATATTAAATCAGCTTTAAATGAACTTAGCTATTTTCCAACTGATATATAAGTACTGGCTAAAAAGTGGCTACAAGAGGGACTAGTTAAGATACTGATCGAAAACACAAGGCGAATTATTGCTAAAAGAATCCAATCTGATATTTACAGCAATTCAAGTAGAATTACAAAAAACTACCCCGGATTATATTAGTCAATGTCACAATTGTCAAGGCTTTTGCCATGCTCTGAATTCTTGCCATGCGAAACCTGTGTGTCATGTGGGGAGCCCCATGCCTTCAACTGGGCTTTCTGCAAGAAGAACCCGAATTTCTTGAGAAAGCAAAAGGCCAAAAAAATAATTGAAGCTCAATCGGAACCTGTGAACGCATCAAATAACTCTGATTCAAATGATAAACCAACTTATGCCAAAATCACCATGCCTAATTCTGATAATTCTAATAAAACTTCAAGTTTCTCCATCAATTTAAGTAGTGCCATGAATAAATTATCTAAACAACAATCTCCTCCAAATACTGATGCTCTTTTATTCAGAATTTTAGACAAAATTGAGTCTATGGAAAAAGAAATGAACCTCATTAAAATCACCGTTAATGATGTCAAAGCGAAATATTTATTACTCCATTCACATTTTCTGAAACAGAACACCTATTCAGAAACCGAAGATCCCATCGCACAATCCCACATTGAGTCAAAACCTGTTAATGAATAATCACATCTTTAATAATAAACTGGACATCAAAATAGTATCCTGGAATGCCAATGGTTTGCGCGGTAAAACAACTGAAATATCCGATTTTATTTCAGAACAAAAAATCGACATTTTACTACTTCAAGAGACCCATCTCACCCCTATTCTGAAATTCAACGTTCCGAATTTTAGTGTTTATAGGAATGAAAGATTGTTCAAGAAGGTAGGAGGTACAGCCATCCGAATCAACAAGGGAATTCCTCACAAAATCTTACAAAACAATCCGGATTTTCTTCTTGAATATACTGCAGTTCAAGTTTTATTGAGAGACCATAAATTGAACATCTATTCAATATACAAACCACCAAATGTTGATCTTAAGAAACATGATTTAGACTTCATATTATGTAGGTCTAATCTTCCTACATTGGCCGCAGGAGATTTTAATGCGAAACATGTAGATCGGGGTTGCACCAGAACAAATTCACAAAGCTAGAAACTTCGCAAAAACACGTTCAATAACCAAATCGAAATTTTATCACCTCCAGAACCTACACTTTATGATGCAAAAATTAAAAAATCGGATATTTTAGATAATGCTCTACTCTCAGGGATTCAATCTCACGTCCATATAAAAAATCTCCATGCGCTTCCTTCCGACCATGACCATATAGAGTAATTAGAGTTGATCATTACAAATGGTGAAATTGAAATGATATCTTTCAAAAGAAAATTTACGAATTTTGTAAAATTCAGAAAACTACTACTACAGCAAAGTCGAATATTTAATTTAAGTAATATCCATGAAATCAATCAGGCTGTCCAAAGTTTGTCGTTTATAAGCGTTGTACGCTTATAAACGACAACATTGCTTTCTTTCACCACAAATGTCAAACCATCAAACCCCTTGGATCTCCCGCCTTACATAAGAGAGCTTATAAAAAGGAGAAATAAACTCAAAAATCTTCTAAATGAAAAAACGACAATGATGAAAGGAAAACAAACTGACAAACGACATTAAAATATCAATCAATGAATTCAAAAATGAAAACTTCCAGCATTACCTTGCAGATTTGACAAATTCCGACATTCAGTTCTGGAAACTACAAAAAAGCTTAACAAAAGCAAACAAAATCAGAGTTTATCCACCCATTAAAGACAAAGACAAATTTTACCAATTAGGCCAGGATAAAGCCAATATTTTTGCAAAAATGCTGCAAAATCAGTTCAGTCCAAATAATGATTTGGGAAATCCTGATTTAGAAAATACAGTTTCAAATCACCCCATCAACGTGAATAACAATGCAGATAATTTTCCAGACTCAAATATTGACGAGATCGATTTTACTAATATAGATGAAATTAAATGCATCATAAAATCCACTAAAAATTGAAAATCTTCCGGTTTTGACTTTATCACTTACAAGATTTCAAAAAGCTCACCGGATAACATTTTGGATGTACTCAGTCTCATTTTTAATGCATGCATAATGTTGAATTATTTTCCTGAATATTGCATGGAAAATGTCTATAGTTGCAATGATTCCCAAAAAATCAAAAGATTTGAACATCCCTACCAATCATAGACCCATTTCATTACTAAGCTCTATCAGTAAAATCTTGGAAAGAGTTTTCTTCGAAAGAATAAAAATTCAATGTGAGATCTTGAAAGCCATTCCGAATCATCAATTCGGATTCATGGAAAATCTCAATATAGTGCTGCAAATTGCCAGGCTGGTTGAGGGCCTCACTAAAGGCATGCAGGCCCGGAAACATTCTAAGGTTGTGTCCCTTGACGTGGAAAAAGCCTTCGACAAGGTCTGGCATGAGGGGCTCTTACTCTTGTATAAAATGGCAACATTGGGTTTTTTCAAGAGAATTCTCTTAATTTTCAAAAACTTTCTGTTTAACAGAAAGTTCAAAGTCAAAGTCAGAATTGGCAAATCATTTTCAGACAAATTCTCTCAACAGGCTGGAGTGCCTCAAGGTTCATCATTATCACCGATACTTTTCAACATATTTACGTATGACATACAAGCTCACGAGAATTCAGAGTTGGCTTTATACGCCGACGACACTATTTTTGCCAGTGCATATTGTGTCTCAACACTCAGACTAAGAATGCAAAATCATTTGAATGAATTAACTGACTATTTTGAGGATTGGGAAATTAAAATAAACGTTGATAAAACTCAAGCTATGTACTTATCAAATAAAAAACTTGAAAATCCAATTTCTAAACTGGAACTTTTTGATAAACTTATTTCTTGGGAGGATAATATTTCCTTTTTAGAAATCACAATTAATAAAAAATTAAGGTGGAGCCCTCACCTAGATTTGAAATTAAAAACTGCCAATATTTGTTATCAATCTTTGCATGAACTGTTGAAACCAAACAGCAAACTGAATATCAAAAATAAGATTCTACTATATAAGCAAGTGATTAGACCCATATTTTCTTATGGTCTAGGAGCAATATATTTAAACAAAACTCAATTGAGAAAGTTGCAGATTTATCAAAACAAGATTTTGTGAAGAATGAATCCCTTGCCGTGGTTTATCAGAAACTATGATGTACATAAAGACCTATCAGTAGAACCAATCCGGTATATAAGTCTGAATAATAACTACAGAATTGAAAATACAATCACGATGCATAAAAATCCATTGGTATCAGCATTGAAGCCAAATAAAACCACAAAGCCCAATCTAAAACTCAAAAATCTATGGGCAATGAGACTGCAGTCTGACCTGCAACCTTCACTTCCATACATTCCCCCTCCAACTCCCACCTAATCTAAGTATTTCCTTTCATATTCTTGCATAATCTTATTTCGTGCATTCACGAGCCAGGAATAATTGGAAAAGAGTCTCTGTACTAGTTCCTGATTAAATAAACTGTTACAACCTTCTCGGCCTTTTGGCTAAGCTCAAAGTGTAGAGGGACGACTCAATAACCATTGTCGACGTATGTATCCCTTTTGACAATGGCATTGAGGCCCTCCAGGTTGCAAGGGCCAACAAGGTGTAGAAGTACTCTGATTTGGCACATTCGCTGGAGAACGAGGGCTTTGACGTGAGTCTCCACGCTCTGGTGGTGGGTGCGCTGGGGTCATGGAACCAGCAAAACGAGACCAAGCTTCGAGCCAGTGGAGTGTCGCTTCACTACTCCAAGCTTCTTCGCAAGCTCATGGAGGGCGAGGCCATCAAATGGTCCCGCGACATCTACGTGGAGCACGTCACTGGGGTGAGACAGTACGGGATCTGAGTCGCTGAGCCAGAACTGAGAACTGAGAAGCTACGTATTTTTTTGTTGTTGTTCAGAATAAAGTATCGCGTCATATTTTATTGTTATTATAATTTTCTTTTCATTCATTTTTATTATATCCAAACCAAAGAAAAAACTTGTCAAACGCGCCTTGTCTGTACAAGATCTACTCACTAGTCATAATTTTTTTTATATTTTTGCTTTCCTTTATCTATTTGTCATTACATGTCAATTTCGGAACTTTGTAATAGGTTATTTTACTTCAGCTGCTCATAGAGAATCTGTCAATGCAAGAATTTCTTGAATAAACACATCAATACGCCTCGCATGCGGGGCCAGTTTATTAAACTGATTTTTGGAAATAGACGGAAGTTCGGGGCTTGCTCCACTTCTGTCACGGGTTGGCCTGGTATTGCAGTACCTCCAAGATTGGCCCATTTTAAGAAATTAAAATAAACCGTTCATATTTGATTGCAGTTATTGCGTTGAACATCGGATATCGGCTCGCGGCATTTCCGCGGTTTTTGAATTTTAGATGTCGCGCATATGACATGTACAGTCTGTTCATGGCTTTCTTGCGGTCACGTCACAGTATTTGACGTTTGGCAGTGTGTCGTAGATTGATCGCTCCACATGTGACATTTGTGAAATTTATCCGAAAGACCATCGTCCAGACGTACGTGATTTTTTTTTCAATGTGTAAGAGAGAAACAGAAAAGTATGACGTAACCGCAGGAAAGCCATGAACAGACTGTACAACGTGGATGTGCGTGAAGGGTGAAGGACACATGAATCAATCGCGACTGGATTGTTAACATGTTCAGTTTCATTATGTTAGTGTGTCTATTGAATTATACAAAAAATAATCTGATTATAATTTGTTGGATTGAGGCCCGTATTCTCCGTTGATACTTAAACTCGTTCTAGGTTTGACGGCGTTCAAATACCAGATTTTGCACACGAAATATTGTATTTGAACGCCGTCAAATCTTGAACGCGTTCAAGTATGAACGGAAAATACCGGACTGAATCGACAATATTTGGGGGTACCAGGGTGTACCTCTTGTACAAGGGGGAAATGGTTGACTGCTTCGTGTAAAGCAACTCAAACCGATTTTCCAATCCAAGGGTGGTTTTCTACTCAAATTTTTGATAAAAACCGGGCAAGAACCAAGGCGGCCTTCACGTTGTCTGAGCGTCGAGAGTGGAAAAGAGAAAGAGGATGATCTATGACAGACGACATCGAATTTTTACACATGTCAAAATCGTCAAGTGCCAGAATTTGACATGAGGCTAAAAATTATGACACATGATGTATGTTTCTGCAACATACTCCCCCCTTTTGAAGTTTTCTAACTTCAAACAAATGAAAATCTCAACAAAGATGAGTAGTAAATTGTAAAGTATGTAAATTGCAAAGTTGTGCATAGAAAAATTGGAGAAACACGATTTAAAAATCGTGGGAGTCTTGATTGGGTAGAGGACAAATCTTAGCAATACTTCGTACGCAAGTTCCATTAACCACTCTGATCTTACCATCAGATCCAGGATAAATTTCTATCACTCGGGTCAAAGGCCATTTCAGAGGGTTATCATCGTCCCTTAAGAGCACCAAAGCATCAACAGTCAAATTTGGGGAATCTTCAAACCATTTTGGGCGGTTCTGGAGTCTATTCAAATAGTCTATTGACCAACGTTTCAAGAACAACTGTTGAATCTGCGATATCATTTTTCAACATGGTAGACGATTGTCGGATAAGAGATATCATTTTTCAACATGGTAGACGATTGTCGGATAAATTTGTCACGTCTTTTTCTGGATGAGCTGTCAAACAGAAAGTGTCCATGGGTCAATGATTGAAAATCATAGGGGTCACTAGAAAGAGCGCATGCGGAGGGGACGTGAGTTCAAGATGGCTTCAATTTGGGTCAAGAATGTGTAGAATTCTTCGAAAGTTAGAGGTGTGCATGTTTCCAATTAGTCTGACAATGTGGTTCTTGGCGCTTTTTATCGCAGCCTTCCATATCCCTCCCCAATGAGGACTTCGGGGTGGTATAAATTTGAATTCAATTTCATTTTGGGTCAAATAATCTTTGATAGAGTCAGAATAATGAGTAGATTAAAAAAAGTCATAAAGTTACTTGAGTTGGTTTTTTGCACCCAAAAAGTTTGTAGCATTGTCGCTAGAAATAATTGTGGGATTTCCACGACGAGAGATGAATCGTTTGAGGTGAGGGTCATGCATGATAAAAGCTTCAGTAGTTAAACTGATGACTAATTCTCTATATTATGTAGTAATTGACGTTTTGCAGTATGTCGTAGATTGATCGCTCCACATGTGACATTTTTTTTTCAATGTATAAGAGGGAGACGGAAATGTATGAAGTAACCGCAGGAAAGCCATGAACAGACTATGTAGCATTTTATATCCGGAGCCTTCCGCAAATTTGAAGATTCCAACAAAAACGGACTAAAACACCGAGAAATATTTACCCTCTCTTCAGGTAAAGTAGCCATAATTTCTTCAATGGGCTGAGCACGAAAGCGGAAAAGTGACACAATTTCTCATGATTTTCTTGATTTCTCGTAATCCATTGAGGGGCCAAAACCTTAATCTGAAATTTGAGAGAACTGTCTGAGCACCAGCGGGTCCAAACGTTTGTGTTCCTGATTCAACATTAAAGAGACTACATAGTTGTGGGAGGGCAATAGAATGGGATATTTCTGATCGAAAGAAATGTTCGCGTTTGCCAATCGACCACCAACTCGTATTAAACCGTTTTTATTCAAAAAAGGGTTGAGCTTGATCAGGGTTTTATCATGGATTGGTCTCTTTTCGTGTAACTCGTGTATTTCTTTGGAAAATATTTGGATTGGAGATTTCCAACTATAGTGCGTTGCAGCTTTGAAAATCATGAAAATTTACTGAATAAATCAGTCCAAAAGTCTTCGTTTGGTGTCAAGGGTGTCAGGAAAGAAATGTTTCTTTCTTCAGGAAAATTGTCACAAGCTGAAAAGTCTAAGTCAAAATTTTCCAAAAATTGGGGACCATTCCACCATATTTTGCAATCAGGGAACTTGCCCATTTTTTCTTTATCTTATTTATTTATTTGTGAGCGTCTATGTCTCAAAACACCGTATACCTACCAAATATCAGCCCCTAAATCGCACTAGTTGTTTTACAATAAATAATCAAAGTTGACATCGACGCTGAGAAAATTCAAACCAATATGATTTTCCAACAACTAGATATAGCCCGACGTTTCTTTGTGTGTCACATGTTTATACATTGAGGGGAGAGAGGAATTCTTACGAGAATTCTTGCGAGTTTGCCAAACTGCAAATTTAATAAGTAGCTACCTTGTATTCAAGGTATTTTTATTCTAATTAAAAATACTCTATACTCTATGGGTGCATCTCCGGTAGTTACCAATTATATAATATGTACATTTTTAGATCACTATAGTGATAATAAAACATTTTAAATGAGACCCATATTTTTCCGTGAACCTTAGTTACTTATGTAGACACGATGCAACGAAATACATGTGGCAACACGACCCAAATGCCTATTTGAGGTCAACCAATCACAGCCGATAGTCATTCTAACCAATCATAGCCTGTAGCTTCCTTGGAACACTGTTGTCGGCTTGTTCAAAAATCAATATTTTTGAAGGCCGAACAGCTGATTTATGTGAACAAAACTTATCAATGATCAGTAAATTATAACTGTCCTATAACACCAACGATATTGAAACAAATAAAAGATAAAAACATTTCCTCGTTAATACACTAGTTAATCGCTTTTTTGATAAAAAGTGAAAATTCTGAGTGCTTTTTATTTGCAACAAGGCAACGTTGAACGAGCTTTGAACGAATTCAACGGACGAGATGTAAATAATAACATGTCTATTATAGTGACAAACAATTTGCCCGGAATCTAGGATGCACGCTAGTTCTAGTGGGTTCTATGTTCTAAGATTCAAACGAAGCAAAAAGCGCGGGAAAGTTTTGACGTCATAGCGCGTATCTTTGGCAACCATTTGAATGTTTTTAGTCTGATGTGACATTGAGTTGGTCTATTTCGTAGTTTTTGAAAAAATTAAGGATAGTTATTATAAATATTGCATTGTGCCGCTGTGTTCTAATTCAACTTTGAAATTTCCAAACAAATTTTCATTCGCGTGCCTGATAAAAAAAATCGATGACTAAAATTGCTTAGAGCATGCAGAAGCAATGAGGGGAATATTTCGTTGAAAAGCAGTGCTATTTATGTATGTGGAGATCATTTTAATTTAAGTATGTATAATGATAAAAAATACCATAACCTAATTATGTTTTTAGATTTTGAGAGATATAGTTCTTGGGTTCTTATTACTATAGGCAGATTAAAAAAATGAACCTCTTTATTTTACCAGTATAGGACAAAATATCCGGCGATGAGGTTCACAAAAGGATAAATTATGGACCAAAATTTTCATCTCGAGGAAGTCATTTTTATAAAAAAAAATCTTGTTAAAAAAATATCATTGTCGATCTAAAAAAAAATGATTTTATACAGAGGAATATCTTTCAAAAAAAAGTTGAAATATAATCTTTTTTTCAAGCGTGAATTACCCGGCCATATTTGAAATTTTCTAGCAAAAACAAAAAATTAAATTGGGAAGCCAACATTTTTGCAATTCAAATCTGTATTTCACTAAAATGTGGTTTATGGTGTTGGGATGGGTAATAATTATTATGGTTATTTGGGCTATCTGATATTGGTTAACATATTTTCATGAATCATCACTAACAATCACTAAAAATAATTATTGATTTATATTATAATATTTATCGTATCACATCAAAAGTATTACTTTATGCACCTTCTTCAGAAATGCAAAAAATGTATCTTCTTTGCTCCCTTATTAATACTGTAACCCAATAGAATGTTTACATTTTTTTTGCTAAAAACTTCTGAATACACAACCAAAAGTCCAAAGGCACAGATCCATCAACAGACGCGTTTCGCTGTATCACAGCTCATTACCTAGGATCTGCAGGAGAAAAATATATCATTTCGCAGGACGTACCAAAAGCTAAATGAGAGACGAAGATCTTCGTTTCTGAATATACTATAAATGTAGGGAGTTCTCTCCTGAAATAAGTTGATTTTTCGACTTCTTGAAGACCCTGGATAAAATTTGGTTTTTTTCCATCGACAATCGTTTTTCTTTAGTAAGCAAAAACTATTATGAAGATTGACTTTTTCTCGCGGCAGAGTGCAATATTCATAATAATATCTCCTTTTTTTCAAAAACTACGAAATAAACTCGGAAATAAACTAACCCAATGTCACTTCAGACTTCAAACATTCAAATAGTTGCCAAAGATACGCGTTATGACGTAAAAACTTTCCCGCGCTTTTTGCATCGTTTGAATTTTCTCAGCTTTGGTGTCAACTTTGATAATTTATTGTGAAATAACTAGTGCGATTTAAGGGCTGAGATTTGATATACGGTGTTTTTAGACATGAACGCACACTTTATTGCAATAAAAAAATGGGCAAGTTCCCTATTGCACTTTGGACTGGGATGCCACGACAAGGGTAGTCAGCAGGATTGTCCGCTGATTTAACATGTCTCCACGTTTTTGTTTGAAGTTTGAAGTAAGATCCTGGATTTGTGCAACTCTATCTGCTACAAAAAAATTCCATCGAGATGCATGAGATTCTAACCAGCACAAAGCGATCTGAGAATCTGTCCATAAATGCACGGCACTAAGCGAGAATCAACTATCAAAAATTGAGATGAGCTTAGTAACTAACTTTGAGAGAAGGACCATGGCACACACTTCCAATCGTGGCAGTGAAATTGTGGGCGACTCGAGATTTTGATGATATTGAAGCACAAGAAACTGTATGTATTGTCATTATACAGAGTGGGGACATAAACACAAGCAGCATATGCCTTGAGACTGCGAGACTATGAGACTCAATATTCTTGATAGATTTATTCAAAAACAAATAGCGGGGAATTTTCAACGTGTTGAGAAGTGGTAAATTTTCAACAAATTGTTTCCATTCAGATAAAAGTGATTCATCGGTGATCGGAGAATCCCATTCCAATTTGAGGGTCCATAATTTCTGACTTATCAATTTCCCAATAATTATGACTGGCGACAAAAAACTAAGGAAGTCGTAACATTTAGCAATATCAGACAAAATGTTTTGTTTTGTCACTGGATTGAGAGATGGTATTTCTGGTATGGAAAAACAAAAGAAGTCAGCATTGGATTCCATTTTAAGCCTAAAATCTTGTTTGGGGTATCAACAAAGTTGATGTTGTATTCAATAACCTTGTCTCGTGAAATTTTACCTAATAATTTTGGGGAATTGGAACACCATTTGTGAAGCTTGATACCATGAGAGTTCAGGAGAGTGTTGAGTTGATGGTACAATTTTTCCAAATCAGAATAATTATCCGAGCCGCCGAAAATATCGTCCATGTAGCACTATTCCAATGAAACCTGAGTAGCGAGTGGAAATTGAGATTGATTTTTCAAAGCGATAGTTGCTAGAAAAGGGGCACAATTTGTTCCATAAAGCATAACTCTATACACTGAATTGATTCATCGGGACTACCTATTCCTCCAAAAAATGTTAGGTAAAAAAGCTTGATCGGGATTAATTTTGATTTGTCTGAACATTTTTGATGTGAGAATAAATTTGAAAGAGCGAAATCGACAAAGTATGTCATAGAGATCAGGATGAACTTGAGAGCCTTGAGAGTTATGTCATTCAACGAGAAACCAGATGAAGTCTTACAAGACGCATCAAAAACTACACGGAGTTTTGTAGTCACACTCTCCTCTTTTAAGACAGCGGGATGGGGCAGGAAACATTTAGGATGACCTTTTTCATTAACCGACGAGAGGGGTACAAATTTACCATGTCCGAGTTCGACATATTCTTGGATGAATTTGTGATATTCTCGAGACATAATTTTGAAGTAGAACATTGGGATACATTGTGTTTGCTACCAAGGCAATTGAAACAGAGCTTTTTAGAAGAAACAAAAATTCTTTTTTCTGGGATTTGCAGCGATTTAAATTTTTGACAGGTGTAAATCTTGTGTGAACCTTCGTTACAATACAAGCAGGGGCTTTCGAGAGATCCAACGTGAGTATTTTGCACTTGGCGAAATTAAAGAACGGGTTTGGGGTTATACTTAAGTTTGACCACCTTTGGTACTTCAGAACTTGCTAGGTTTTCCAAAATTAAACACCTCTTTTCAAGAAATTGGAAAAAATCCCCGAGTTCAGGTAGGTAGTTCATCAAGGTCGCGTTTAGTTTCAAAAGCTTTTCTAGTTCCGAAATCTATTTTCTTTTACTTACTTAAAAATTGAATGTGATGCCCTTCAATCTCATCCTGCGCTTGGTTATATGTATCAAAGGCTAAGTTTAATTTTTCTCTGCGATTTTCAAATTGATGAACATCAAAAACGGTGTCCTTATTTGTAAATACCCAATTGGAGATACGGGTCATAGATGCCTTTGCACTTGTGCGAATCTGCTCAACAGCGTCAACATTCATTTTACCAATTTAAATTGAGAACACAGAACACGTGAGAATACAATATACAAACTTGAATCTAAGTTTGCCGTAAGAATTCTGTAACCCAGCTTCAATTCGAAGGACCGTGAGAATGAAAAAAAACCGAGTGAAATAGCCTGAATCCGGCTCGAAAAACCAATGTTTGGGATGTGACCTTTTTTTTCTATAAAAAATACCAAAACCCCAACTCGGGTGAGGGGTTAGCTACTCTAACTTACCTCGAGTGACTTTCCATAGGAGCTAGTATAAATTTAGCTTTGATTAGCTTGGGTTACAGGTTATTCTTGGGGCAAACAAAGACTAGACGGGTTGAAAATACAACTATATTAAAAAATAAGAAATATTCTAACATTCCGCAACAGTGCCAACCAAAATAAATAAGGCCACAAGCCACAACGCCGTCAAAAACTACTTTTCTCAAGTGTAAAACAACACTGAGTTGTTCAAAATCTCCAGAGAATCAATGATTAGGTATTGGGATAGAATTTGTCTCTATCAATGCGTTTCTCGAGCAGCTTGGTAATTAATAATGCAGGCCTACCTTGACGAACTGCCATTTTGTGGTGAATTCAGAGAGCAGAGAGCCATTTTCTTGGCATGCTCCATGCTCCTTTAGCGTGGTGGGACCAGGGTGTACCTCTTGACCTCTTGTACAATGGGGAAATGGTTGACTCTGCTTCGTGTATCGTGTATAGCAACTCAAACCGATTTTTCAATCCAAGGGTGGTTTTTTACTCAAATTTTTGATGAAAAACCGGGCAAGAATCAAGGCGGCTTTCACGTTGTTTGTTTTCTTTATTCAAAGTTCAAAGGAATGATATGATCTATGACAGACGACATCGAATTTTACACATGTCAAAATCGACAAGTGCCAGAATCTGACATGAGGCTAAAAATTATGACACATGATGCAGAGTGTTTCTAGTTTCTGCAACAATCATCAAAGCATTTTTCTAGTTGCTTAAAATTTTGTTCTTGTGGTTCATTCATGTTATTCCAAAATGATTTGCTGAATTGGTTTGATATCTTCATTGCTTATCAACCAGGGGGTTCTTTCTAATCATTCTAATCTTCTGATAAGCTAGTTTCGTATCCTTTAATAATATCTCTTTAATAAATATCTCTTCGTTGCCCACATGCAAAAGTCTATTCTTGAAATCCACAGATATGAAGTCAAACTACTCCATCACGTCCAACCCTAGAATAAACTCATCCACAATTTCGGCAACCACAGCTTCTATCTGTAACTCGGTATTTCCAATATACCTATGACGACGGAGGCCTCACCATGGACAGTTATTCAATCACCTTTGGCCGTTTCTAGAAGGGGTCTTCTTTCTGTCACTCGGACGGATGTGTTCATCACCATATCACCACTGATCTTGTCGCACCTGTGTCGATGCGATTTAATGGTGAAGATCTTCATTCTTGGGGCTACATTTACCAGCATACGCCCCGTTGTGGTGGCACCTCCTAGTTTTCCTGAATCTGTTGACTAGTTCCACTACGATCCTTGGAACGAGATCGTGGTCGTCGGGGACGCTCACAGATCCTGCTGAAGTGGCCTTCACGTCCGTTGTTGTTGATACATTTGATTCTTTCTCTGATCCTGGTCTGGAGCTTGGGTGCCAAATATTTGCTAAAGCAATGCTTCCATCCTCGTCATCATGTCCTCCATTGTTGAGGGCTGACTTTCTTTCATGATCTGACCTCTCGCACTTCTCTTCTCCTATGCGCCGAAGCATTTTTAGCAGTCCTTGAGTCTTCCTAACCCAAGAGCTCGCTGCATTTCGATATCTCGAACACCATCGATAAATCTCGATGGTAATTTGGTTCACAAAACTCTCAGGTGCTTCTGTTTGGGCTAGTCTCACTATTCGCTCGAAGTCCGCGCTGAATTCTTGAAGTATCTCCATGGATTCTTGCACACGAGACTTCAGTTAAACCTGGCTGAGATATTTGTACTAGGAATACTAGGAAGTCGTCCATTTTCTCAAAGAGAGTCTCTTATCGATAAATCCAATCAAAATATGTCTAGGCCTCATATGAGATATTTGTTGCCATACATCAACTCCAAGGCACTCCTGGGGGAGTTGGCAGGACTCCTACCAGGCGCCTTCCCGGGTGGCGGATAGGGGAACGCCCTCCTCGGTAGAACACCGGGGCGGACCGAAACTGCTCGAGAAGGAAACTCGTGAGAAACAAGGCCTAGGATGGACATGGACAAAGAAAAGAGGAAAACGTTCACGGTGCAGGGAAGGCATACCCCAGTACGGGTCGGGGATGCGAGTGAGTGAACAGGCTCCACCCGACTGCTCACAAACGACTGTTCTACAGATATGAGGGCTGGCAAGAAGCTCCAGGTTCCAGCGGCGATCGACCTCATGTGGGATGAGCAAGGCCGTACATCAATAATTGCAATAAGCAGAAGCAATAGTGTTGATAGTAATGCCAGCGACAGATCAGGCAAAACAAAGAACGCTTTCGGCTTTAACCAGCAGAAATCGTAAGCAGCAGCGAAGAAACGCAGGAGGAAGTCAATTCAGTCCGAAGGAGACAATAGACTCTAAAAGAAGAGGAAATTCCCCGAATGTTATGAAATAAAAGAATTCATAGATACAATCACCAACCTGGAAAGAGACCTCAACAGACAGATCGATCAAAACACTCAACAAGAAATCAAAGACATCAGTAAAAGATTAGAGACATTATCGAAAACGGTAAATAAGATCACGACCAAGGAGTGGTTAGAGAGGCAAAGATACGTGAAAGTGGAAAGAATGCTAATAGTTGTAGACGCCCAGACCAGGATCTCAATAAATCCCGACCTTGAGGATACCACAGTGGGACAAAAAACCCAACCAACCGAAACGGAGACGGGCCAGATGGATGAAGCACAAACTGAGACAAACAATGAGGGGGCGCCAAACCACCTGTGCGGCAAGGGTAAAAATCAAATCGGCCATACGTGGAGAAAGGAGAGGGCGACCGTTAAGGACACCTCGGAATACCAGGAGTATAGTAAATGGAAGAAAATAGCAGATTTGAAATGGGAAGATGAAGTTCACCAACGAACGGAGATCATAGTGGAAAATCCGTTGGATACTAAGACATCGACAGTTAAGACGGTTTTCGTAGAACAGGAAGACCACCTTATGGAGGAGAGAATACAAAGGCAATTTAAGAACCGGTTCCCATGCATATCTCATGAAAACGGAGGAGGACTTTGCAGTCTTAACGCTACAAACCAAGCTAGGGAGGGGGCCCTACCCACACAGAAGGTGATTAGGATCAAGGACACCAAAGGGGAACAGTATATGTGGGATATGCTGAAGAGATTAAAAGAAGAAACGAAAGACGATGAGTGGGTATCAATCCATCATACAAGCGGCACGGGCTCGATAAGGATGAGGAAGATGACAGAAGCGGTTTTTTAGGGGGGCGATACACAAGTAGTGATGTAATGACAGTTTCCTGGAAGACCTAGAGGATGCGCATGATGATATCAGACGCTCAATGAGGAAGAACATGGTGATACTGACAGACGACTTCAATGCGAAACACCAGCTATGGGGTGGAAATAAAATCGATAAGAGGGGCGTGGCCCTCCTAAAATGGACGCAGTCACTCCAGCTGACGCCCTTGAACACGGGAGAACGATGAAAAAATGAAAAAATCCAGACGATGATCTTCAAAGTCAAGAAAAAAAAACACACCTTTCAAAGAATAAAAAATCCGATAGTGAGACAGGAAAGGAAACAAGAATACACGGAGCACAAAAGAAGGTTGAAACGAGATACGAAACTCGAAAAAGAAGTGCTGGAGTGTCGTGTGTAAAAAACTCGAGAATGACATCTATGGAGAAGCATACCAGATAACCAGACAAAGTCTAAAGCTAAATAATCCCAGAACATTACTGACTGCCACCCAGAAATAGGAAATATTCGGGGAATTATTTACATGTAAAAAAAAAGAGATGAATTGAAAGACTGTTTTTCAATATTGAACATAGTTTAGGAACATTGGTCACCGGCAAGGTTAATTGATCTTGGGTCACCGCGGTACCGGTGGAGGAAGGTGAAATGACAGAAATTGTCAGATTGAAATATAAATTGTAATTATTGAAAGCTACAAATCGAAAATATCATTTTTCAAAGAAAGCTACATGTTTTCTTTTTTTTACAAATACAGTCCATTGAAACCAGCAGTTCTTGTAAGAACATTTTGGTCCAACGAACTGGATTGCGATCCAGAGATTGAAGAAAACAAACTGACAAATTCGACGGAGATCTTGGTGTCCTGATGCCTGCTGCTGTGAAGAGTATAGAGTACATTCTGTAAGTCTGTTCTTTTTCTATTCCTCTTATATTATTGAGATTCAACTGGGTTTGAATTCATTATTATTGCTTTTATTTTGCAAAACCGCTGACAATGACAGACATCAAGGAATTGACTCAAAAAAGAGGTAAAGTTAAAGCGACTTTGACACGCCTCCAGAACTATTTGGATTCTTTGGATGGTAAGCATATTGACGCATCTATTGTGACACAGATAAAATTGAGATCTGAGAAAGCTTAGCCTATATTTGAAGAGTCTGATGCCGTCAGTATGAAATAGAGTGCATTTTAGACGGTGAAGCAAGAAACAATCAATGCCTCGAAAGAGATAGTTTCGAAAATGTGTACTTTGATACTTTTAGTTATATTAACAATATTATAATTAAATTTGAACAAACCAATTCGCATACGAATAACGATGGAAGGTATGAGGTGTCTCAAGTAGAGGGTGTTCAAAGTTTTCATCATAATAATAATAAGGCCAAGCTACCAACATTGAAATAACATTCATTTAATGGCTCTCTAGAAAAAAGGTTAATGTTTTGTGATGCATTTGCTTCTTTCGTAGATAAAAATTAATCTCTTGATAAGATTCAAAAGTTTTATTATTTAAAATCATCACTTGAAGGTGAAGCGAGTCAAGTGATTGAATCAATTCAGATTACCAATGACAACTATGATTTGGCATGGACTCTTGAGAGAGGGATATGAAAACAAGAAGTTGATTATTAATAATTACGTGAAGTCACTTTTCGACGCAACAAATTTGTCTAAAGAATCATACTCTGATCTCTCAAGACTTTATGACCATTTCAAGGCTACAATAAATTCCCTAAAAATTCCTGGGCAACCAACAGAGCATTAACATACTCTTTTAATATACATTTTGGCCAATGAACTTGATAACAGGACTAAGAGAGATTGGGAATCCTACAAAATTGCAGGAATTTTACCTACCATGACTGATATGCATGCATTTTTGAAACAAATATGTGAATTCTTGGAGAATCTTCAATCATCAAAAACTGACAATCACAAAGAATATTCTAGAGTAAATACTTATAAAACTCGTGAGTATTAATATGTTTCCAGTTAACATAAAACTGTATGTTCTTTTTGTAAGTGTGATTTCAATTATTTTCAAATGTACTACTTTCTTGAAATTGAATGTAAACGACAAAATAAATGAGATTAAAAAAGGAAGTTATGCTTCAACTGTTTCAACAAAAATCATTCGTCATATCAGTGTACTAAAAGTTCCTGTCGAATTTGTCATAAAAAGCATAATACCTTATTGCATAGAGATATTAGCCCAGATTCCGGCATGCATCAGGTGTGTTCAAAGAGCAATAGATGCAATGACACTGATATTATCAAAAGTCAAGCCAATCTGAGCCGACCTGAAGATTACTCCAGACATAATCACCCCCTTTTGGATTAAACGGATAATGTTTTGACGCTATCAGCCGATCAGCCACAGGTTCAAATAATATGCAAGCTATTCTATCCACAGCTGTTATAAACGTGGAAAATAAGACTGGGAGATCCATTCCAGCACGAATTTTACTAGATCCAGGATCCCAGAGTAACTGAGTATCAGAGAATTTTTGTGGCAAATTAGGTCTTGGCACTGGCGAAGCCACGGGGGGGGGTTTTGGGGGTCAGACCCCCCCCCTTGATCAGAAAGAAAGTACAATTGAAAAACACATTTAAATTCAAATGATGAAATAATTGCAATCTCTTGAAAAATTCATGAAGTGGCAACGCCGCATTCCAGCAAAGCTAAATTCCAATCATAAACAATGTTTGTTTGGTTGCCTATCTACTCGGTTTATAGCGGTTATCCAGAAGTAACTAATTCAAACAGTTGGTAAACCTGAGGCTGAACAATAAGTATATGGCTGAACATTGATGACAAATTATAATTGTACGGTGGTGTGGTGTACCGTGTTTTGTGTTTGATTGTCGTTAACTCCATATTTGTTAACATTATATAAAGCGAAGAGTAAGAACACAATCAGTAGTACAATATAGGTATACATTTGAGGAGTTAGGTGCCACGGAAAAAGCAGGTGCATTCCAGCAAAGAGAGGTCATTTGGGAGGCGTAAATGTCAAAACTAAGGACTACTAAGGAGGTAGGTACACTATGAAAATGCACATTTCGTGTATTGCTATGCTCACCAATTTAACAAGGAACAAGCAATGACAAGTACAACGAGCGTGATTTTTTTTTAATAATCTGGATGGGATTTCCATTTTTGTTTCAAATTCCTCTGACATAACAGCAGCAATCAGCATTAAAAGATGTTTACTTAAACGATTCAAACGAATACCAAGATCAGTAGTTAGCACAAACGCGTTGGAGCACTGATTCGTACTTTAGCAGACGCTGGAAGATTGGACGATTTATTGTGAAAATGCCTTTTAGACAAAATATTCCAGATTTAGGAAATTCCAAGATAATTACTCTAAAAAGATTTAACCTTTTGGAAAAGAAATTACAGAAAAACCCGAGTTTGAAGCTGCAGTATTCAGATTTCATGATGGAATATTTGAAGATGGGTCACATGACAGAGATTTCAGATGACATAATTTATTAATTTTTATCCTTCCAATAATCTAAACAAACGAATATAACAAGTGAATACATTTTATTATTAATAAATTGATATCATAAAATGCAATTATTATTGAATATGCCCGCCATTATTCACAACACATTTTCTTAAATGCATTTTATAATATCAATTTATTAATAATATAATGTATTCATTGTTATATTCGTTGTTTTAGGATAAAAATTAATAAAAAAATTTCAAACAATCATTGTAGTCAGTCATAGATACTAAATTTGGCAATACCAAAAATCAACTTCAAAACTCAAATATTTTGAAAACGGCTGGAAGGAATGCCTACATGTTGTATATTTTTGAGATCAGAAAAATAATGTCTATTTGATTATAAAATAATATATAGGGTGTTCCATTTAAAAAAATGCAAGTTGTGTCTGCCACACTTTTCTCGTGCACCCGGTATACAAAAAAATGTTTTTTTCTGGCGGTTCCTGTTAATACCTACCAACTTTGTATTTAAAGTCCCTATCTATCTTGCATAATAAACGAGTTAGTCTGCAGACGAAATACGGAAACACCCTGTACTCGGTGCTGATATATCAAAAATGTACAGGCAAGTATTGATTGACAAAGATCAAAGGCGATTTTCTGGCGAAATAATACTTCAGAGAACATCAAGTGCTAAATATGAGCTGAATACAATAACTTATGGAATGGCATCAGCACCATTTCTGGCTACTCGATGCTTGAAGCAGTTGACTCTTGAGAATCAGAGTGAGTATCCAGAAGCGTTCGAAGTGATTGAATATAATTTTTACGTAGATGATCTTCTGATAGGTCGAGATACTGAGCAAGAAATTCCAAGTCTACAGTGTCAAATAACTAACTTGTTATACAGTGTGGTCACTTAAGTGTGCAATACATATGGGATTTTTTTTTATTAACTGCACAACCAAAATACAAATATTACCGAAAGCTGGTGCATGTTTGATAATCATATCAGGTGTTCTTAGAATGGTTGCAAGTCAAACAGCATACAGCGTAGGCCAAAAAATATGAAAATTGTACATGTGAAAGGTTCCCTTATTTTAGAAAATTCGGCAAAATGTTATGGAGAAAAGTTGTTTAGAATCAAAAGTTATGCTCAAATACCAAATCATGGCCTCCTAAGAGAAAAAATATAATTTTTCTAATTCTTTCTAATTCATCATCTAATTATTTCCCAAAAAAAAATTTTACACTTCAAATGAGAGTTTTTTAATATGCATATTTTCATGAATAATGTTATACCTTGTAAAAAAGAATGTTTGCGATATTTTAAAGTTGTGTTTAATATCGTTGCAACAAACATGAAGCTTGTGATTCCCTACAAAATTTAAAATTTAGATTAATTTTCTAAATGTGCTTAAATTTGTACTAAGTTATGCGAAATTGATTTGTTTTTGGTTAATTCATGAAACTGTTTAGGGTGAGTTTAAAAAAAAAAATGTTTGGGAAATAATTAGATGTTTGAAAAAAATATATTTTTTTCTTAGGAGGCCATTATTTGGTATTTAGGCATAGCTTTTAATTTTAAACAACTTTTCTCTATAACATTTTGCCGAATTTTCTAAAAGAAGGGTACTTTAATCTTGTACAATTTTCATGTTTTTTGGCCTACCCTGTATGTTGTTTGACTTGCAACCATTCTGAGTGCACCTAATCCTTATATAATTATCGAACATGCACCAACTTTCGGCTATATTTGTATTTTGGTTGTGCAGTTAATAACAAAAAATCCCATATGTTGCACACTTGAGTGATCACAATGTATAGTGCTGATTTTGAATTACGTAAATGGCTGTGCAATAAAAGTGATCTGTGTGATGGGTTTAGGTTGATTGAAGGATAAGATGCTAACATCTTACACCTTGGTGAAAATGGACAAGATAAAATTTTAGGTTTTTTGGAGTGTATTGGAATGCTAGTTCAGATTCTATTCATTACAAAATTGGAAAGTTTGATTTCAATCCTCCGAAGGTGACAAAGAGATTGATTCTTTCATTGACTGGAAAATATTTGACCCTCTTGGATTACTTGGCCCAGAGATTACCACAGCCAAGTTAATTTCACAGCTTTTATGGAAGAAGAATCTTCAATGCGGATGATGAAGTTCCAAAAAAATTGAAAATTGAATGGTTGAATTTTTGTAAAGATTTGAAGAACTTAGAACTGATCAGCATTCCAGGGCATGTTTTGAAACCCAATCCAGATCTTGTCGAATTACATTTATTTGCTGATGCATCTGAGAAGGGATATGGAGCATGTGCATATATTCGATACAAGTGTGATAATGATTATTTTGTTAGTTTACTGTGTGCGAAATCAAAGGTGGCCCCTATCAAAAAGGTAACATTGCCAAGGCTTGAGCTATGTGCTGCAGTTCTTGCTATTTCCTTGGCAGAGAAAATTAAGATTTTCCTGAAAATACAATTTGATAGAATTTTTTATTGGAGTGACTTTACGATAACGCTTCATTGGATCAATGGTTCTACAGACAGATGGAAGATATTTGTAGCCAACAGAGTGGCTCATCTACAGCACTTGAGTAAGTTAGAGGAATGGTTCCATATCAAGTCGGAAGATAATCCAGCGGACTTGTTATCTCGAAAAACTAAAGATGAGGGTTTATGGTGGAAAGGACCTGATTGGCTACTCCAAGATTCCTCATTTTGGAAGACTAGTGATGCATTTAAGCATGCGATTATAGATGATATTCCAGAACAGCGTATTATTTGTTCAGCCACAATTATAAACTTTGATATTTTTGATACATTTTCTAAATGTATGAAATTGCAGAGAGTTTTCGCGTATGTACTTCGTTTCATAGAAAATTTGAAGAGAAGCAAAGAATATAGATGAAAACTTATTTTTTGAGTGCATCCGAAATGAATAACTCTCGTTTGTGTTTAGTGAAATTACCGCAAACTCAGTATTTCAAGCAAGATTTGAAAAATAAGGGTTGTGTTAGTAGATAAAGTGATTCACTATCTTTGAACCCTTTTCTAGATGAGAATGGTATTATTCGTGTTGGTGGTAGAATACAAAAAGCTAATGTTCCATATGAACAAAAACATCCTATAATATTACATAACAAACACACTTTCACTACATTGATAATTTTGATTAGTGAAAATGAGAGACTTTTACATTGTGGTCCTCAACAACTTTTGTATTCAATTAGATTATCATACTGGCCTATATCAGGCAGAAATCTAGCAAAACATATTGTGCACAAATGTGTAAAGTGTTTCAAAGTGAATCCTAAAGCTTTGGAATATTTGATGGGAGATTTACCTCATGAAAGAGTGAATTAGTGGATCAGTTCATTCCGTTTGAAAATTCTGCATGTGACTATGCTGGACCGTTCTATCTGAAGGATAAAAAGACTAAAAGACCTTGTATAACTAAAGCTTGGGTGTGTTTTTTTGTCTGTATGTCCACAAAAGCGGTACATCTAGAAGTAGTCACTGATTTGTCAAGCGATTCATTTTTAGTATGCTTCAAAAGATTCATGTCTCGTAGAGGTAAACCATCCTATATACAGGGTGTCCCAGCAAGGGTGGCCACCGGCCATATCTCGGAAACTACTGGACCTAAAAGTTCAGGAAAAAAAAATTATCACTAAAGTGGCCACGAGAAAATGCTGGGAAATATTTATAACTTCGAAATTTTTCCGCTAGGGGGCGCAATCAAAGCTTAAATATTAAAACTCGAAATTTCTCCGGAAATTCTCAGATTGAGGTATATCTTTATCAACATGGTTAGAAAACCTAGACAATTTCACGTCTCTTTGGTACAGGGCTCATTGGCGTACCGATCTTCGTGTGAGTAGGGGAAGGTAGTGAAAGTGTAATTGTTCAAGTGGCTGTAACTTATAAACGACTTGTCCGATTTTGTTGCTTATAGGCTTGTTTGGAAGATAAATGTGAGTACTTTCGTATATCGTATCCAGTGATGCGTGATTGTCTCCAGAAAAGTTGCTAGAAGGGGTAACTTGAATTAAAAACAGTGTTTTTCATTTTACCGCAAAAATTTAAATGGTATGGTATAATTCTGATAACAGAATCGAAATGAAGATTAAATTTACAAGAAAAAACCTTAAAAAAAAAAAAAAAAAAACCTTGAAAACCTTGAAACATTGAATTTTACATAATTTGGACTAGTTATTATTATCAGAATTATACCATACCATTTAAATTTTTGCGGTAAAATGAAAAACACTGTTTTTAATTCAAGTTACCCCTTCTAGCAACTTTTCTGGAGACAATCACGCATCACTGGATACGATATACGAAAGTACTTACATTTATCTTCCAAACAAGCCTATACGCAACAAAATCGGACAATTCGTTTATAAGTTACAGCCACTTGAACAATTACACTTTCACTACCTTCCCCTACTCACACGAAGATCGGTACGCCAATGAGCCCTGTACCAAAAAGACGTGAAATTGTCTAGGTTTTCTAACCATGTTGATAAAGATATACCTCAATCTGAGAATTTCCGGAGAAATTTCGAATTTTAATATTTAAGCTTTGATTGCGCCCCCTAGCGGAAAAATTTCGAAGTTAAAAATATTTTCCAGCATTTTCTCGTGGCCACTTTAGTGATCATATTTTTTTTCCTGAACTTTTAGGTCCAGTAGTTTCCGAGATATGGCCGGTGGCCACCCTTGCTGGGACACCCTGTATGTTCTCCGATAATGGCACAACTTTTGTGGGTGCTAATTCAGAGATTTAGAAGTTTTTGAAATGTCATAATGATGATATTGCAACTAGTTTGGCAAATAAAGGTGTTTCTTGGCAATTTATACCTTCAAGATCTTCACATTTTGGAGGTCTGTGGGAGGCAGGTGTCAAAGTTCTTAAACATCACCTCAGTCGAACAGTGGGAAATACTCACTTACATTACGAAGATTTCACGACAATACTGACGCAAATAGAAGCAATAATGAATTCAAGACCATTGTGTCCATTATGTTCTAGTCCTGATGATTTTTCTCCTATTACTCCTAGTCATTTCTTGATTGGTAAAAGTCTTACTTCTATTCCTGAACCTTCCGTACTCTATACTCCAGAAAATCGACTGACACTTCAGCAAATAATACAGCAGTATTGAAGAAGATGAAGTTCCGAATATATTATTGAGCTTCAATCAAGAACCAAATGGAGGTCCAATGCGTCATCAATAATTGGAGCAGGCGATTTAGTGATTGTTAAAGAAGATAATCTTTCCCCATTGAAATGGAGAATGGCTCGAGTGCTTGAGCTACATCCTGGAGAAGATGATGTGAGCAGAGTTGTGAGCATCGTGTTGAGTGACGGTACAAAGACTAAGCGTCCATTGACTAGAGTTTGTGTGCTACCTCTGAAAAAAAAGCTGTACAGACTGACTGAGGATACATCTTCAAAATCGAGTTTGTTTTTTTGTTCAATTTTGTTGAAAGGCGGTATGTTCAATACTGAACATAGTTTAGGAACATTGGTCACCGGTGCCAGTAGAGAAAGCGGAAATGACAGAAATTGTCAGATTAAAATATAAATTGTAATTATTGAAAGCTACAAATGAAAAATATCATTTCTTAAAGAAAGCTGCGTGTTTTTTTTTTTTACAAATATAGTCCATTGAAACGAGCAGTTCTTGTAAGAACAACTGTAATAAAACACACGATGTGCCGAGAGTCGGTGATAAAGACTATGAGAGTATACGAGCAAGAAGTGTTACACACCGTGACGTACAAGCTTTTGCAGAAGCCAATGATGTGCCGAGAATCTGTGACAAAGACTGTGATAATATACAAGTAAGTGTCATACACCGTGAAAAATGGATTACAAATAGCACCCCAAAAGACTAAAGCGATTTTGCTTTGTTACAAATTAAAGGTGAAAGATATATATTTTGAACTGGAGGGAAAGAGGATCCACCCCGTAGGGCAGTCAATATATCTGGGGATCATGTTAGACCGTAGACTGACTTTCGGAAAACATGTGGAGTACGCGTGTGGAAAAGCGCTAAAGGTCATGAGGGCTATGAGCGCGATCCTTCCCAATCAAAAGGGACCAAGCTGGGCGAAGAGGAGGATCCTCGCCGCATCATTGCAGTCAATAATCACATATGGGGCACCGCTCTGGACCAGGGTGATGAACATAGCTGGTTGCAAGCGAAGAATATCAGCCACACAAAGGGCCATCACGTTGAAAGTATGTTTTGCATACAGGACGGTGTCCGCAGACGCAGCAT
Organism: Orchestes rusci; assembly: GCA_958502075.1. Lineage (NCBI taxonomy): Eukaryota > Metazoa > Arthropoda > Insecta > Coleoptera > Curculionidae > Orchestes > Orchestes rusci. The sequence goes on from OY293309.1 coordinate 8,870,852, forward strand.
GTGTGATAGCGGGGATGATACCACTACCTTTACTCGCCCTAGAAAGGGGCAATCTATTTCAAATGGACAACCGACAACTGGAAGGAAAAGAGCAAGCAGCTCTAGATTCTCCATGAATGAAGCCATCAGCTTGATCAGATGTTCTTTACATCTCCATACCTTGTTTTCTAGTGTTTACCATTCACTGTCAAAATCTTCACTCACTTATCCCACTTCTCTGACACCAAATTTTATACTGGTTCGTTTGGATATAAGTGATACGTTTTGACTAACGCAAGGTTATTGGTTTGGTTATTTATTGGTTTTCTTTGAAAAACACGTAGAACCACCAGAACAGTTAACAAGTAATAGTCACTCTCCTATTTCTACATATCCCCTTCTGTCAGTGTCAACATCAACTCACCCAATTCCAAAGGCGTGTTACTTAGCGATACTGCGTACACTGCAAAAGTATAACATTATTTACCTCTGACCATTCAGGAGCGAAGTACCCAGCTGCATTTTACTGTAGTCTGTAAACGTGTAACATGATTTTTTAGGAATAAGATGTTTTCTACGTCACATGGAGTTGGTCTATATGTAATTATTCTATTCAACCGTGCGCCGAATTTAGATTTCAACTGCTAATGTGCATTGAAAAAGATGCGAACATGTTTCGAAATTTTTTGTGGCTTTTCGTTAGTATAAAAAATTTAGTCTTTTTGTAAAACTGTGAAAAACTTCGAAATTGTCTGTAGGCTCTCTCCTCAAGCAAACCCTCGTCCTTTCCTTCCAGGCGAGCCCACATAATCACTTCGCTTCTTTCTGGAATCGGAGCATCCCCAGCCAATATCACATGCTCGAACTATCTCCTTGTCTCTACCATGCAGTATGACCGCTTCGTTGTTGACTGTCAGTGTTCCATTTTTGAGATCCAATTGGAAGCCGCGAGAGTTCATGATGTCCATTCAGATTATGATATCTTCTTCGTGATCAGCAACCAGCATTGGATGCTCGGAGCTGGTGCTTCCCGGGTTTGATCATTGCCGGTGTTGTGACAATATTGGGCATGATGATCGTCCTCGTCATACCTTTATTCAGCAGCATGGTGAGATGTTCTTCATTAATTATTGAGCCGTATACCAACATGCTGTTCTGTTTGGGTCCTGAAGAGGCATGACAGTTTTCTTCGGGGCATACTGGTTACAGGTCTACGACTGCCTCTTCGCAATAGCCCTCTCTAGTTTTTCGACGTGGAAGGTGCACAAGCTTGACGGATTGCTTCGCAGCTTCAAATTCCAGGGCCTTGGCCAATGCGTTGACCACTCTATCGGGACGATGAAGTATCAGGAACTATCTTATCTTCTGGCAAGAAGTCCATCCAAGAAGGCCTGAACAGCAGGCCTCTCCATCACATTCTCTGGCGAAATTGGGTAAGCCAATCGTGTAAGTCGAGCTACATCCATTCCAAACATAAATTTCGTTGGCCTTCTGGGAGCGGTCCTTCAACTGCGAGAGGTAAACGTGCTCCAAGTGTCTCCATCAGATGCTTGAACAGTATTATACATCACGGTCCTCCTTTTTAATGGTATATAGATCTTTTTTGGTTGCAGTCCATCCATTTGCTCTTGCTGCTGCTGCTTCGAACTGGCGATGGTAGTTGTTCCAGGACAGCCTGCCATTAAACTGTGGGGCTCTCATGTGGATTGCTTCTATCTTGGCACTCGCACCTTGGCTCCCTATAGTTATCTATGGTTGTTCTATGATAGTGTCTACTCTCCTCATTTTTTCCATTTCGTCCTCCAGAGTCTTCATTCTTCATGGTGCCTTCAAATCGCTCCCCAAGCTTCCCAATTTCTTCTGCTACATGATCCTTCACAGAGTTGTGGTTGTCCGCCAACTGTTCTTTGATTGTCTCCTCCATAATTTTAGAAGACTCTTCGAGCTTGTCTTCCGTAACTCTAAAAGATTCCTAATACTTCTTCTTCAATCTCCTCGAGTCTTCCGGGATTTCATCCTTCTTGTGGGGTGGTCCTCAACCAGTATGGCAATTTGGAACACAGTATTGAGATTTTCTGTGAATCCAAATTGGCGATTTGGGATAACTTCCAGTTCGTTACATTGGATTTTTAACCTGTCCAGCAAAATTCTTTCAAAAAGTTTGCAAATAGGTAGGCACAGCTGGGAAGAGATAGGTCAGTTGACTGGAATACTTAAATATCTTTGACTTTTTCAGGTATGATTATTACAGAGATGATAATTTCCATAGTTCAAGTTTCTTCAACAGCAACGTGCTAATTTCACGTTGCTGTATAGAAATGCTCCTCCCGCTTTCTTCTTCAGTTGCTCAACGGCTCAACCAAGCCGAGTTTAGCAAGCGCATTCGCATTGAATGTTAATACATTGGCCTTTCGAGCCGCTCCTACCAAGTAAAGAGTGTTCAATAAAAAAGGGATCAAGTCACCTATGGATTGCAATTGCTTCAAAAAACGTATGTCTCAGCTAACATCGCAATTATGACATGACATCCACTTTCTAACCGTCACAGATGCCATGATGCCAAACCATGAGAACTAAGCACGATCTACGTTCATGACAGAAAAAAAAATCCAGAGGTGACTTAATCCCTTTTCTTATTGAACACTCGTAACATATACATATTTCAATGTGACTTTATGGTGAAGGCATCGTAGTAAATCAACATTTCAATCTATTAAAGCAGTACAAATATTTACACTTTATTGCAACATTGCCAATAATAAAGTCATTATAGATAATGAAATAATGAGTGGCCAATGCAACATAAATAGGAATGTTGGTTAGCGAACAACGTTGTATTATATTTAACAAAGTTGTATGAATCACTTATCTGCAAAGATTCCACAAGATGGCATTGAGGGCTATATAAGCTTACATTTCGATTAAGTTTTTTGATTGCATGTCAAAATGTGAACAGCCAAAAGCATACTTACCTGGCGTAGAGGTTACCGTGATCATGAAGGCGGTTCCTCCAGGGTGAGGCCTTTCCATTGCACTACGGTTGGGCTGACCCCTGCGATTATCCCTAATGCGGATAACTCGGGCGCGTAATTTTTGGTAGTCGGGACTGCGTACGCGCTGTCCCGGTTAAGATGATGAAAAAAATTTCCCCAACACCTCAAGTCCATAATTTGAATACAAACAAATACGCGACGTTTTTGAAAACGTCACAGGCACCATATGATTGGTCGTGGCCGAATTTGGTATCCAAACAAGCTTTTGTGACTTGTGGTTTAGTCTTGTGTGAGTTTGAAATCAGTGTTTGTGTTTAATTTGGACTTCTTTGGACTATATTTTTATGTATATTAAATATATCTTGTGTCCCGTTAGTGCGTATTTGATTAGCCGAGTGGAAAGTCAGCTTTTGAGGTGATAAAAAATAGTTTGTTTGGATATTTCCGTCTGACAGCTGACGTCATGACGTCACAGAAACCTAGCGTATTGCATAATGGTAGACTGTTGAGAAGAGTAGAGAGAGAAACTTGACTTTGTACTCTGCGTCCATTTTCGTTTCTTTGTCTATACTCTTAAAGAAACAGTCCTCTGTCTATAGGTTAAGTTGTACTACTTAATCTGCTCAATCATAAACTATGATAGCACGAATACGAACTAAGGGCATTTGCATGCTAAAACGTTGAACGTTCAATCCATATCATATTATCATTTCTGTATCACGATGATTCACTGATAAATTCAAGATTTGGTGGTTAATTTCAAACCTTGAAATCATGGTTGTAAAGGTATATATTGTCCACATTCTGTGATTACCAATTCGTAACAACTATTATCAAGATATTAAGTGAAATATCGCCACAAGTAGTGAAACCCGAAGTGAAGTCGGAGTCTGACACTAACGACCTTTGTTGCCCAGTTCCTTTTTATTTGAAAGTGTCTTAGAGATATGCGGGTGGTGTTTGTGAAACCACGAAGAAATACCGCGATCGCCACGACGCGACTTGAATGATGTTGTCGATTCAATCCAACAAATAATAGTCAGATCATTATTTTTTGTATAATTTAATAGATACACTAACCTAATGAATATGTAAGCAATCCAGTCGCATTGATTCAGGGGTCCTTCACCCTTCAAGCACATCCGCGACCCGTGACATGACATATCGCAAACGCGAATTCTACATGTCTATGCGCGATGCGCGACTTCTTAAATTTAAAAACCGCGCTTCACGGATTTGGAGCTTTGCAGAAATGCCGCGAGCCGATATCCGCTGCTTACAGAGAAAAAACGATGTTGTTGAACGCAAAAACTGTAATCAAATCAAACATAAACACTTTACTTTAATTTCTTGAAATGGGCCGATCCTGGAGGTACTGCAATACCAGGCCAACCCGTGACAGAAGTGGAGCAAGCCCCGAACTTCCGTCTATTTCCAAAAATCAGTTTAATATACTGGCCCCGCATGCGGGGCGTATCAGATATTAAGCTGATAAGAACAGATTGAAATGTTTATTGAATAAATGTTTTTACAATAATTTTTACAGTTGGTGGTATTCTTAATAATTACTTGGGTAAAATTTCTCCTGCAGATGTGACTAGACTAGTTGGTAAGTATAGATGGTGTATAAATATCACAGATAAGAGTAAATGAGTAGATAGTAGATAGTAAAATACAATGATGAATGGTAAAAAAGACTGATACAGAATATAACGTATAAAAGTAGAAAGGTATAAAAGATAAAAAGAAAGACGAATATAACGCTCACAGCCTCTTCTCACACGTATTGCCTGACTCCCGTGACATGCTCCACATAAATGTCCCTTGACCATTTGATGGCATCACTGCACATCAACTTTCGCATCAGGCGCGCGTATTGGTCCGAGATTCCGCAGGCCCCAATCACCCGCTCACTGTGGAGGTCCCAGGAACCCAATGCCCCCACCACGAACGGAAAGACAGTGACCTGGTGGCCACGCTCCTCCAGCTCCTCCTGAAGGCCAGCGTACTTGTCAGTCTTGGCTTGTCCGGCACGCTGGAATGCCTCTGGGCCGCATTCAAAGGGGATGCATATGTCGATTAGTGTAATTGCATCACCCTTCCGAATCACGACGTCCGGCCTCAAATTGGTGGCGGACTCAGGCAACGTCCTGTTGACCGTCACGTCCCCCATGTGCGCTGGTATGGCCTTCACCAGGCGGCCTTGGATAGCGTTATGTCGCCTCTGCCAGGCCGCAGAGTGTACCCGACAGTGGTTCAGGACATGAGGGAGGGTCTCCGACTCAGCTCCACACCTTCTGCAACGCTTGTCGCCGTCGTCGCCCCATCGCCTGGCCCCATTGACTGGCAGGCAATTAAGTCTGGCCCTCCATATAAATCGCCAGTCACAGAATCTGGTGGCCAGCCCATCTTTGACATAATGGTGACCGGCCGCACCTCTCGAGGTCCGCCAAAACTTGCCTTGGTCTGGTTTGGTGGTTAGTCTGGCCAGGTAGGTATCCCCAATGGCTCGCTTGAGGGCGAACTCCAGTCCACCACGCATGGCAGCGTTACGCCTCGGTGGACCAACAGAAACACGGAGGACCCCATCTCCAGTCGACCATTCCAGGGCCATTCTTCTCCCAAGGCGTCTGGATGAGTTTCTAGCTCTGGTCCAGAGGGATGCGATGTCACCTCCGTCACGACCAAACTCGCCCCTCAGGTCACCAGAGAGATAGCGAGCTCTGTCATCCGCCGTTGGAGGGCGACCAATACGTCTGGCCACCACCTCACTGAGCTGAGCCTCAGCCGTCGCCCGGACCATACTCTCCGGACAGGTGAGCATCTTCACTGCCTGGACCACTGTGGCGATGTCCACCAGGTCGGCCAGTGGGAGGATTCCCGCACCACCCCTTTTGCCATGCATCCATACCACCTCCGCGCTTGCTCGTTGCGGCAGGTGCATCCAGGTCTTGCAGTGCCTGGTGATAGCCTTGTCCAACTGCCTCACTGCCGTTTTGGGCACATGGCAGCCGCGTAGCACGAATGACAGCTGCGGGATGATGAATGTTCGCACCGCATCCATCTTTTGCCAGGGCGCCAGGAGGGAGGCGTGGACCCGTTCCAGCTGGTCTGACATCCTCTCGATCGTGGCCTCCGGGGACTGGCTGACCTGGTAACCTGTGGGTATGCCTAAGTGTTGATAAGTCTCACCTTCGGCCATTGCCGGCAGCTGTCCGCCCTGCAGCCGGAAGAGCGTGTCTCTGCAGTGGTGGCGGTGCTTGCAGTCGAGGTGGAGGGAGGCACACTTGGTTGGCTTGAACGTCAGGCCGCATCTTCCCGCAGTGCCACCAACGACATCCAGGAGGCTTTGCATGTCCGCGGGCTCCCTGGACATCAGGACCAGGTCGTCCGCGAATGCCAGTATTGGGGTCTGGTGTCCTACCACTCCCACGCCTGTGCCAGCCGCAATGGCCGCCCTCAGGACCGGCTCCAGAGCCAGGTTGAAGATAACGGGGCTCAGTGGACAGCCCTGTCTCACCCCAGCGCCGATATTGAACGGGGGAGTCTCACCATTGACCGTCCGGATGGTCGACATACAGCCATCATACAGGTCTCCGATGATGGCCACCAGATCAGGCGCCACGCCCATCGTCCGCAGAGTGCCCAGCATGTGACTGTGGGGGACCGAACCAAAGGCGTTGGCTAGGTCCAGCCAGGCCACAACGAGAGTCTTGTTCCTCCGTCTTGTCTCGTCCAGCAGGCTTTGGAGCACAAAATTGTGCTCTAGACATCCCTCGAACTGGCCGAACCCCTTTTGCTGAGGCGAGATGAGGTGGTGGTGTGACGCCCAGGAGGATAGCCTGTGTGCCAGGCAGGAGGCGAAAAGCTTGTAGACGCAGCCACAGAGAGAGATGGGCCGCCAATTGGATGTGTCCATTCTGTCCCCCTTCTTGTGTATGAGGACCGTCACAGAGGACTTCCAGGCAGCGGGAACCCTACGCAGCTCCAGCACCCTGTTAAAAAGAGCACTGGTCATTCTGCACCCGGGATCATACCTCTTCAGGTGGAGGTATCTCACTCCATCCTGGCCTGGTGACGTGTTCTTGGCCCGGTTCAGTCGCGCCTCCACCTCTTCGCCGGTAAACGGCGCCACAAGCTGAGCTCCATCTGGAGCCGTCGGCAGCGGAACCCCATGTTCTGGGCCTTCCAGGTCAACCCTGGCGTGCGTGGCCGTGAAGTGTTCCAGCAGCGTCTGGTCTGGGATGACGCAGTATGAGTCGTCGCCATTTTGTGTTATTTGGCGGTATGCTTTTGGCCGGTTTAGCCTGTACAGCTTCTGGATTTTCGAGGCCTCTCCAGCATCATATCTGAGGGGCCCAGGCGGTGGTGGGCGGCGTGGTGGTCTCGGAGCAGGGGTTCTCTGGTTTAGATTAAGTTTGGCCCTTACCTCTTCAATAATTCTGCCGTATGCAGCCTCCAGGTCATCCAGGTCCTGGACACCCCGGATCCATTCGATCCAGCGCAGTTGGTCGGCTGTGGGGGCACCTCTCCGTCGTGGTGGTGGCTGGGTTGCAGGTGCGGGCGACACAGGTTGGGGGCCTTCAATTGGCTCGGGCGGCGTTGGTGGGCTGGCAGGGCGAGGGGGCGAAACTGGTGGCGGCGTTCTGGCCACCTCGTTGGCCAGTGCAGGGGGCGGGGGCTCGGCAGGAGGTGAGGCTGATGGCGGTGCATCGGCCACCTCGGTGACCTCAACAGGTGGTGGAGGCTCGGCAATGGGTGGAGGGCCGTCAGGCGGCGCATCGTCGGCGTCTCGGAGCACCGGTTGGTTTCGACGCCTTAGGATTCTCTCTGGCTGCTGGGCAGGCGGCTCCGGTTCCAGGGCCACGCCAGGGTGGTTCTGCTTCTGATGGGTCTTAACTTGTTTGATGGTCCCATACCTTACGCTGCAGATGGCGCAACTGAACGCCACGCGACGCTGATGGAACCTTTTTGTGTGTTTGTTCAGGTCGTTGTGACTCTTGTAAACCCTGGGAGGCACCACGTTACAAAAGGTACAAAGAAGCAGCGCTGGCAAGGGGTACGCCACAAGGAACTCGTCCATCTCATCGGCCATTTTGTGCAGGTCATACCACGAGGCGTTGGGCACAGGGACAGGAGAATTCGCGGAGAATGCAACAAAAAAAAGTTGACAAAAAAGAGGCAATATCCGAGGCACTATCACGTTTTTAACACCAACTCGCGTACACTGAGACTGTTGTAAAACTTGTAGAAGGGACTGGCACTGACACTAAGATAGAGCACTCGACGAAAATCGTGCTCGCGCGCGAGGAGTCTAAGAAAGGAAGCTACTAGCTACTACAAAGCTACACTTTGATCTTAGCCAAAAGGCCGAGAAGCGAAGAACAGATTGAAATGTTTATTGAATAAATGTTTTTACAATAATTTTTACAGTTGGTGGTATTCTTAATAATTACTTGGGTAAAATTTCTCCTGCAGATGTGACTAGACTAGTTGGTAAGTATAGATGGTGTAGAAATGTCACAGATAAGAGTAAATGAGTAGATAGTAGATAGTAAAATACAATGATAAATGGTAAAAAAGACTGATACAGAATATAACGTATAAAAGTAGAAAGGTATAAAAGATGAAAAGAAAGACGAATATAACGCTCACAGCCTCTTCTCACACGTATTGCCTAACTCCCGTGACATGCTCCACATAAATGTCCCTTGACCATTTGATGGCATCACTGCACATCAACTTTCGCATCAGGCGCGCGTATTGGTCCGAGATTCCGCAGGCCCCAATCACCCGCTCACTGTGGAGGTCCCAGGAACCCAATGCCCCCACCACGAACGGAAAGACAGTGACCTGGTGGCCACGCTCCTCCAGCTCCTCCTGAAGGCCAGCGTACTTGTCAGTCTTGGCTTGTCCGGCACGCTGGAATGCCTCTGGGCCGCATTCAAAGGGGATGCATATGTCGATTAGTGTAATTGCATCACCCTTCCGGATCACGACGTCCGGCCTCAAATTGGTGGCGGACTCAGGCAACGTCCTGTTGACCGTCACGTCCCCCATGTGCGCTGGTATGGCCTTCACCAGGCGGCCTTGGATAGCGTTATGTCGCCTCTGCCAGGCCGCAGAGTGTACCCGACAGTGGTTCAGGACATGAGGGAGGGTCTCCGACTCAGCTCCACACCTTCTGCAACGCTTGTCGCCGTCGTCGCCCCATCGCCTGGCCCCATTGACTGGCAGGCAATTAAGTCTGGCCCTCCATATAAAGCGCCAGTCACAGAATCTGGTGGCCAGCCCATCTTTCTACACTTTGATCTTAGCCAAAAGGCCGAGAAGCGATAGTGAATGGTTATAATTTTATCCGCGGAACCATATATTGCAATCGTATATACAATGTATATAGACCGCGGTGACATCTGGTGGCGTTCGCGCGATATAATACGCTGGAAATGCATACAGAGCCTGTGTTATTCGTATTGACAACTAAGGGAAAGGACATGATTGTAACATTGACTGCGTTAAGCTGCCGACGTCGCTGATGATCGCCGTATTTCCGCGAAGTTCCGCGACCCGCGGATTTAGGGATTTAATTTTCACATACACCTACACTTCCTCGACTAAACACTTATCAAAGACTATACAAATACAAAGATTGAAGCCAAATGGCAGACAAAACCAACCAGATAGGTGAGATAGGTACCTGCAAACTCAAACAATCCGATCTCCCATAAAAACGGTATCATCATAGGAGTTACAGACAAAGCATTAAGGTTAACTTCTCCAGAATTTAGACCTAATACCAAAATATGTCGATTGATTATCATACGACATATTTTTATTTTGTTTCAAAATTCAATTGAGAAAGTATTAAAAAACGGTTGAGTTAACTCATTACGTTTCACGTACCTATACGTTAAATGCCACACTTAAACTCGCTTTTGGGACCATTGCGTAAATGTGAATATTATGCGATCACGTAGGTATACGTGTTGGCTCAACAATGACTGTGACTGTCTTACAGAATTCTGTACTTCAAGCTGGTAGCTGGTTGTTTTATACCTATCATTATACTTAGATGTGTCATCGGTTTGTTTTAACGGCGAGGTGAATAGCGGAATGATGCGGTGAGATCAACTGCTCACTGCTCCAATATACCCCAAGTGGTTCTCATCACATTTCCAAAGTTTTAAGAACTGAATATTGAATGTGGTCATACACACGATTCTAGTTTTCCTTCAGTCAATAAAGCTGGACAGAATGGCGAACGTCTCGATTCAGAATTCTATCACTTCACCGCAGATCATTATAATAATATTAAATAAAACACGATCTAAGCTTACGCGTTCACCCGTTCAGCCACGTCGATCTTTCAAATGTACACTTCAGATGCCTCCACATACAATATATTACTACAGTGCATTTAGAATACTTGTTGCCATGACAAACGGAAGTTCATCACGGCAAGATCATACTTCACAGGATCATTTCTGTAGTAGATCTTCGCATACTCTCTACTCTAAAGTTGAGACAACGCAACCATGAGGATGAGTGACAGTCTTTTTCCTTGGGCGTGAGATACGATCTCGGGTTTCTTTGGAGACTCGGTGGTCAACGATGATCGTTCAACGTTTCTGTATTCAGAGCGGTATGGGAAGATGACAGTCTGAGTGGTAGCTTTTTTCTAAGTTAAAATATTGATGTAGATATTGTTGATATACGACTAGGAGGAGTACTAGGATTTTAACAGATCATCTTGATACAGATCTTTGGGGTTTCCATCGGCTTGATGGCATGATTTTATCTTCATTAGTCATTACACGGCGCTCCTTGATCAGTGACACAGTGTGCGTTATTTCAAAACAGATTTGTCTCATGGAGTTGCATCTGCATCTGACATTGGAACTAAAATAGATTTGAATTATTTTTTATTTATCAAACAAAAAATAACTGTGACTATCCACTTTTGACTGAGGTGAGTTTGTTTATTTTCTACATTCACAACTACAAATTATAATATAATAATAACATTGAACATAATAGGTATATCATATTATTATCTATTATGATAATATTATAAAGTTGTTCAAGTTGATAGTGTGAGTAGCTACGATAGCAAACAAAAGTTGACCAAGTCTCATGCAATACTTTCCAGAATCAAAACACACGTACTCCGAATAATGGTGTAAGCCTAGTTTGGTCTCGTATATTCTTGATGGCATGGAGACGGCAACATTTTTCCAATGAATTTAATAACTCCAAAAAAAATGGTGGTGCTATGTGTTAAATCAAAATATACCATGATGCATAATATGAACAAAGGTAAATTCAAGTTAAAGATGGAGTTCGGAGAGTTTGCGATTAAAATCATCATTTTGCCATTATGATTCATAGGAACTGAGCATTAGAAAAAGTGAATATCTATTTGCATCAGTTTGAAAATACGTGTTCTGAGGTAATTGGAATCAATTCCTTCCCAAATGGATCGATTCAAGTTCAACGCCGTTCCTCAGATGTCGCTGATAGCTACATTATTATACCACTCGAACACACTCCATGTCCCTTTAGTGAAATTTAACAATGACACAGCATACTTACCTGGCGTAGAGGTTACCGTGATCATAAAGGCGGTTCCTCCAGGGTGAGGCCTTTCCATTGCACTACGGTTGGGCTGACCCCTGCGATTATCCCTAATGCGGATAACTCGGGCGCGTAATTTTTGGTAGTCGGGACTGCGTACGCGCTGTCCCGGTTAAGATGATGAAAATAAATAGTAAAGTCTATTTTCTATAAGAACCGTGACAAGCATTCATTAGTAACTATTTTATTAGGTTGCCAGCCTGACTTGGCGCGTTCGAACTATTAAGCTGTGTTCAACTACAGAACCGTATTCAGATAAACAATACGCGACGTTTTTGAAAACGTCACAGGCACCATATGATTGGTCGTGGCCGAATTTGGTATCCAAACAAGGTTTTGTGACATTTGGTTTTGTATTGTTTGAGTTTGAAATCAGTGTTTGTGTTTAATTTGGACTTCTTTGGACTATATTTTTGGGTGTATTACATATATCGTGTGTCCCGTTAGTGCGGATTTGATTAGCCGAGTGGAAAGTTTAGTTTGTTTGGATATTTCCGTCTGACATCTGACGTCATGACGTCACAGAAACCTAGCGTATTGTAAATACCTACATACTAGCTATGTTCGGGTTTCACTTCTACACCTTTTCAACATCAATCGAGATTTGAACTGCGCAAAAAAATCATTTATTGAGGTATTACAGAACACATCCACACATAGATAAGACCTGTTGTTTTTCTTATCCCTTAGATAGTTGAAAAAAAACCAGGTAGAAGCTCGGCCTTCCTTTGGTTGATTCTAATTTCACTATTTTTGTATCCAGAGATAAAAACAGGTAGCTTGGGCGATGTCTCTTCTTTAAGAAACGACTCCTTATTCTCAATCTGCAACAATTTATTATCACGATTTACAATCCACGCTATCCACCCATCAGTAAAGTGTACCTTTTTAGTTCCACTATTTGTACCCGGATATGTTATAAGCTCCTCATTCTCAATCTATAATAATTTATAATTGAACAATTTATGCTGTCATTATAGTTTATATACAGTGTAATCTTTAAGATCTGATTCCTGAGCAATGCTGGAAATAGCGTTGAGGCTCAACAGTCATGCTATCCAATATTGCACTGGAATTGATATTTTGAATTTTTACAGATATATTGCTTCTATAAAGTCCGAATAAACTATGACAGTATCTTGAAAATGATATGAACCATAACAACGAAATAAACACCAAAAATACAAAAACTCAACAACTATATTATTCAACGAGCGGGAAATGGTGATGGTGATGGTGATGATTACGCAAACTTCATCCTCGTGAGTAATATCCATTTCCCGCGAGTAGAATACTATACTTTTTCTATGTATTTCTATTGTATTTGAAGGTTGACATTTTGTCTAATGATTTCTAAAACAGTGGAGTAATGAGATTAGATCATTTCATTGGTTAAACACAATTGAGTAATGAAAGAAAAGTCACTGGTATGAGTAACGAGTTACATTAACCAATAGAAAGTGGATGTATAATACATCTATTATTGAATAGTCATAGAAAAAATAATATTACTCAGAAAAATTCGGAAATTCGATTCTGTTCTAATATTGTAAATCGAGGTTAAAGTTAAATGTCAAACGCTTGACATATCAACAAATGACGATGATCTAGGTAATTTATTTTCATCATCTTGGTGAAAATAACGGTCAAATCTATAGAACTATAATAGAACCACAAGTCAATAGAGATTGGAGAGTTCTCGTGCTGTCTAAATTTCACATTCCGTGACGCTATTTGACAAGTATGACAGTTCTCACCGTATTAGGGTTCGCGAAGACTTTTTGCTAGTCGTACAACGTGCTCTCGACTCGAGCTACCGCGTGTGAATTTCACATCTCACTTTCAAATTTTTGCTTTGATAATTTCTAATCCTCTACAAAAAGGATCTCGCTAAGGCCGTCGTGTCTTCCATCTTCCCCATAGAACCTCTATTGTTTGTTCATTAATTTTGCGATTGATGTTCTTTGAGGACAGTTGAACGATGCGCTCTGGGCCTCATGGGTTTTCCCTTGCTCCTTTTTGCACCAAAATGTCTGCTTCTTCATTTCCCCTTATCCCACTATGTCTATTCAATCCATATGATACTGTCACCGAGTTCTCGTGGAAGACCGGCTGCAGAATCTGCTGCTGGATATTATTTTATTTTTATTCATGGATTGCCAAACTTGTTTGCTATCCGTAAGGAAGATAATGTTTTTGCCCACTATTTCTTCCTTTACTAGTTGTATGGCCCCCTTGCATCCTTGCAATATGCCCAGCTGCTTGGAAGACAGTTGCACCTGTGCCTAGGGTTTTACTGACTTTTAGGTTGAACTCTGGTAAAAACACACCCAGGCCAGCACTCTATTGGTTCTGTGAACCCTCTGTTTAGATGTGTATATTCGCCGCTCTATCCTGTTTTGTTGAGCCGCCTTATTGAGCTTCTAGGCTCTCCTTAAAATGTAGCGCGGAATCAGGGCAACACATCGGTACTTCACCAAAGGCTGTCTTGTAAAAGCCTCCAGAAATATTCGAGCATTTCCCGGACCCCACCTTCTTCCGCACCAGAGATCGATGGCATGCAGCCTAATTGCATCAAGAGGCGGCAAGCACAGCCGCACCTGCATTGCCCAATGCGCCTGTGATAGTCAAGCATGCTAGTCTTTGTAGTTGCTACATTCTGTTCTGAGCTGTCACTTGTTTGGTTTTAGTCCACTACACAATGGCTCCGTAAACAAACATTGGTCTGATTAGTGGTTATGGATGTGTAGATCTAGTGAACAATTCTGGGTCACAACCTGGCAAGGTCTAATGCCAATCGCACCTCTACATTACCAGAATGCTCTTGTGGCGTTTTCGTCGTACCATCATCTTTATACCAGTTTTAAGGCAACCTGCACGGTCTTCATCAGGATGCCTTCGAATTTTCCAGTCAGCATATCACTGTTATGCTGCTTATCATCTGCTTAACCAGTAGTGTGAAATCCCTGTTCGTTGCCTCTTTAAGGGATCGTCTGATCGTCGTGATCGTCTGGCCGTCAGTGGTGTTTACAATTTCACATACCGGTCCGGTAAGTGAGTTTCCAGTAATAGTTTCGCCATGTCTTCTGAGGTGGTGGTATATGTCCCGTTATTCCTCTCAAGACAGCTTGCATGACTGCATGAAGGGGTCTCTCGAGAGAACATCCTTGAGCCTCGAGGCTGACGACGCGACGTATCAGAGACCTCGTTGCAGAAGTTCCTCCATATGCTGCTCTTTTCTTTGCTCTGAGTTTTTTTTTAAAGATATTGAAATTGTTCAATGAATTTACGAACTGGCGACAATGGAATAATATTTATTATTACGGGTAGTTAGTACACTAGGTGATAATTCAGATATCATGCATGAAAAATTAATATTACCACGAACCGCGGTACTCCTTCAAATCATTCAACAAATGAGTGAAACTTGCAGATGTAGCGATGACGATCAAATCACCTTCCTGGCAATCAAATTATTTTGATTTGTTCATTTTATCAGTTTATTGTGAGTTCTTAGTGATCGACCTGGCATACTTTTGTGCTGGCGAAAACTTTTCAAAAAGCCATGAATAGGAAAGCTTCACAAAGATACTACATCATGCACAGAGAAATCGCCAACATACAAAACAAAATCATAAACACACACCATACACCTAACCAGTATAACAATCTGGTGGGTTGGATGTTTAACTACCTACCTGGGTTGTGACTCCACGAGGCTGTCTTTTTTTGAAACTAAAAAGCGAGCCAGGAAGTCAGAAGAACTGAAAATGATCGAATCCGACACAAAAGACTTGAAAATTTTAAAGACCAACACAATTTCACATGAATCGTTAATAGTTGGCCTGGTTTTCCTCAACGGTCGTCAGTCAGTCAGCGAGTACGACCCAATAGCGGCGAAGGATTCGCCAAGGCATCTACGATGCTATGTGTATCGATTTTTATTCTCGATAATTAAGCAACAGCAGAATTAGCGATTTTCTATTATTTTCAATTACTTTCCAAGATTCTATAGAGCCACCATTTCCCAACAAAGTCAAGTATCTTGTCGATCCAAGGCACGTTCCACGTTCGAAACATGCATCGGTTTCGCCAGAGTTTAGGAACCGTGTCCCAACCCCCCTCTGACTATTTTAGAGGCTGGAGGTCTTTAGTGGCGCCCCCGTTCCTGTTCTATCTTGGTTATGCAAACGCAGTATTCAATGGATTTGAACGCGTAACCGATATCAACAGGATGACAAAACCATGCTGCGGAACGGAACTGTTGGCTCTATAGAAACCCTGAGGTCCAATGTCTAATGGACATCGATATTGTGCACATTTTCAAGACGCCATAACGTATCATAAATGGACATACGGTGAATGTTGTGCGAGGCGTCATCTTTCAATGGTTATGAGAAGTCGGTGGTAAGCATCTTGACACGTATTGGGATTTTGGGAATTATACAGGCCGTCATAGACAAGTTTTTACCGGTAAACATGAATAATATAATTCATAATGCA
Organism: Orchestes rusci; assembly: GCA_958502075.1. Classification (NCBI taxonomy): domain Eukaryota; kingdom Metazoa; phylum Arthropoda; class Insecta; order Coleoptera; family Curculionidae; genus Orchestes; species Orchestes rusci. Next base: position 8,886,961 of record OY293309.1, read on the forward strand.
TAAACATCATTACAAAGCTTAGGAAAAGGCAATCAAGTCGAAAGATTCAAAACCGAGTCATCTATATGGCGGATGCGCTTATAGAATTGATTATATCCGTACTTACTCATATTAAAATTGTATTAGTAAACTTTGCTCCTATGCACCTACCGACCAAGGCACCAAAAGCAAACATTTGCCGGAGTGCTGAACAGCTGAATAAGCTGTCCTCTGCCAACTTGCCAATCTTAGCGGAGTTGAACTTCATTCCACATCCAAAAATGCATTAATGCAGTAGTAAAGAGGGTGTCAATAAAGCAATCTCAAATGACTACTGACCGATATCCGGTATTGCATCATCATGTTCGTAAACTAGCCTATTATACATTTCTAAAAGCGCAATTTTCACTTTTCCACAAAGGAAATAGTAGAGGGGAGTAGCATCATGAGACCTTGCCACTTGCCAGCCACTCCATGGTGCCGTAAGTTGATCATTATGTTGTTGCTATTATGCTATTCTGCCCTGTTAATTCAAATGGGCGTAACATTAACATCTGTTATACAGTTTGTCCGCAGATGCGGTTAACAAGAGGTGAAATTAACTAAAAATTGAAAAATACGACAAAAAGTCATTCTTGATAAAAAAAAGTCTGCTTGCTGAAAAAATAGGAGCTCCGATGAGAAAACTGATTTTTATTATACAGGGCATCTCAAAAATGTAAAAACATAAAATCATACAAGAGCAAACAGTCGTTTTTTGGCCTTGTAACGTTAAATGATAAATAAAAAACTTTGTCCAAATCTACTCCCAACCTGAATCCGAACTTACTTAAGAAAATTCGGATTTTTTTTTTAAAGAATTGGACACTTTTGCAAGTCAGCATTTTACCACTTCCATATCATGACTTTCATACCTACAACAACATGTAATCATGAACAGGTATAAAAGTCATAATATACAAGTGGTAAACTTGCAAAATTGATATATTTTTTTTTAAATCATAAATTGAAATTTTTTTGAGTAACTTCGAAACTATGGTTTTGACTAAATTTGGAGAGAGTTTTTCATTTATCATTTCACGTTAAAAGGCCAAAAAAAAGCTCTTGTTTAATTTTATGTTTTAAGATTTTTCAGATGCCCTGTATAATAAAAATCAATTTTCTCGTCGTGACTCCTATTTTTTCGGCAAGCAGACTTTTTTTTATCAAGAATGACTTTTTGTCGTATCTTTCAATTTTTGGTCCATTTCACCTCTTGTCAACCGCATCCGCGGACATACTGATGCGTATATGCGAATGGGGAACTTGTCTCAAATGTCTTTATTGCTTAATTCGAAAGTCCATGAAAAATAAGGAGAACCGTTTTTTCTTTCTGATGTTGGTCGAAAATTGGAGATATAACGCTTTGAAGTGTGCCATAATTGCAATGTTATGGCGTCATAACATTGTAACACCATGCTCAATATATCTATAAATACAAAACTTAAAATTTGAATAACTATTGGAAAGATCATATTTTTACGAAATAAAAAAAATACGTATCGATTTTTTTGAGATTTTCTCCAGTTTGCCAATGAAAACAACGATTTAATTTTTCATGCAAGTTCCCCATTATCGGTGTGTTTTCTAATCTCAATATTAATATTATTATTATTCGTGGTTAGGATTTCGATTCTTTCGCGTTTATCAAGTTCTCTTTTTTTTTCTACTTATTATTAAAACTCTATCTTATGATAGAATTCAGAGGCGTATCTGTTATTTGCGTTGTTTATGTTAGTCGTAAAGGGCGTATCTATCAAAACTCTTATTTGAAATCAAATTTTGGAATTCGAACGATACAGTAGAATAACTATCACTATTCATATTTATTCTGTACAATCAAAGTTCTTATTTTAGTAAAACATCATGGCGGCATAAGTCAAAACATAAATATTCAATTTTCTCCGTTCTTTCTTTTAGACAGATACGCCCCTTTGAATTAACAGGGCAGTATTGTTCGATTTTCTGAAAAGAACATCCTCATATACGTAGATCTGGAAGGATGTCCTATACTATAAAAGCTATAAGTCTCATCAGTTCAAATTTTCGTTCCAGAGGTAGAGGTGTCGGATAGGTTTGCACGTTACGGTACCCAAGTACTCACACTGAGATAGTTATTTACGTCACTAAGGCGGTGAATGACTTTTTAAAATACGAGTCAAGATGATTATGGACGAGGCGACGAAAGAGCCGAGTCTAGAATTTCTAGACGAGTAGTTCAATGACATTTAACGGCTGTGTATTGTACATTGTTTTGTTCCATACTGCGATATTTTTTTTATCGGTTTGAAGTGCTTTCTTGTCAAACCACACATTCAAAGTGGCAGTTCGCCTCACATTCCCACCATGAGATGGCGCCAGCCAAACCATGTCACAACTTATGTATGTCTTACCTAATATACCTTTCCAACCTTTTATGTTAAGTTATAAGCATCAGTGTGGTCCGGACCTTGGTTGAGTAAGGTGGTGTTTGTGAAGTCGGAGTTTCAGTGAAAGTGCCTGCGCAATAAGTGAAAAAGCGATATAGCATATTCTTGGCCCCTGAGTTGGCGGTGACGACTGCTTGCCGCTTTTCTGTGGAAAAGCGTGCTATTTCGGGGTTGAAGTTGGGCCCGTAGCTGCCATTATGGCACCTCCGGGTCAAAAACCAGGCGGTGGCTCGCTCGAAGAGAAGTAATATTTCTGAACTCTTGGACACAACAAGAGATTTAAGACTCGTCAAGATCAAACTAGAAGAGGAGAAGAAAGCCAGAGAGGCAGATAGGATGCAAATTGCAAGTCTCAAGCAACAACTTGCAAAGATGAAAGACTTTTTAGCCAGCAACGAGGATATCCTCACCAAGATCAGCAAACAAAAAGAAGCAATCGAGAAGTTGGCACAACTCAACAACGACTAGCAGACGAAATACAGTGAATTGAGTCATCATTATGACCAATTACAAGCAAGATTGGATGAATCCCAAATTCCCAAACCAGGCGAGAAGCTCACATGCCGGAAAGGAAAAAGAAACGCGTCACCAGTAGCAGTGATAGTGAGCAAAGTGAACAGGAGATGGATGCTGAAGAGTTTCCCACTCTCCAAACATCTGCCAACCAGAAGAGATCAAAAGTTGAAGAAGCAGCTCCTGCAAAGAAGACTACCTTCGCAGAATCAGTGAAGAAAATCCCTTCACTCATTATTGATGGAAGCGATGAGCGATGACTGGTTACAAATGAGGAAAAAGCTCAAGGAGAAAGAAATCCAGTTCGACAAAGCAATGGTGGTGAAGAACTCCACTGAGATATATCCCAAGACGTTAGATGATTACAGAAAACTAGCCACACAACTGGACGAGGACCATAGATACTACTACACGTATACTCTCCCAGACGAAAGAAAGCATCAGGCAGTAATAAAGGGGCTTCCCTTCAACACTGATCTCAAAGAAGAACTCAACTCCATGGGATTCAAAGACGCTGTGATAAAGAGGATGACTAGTTTTTCCACCAAAAAACCACTATCACTATTTTTGGTTACCTCATCTAGTGTGCTGATCTACGAGATCAAGTGGATCTTCAGTTTATCCGTTGAGGTGGAAAGAAGATTGAAGTCAAAGCATCCAGTGCAGTGCTTCAGATGCCAAAAATATGGGCATACACAACGTTTGTCTAGATACCCATATAAATGCGTAAAGTGCGCAAGTGACCATCGCAGCAGTGAATGCACTCTGGAAGGAGACAGGGCTGCAAACAACGCGACATGTGCCAATTGCGGAAAGTCCGGCCACCCAGCCAGTTATAAGGGGTGCAGTGAACACCCCTCAAAGAAGAATAATATGAGGACAAAAAGAGATCAACAGCAGCAGCTGCCAAGCAGAAAATATCGCCAACCAAAACCAGCAGTAGTGACCAACACTCCTCTGGGTATTGAAGATCAAGTGGGGCAAATCCTGGCCAAGCTGATACCTGCACTGTCAGTGCAGATAGTGAATTCTTTGAGGAGCAATCCTCCACCCCCCGACTCCGGCCCTGGCGAGTCGGGGGGTGAATGCGATGATATGGGGTGAATATGATGCAGTACACTCACGGCGAAGGTGTACGAGCTGAAATATTCTCATTAACCGAGATGACTGGAACTTTTTTAAAGGATTAATCCCAGAAAAAGTCGCAGCTATCAAGGCGATTACGCGAGGTGGTTAGGTTTAGTGGGTAAAGGCAGACCGGAGTCCCACATAATTTAGGCCTCGGGCCTAATTATGCATAAGTACGGATTCCCCCACCTATATCAAAAAAAAAAAAGGAGTCAAGTTATAAGAATAAAGGAGATCGGATGATACGGTTAAGTTAAGCCGAATAAGTCAAACGTGCGAGTGCGAGTTCGTAGTGGAAAGTGATAGCGAAATTCGAGAGTGTCGTACTGGATTATCAGTGCTGCTGATTGGATCAAAGTGTTTAAAGGATTATCAGTGATGGGGGATTTACAGTGACGAATAATCGGAAACTGACTCTGATCACATCATAAATGTGCGTTAGTGTCGGACATTTAACAATGACGAGCATGCTTGGTGCAAAGTAGCACAAATGGATTCGGACCTACGAAACAAAGATCCTGGAGAATTAATTCAGATAATACAAATGACGAAACAAACTATGGACGACATGAAAGAAGGCATGGATTATATGCAGGCGCAGAATAATGAATTGAGAAAAACCATCTTAAATTTAGTAAATACCGGAAAAGAGCAGAACGAAAAACTTGAGAAAATCAAAAAGAAGAAACCTAAAAAGACGCAATACTCAACAAAGACAACCCTAAAAGAAGGAAATGCATTAGCAACAACAAACAGATATGGAAAATTACATGAACTTCAAGACACTGACATCAACCCTGAAAATGAAGAAACCAACGATAAGAACGAAACCAATCACATGGAAACAGAGACAATAAAAACAAAGGAGAAGAAAATAGCCAGACCAAACAAAAAAAGACGAAGGGTGGTGAATACTTCATCATCTAAATCAATAATTCCATCATCGTCAACATCAACATCCGAGTCGGAAATTGACGAAGAAGAAAACATCAAACCAAAACCACCGGAAAGACCGCCTCCAATAATAATGACAAGCACCGAAAAATACAATAAAGTGACTTCAGCGCTTAAAGTAAAGAATATCAAATTCAACTCAGCAAAAATGACAAAAGAAGGGATAAAGTTCATAGCCCCGTACATAGATAACCACAGACAAATGACTGCATACTTCACGAAACACAATGTGCAGTATTATACCTACCAACTTGAAGATGAAAAATTGTACAAAGTTTTGGCAAAAGGAATACCAACAAATATCACAGTGGAAGAAATAGCACAAGATCCAAAAGAAAAAGGTTTCGAACCAGTGGCTATCAATAGATGGTACAAAACGGACGAGAAGCGGAATAAAATACCTATACCAATCGTATTGATTCTACTACCAAGGACTGAAAAATCAAAAACTATATACAATGAAAAAGAAATCTTGCTGCATGTTAGCAGTCAAATTGGAAGCACAAAGGAAGGGAAAATAAATCCAGCAGTGCCATACATGCCAGCAATTTGGCCATGCGTTTTTTCATTGCAACATACAACCTAAATGTGTTAAATGCACAGGAGAACATTTAACTGCTGACTGCGATAGACTTACACGTCCAAAGTTCACGAACTGTCAAGGACCTCATCCAGCATCATTCGAAGGATGTCCTGAAAACCCTAGAAATGCACAAGAAGGCTAAGAATCAGATCCAGAACAAAAAAGGAAAAACCCATGGAAAAAAATTAACAAACAAAATCAAGACCATCAAGACATGGACAGCCAAACAGCCCCTCCAGTCAATGATATGGTGGAAACTACATCAATAACAATAATGGAGCAAATAAAGAATATACAAAAAAACATACTCAATCTACAACGGAAACAAACAAAAACAAGGAAGAGAATAATAGCATCAAAAACGTCATATGGCAGGAAATAGAAGCATGAAATATTTAAAAACAATCTCCTGGAACGCAAACAGCAGAAACAACAAAGTCAAAGACCTGCAAAGATTCCTCGAGGAAAACGAAATAGATGCAGCACTTATACAGGAAACTTACTTAAAACCATCAACTAAATTAAATATACCAAACTACGACATATATAGGAATGATAGAATGGATGGACGAGGAGGAGGAACTATGATCCTGGTCAAAAAAGTGATACGACAAATGGAAATGCCAACAGTGATGAATAACCCAATCGAAACCACTTCAGTATTGGTGGAAATGAATGAAAAAATGAAAATAATCCTAACATCATTATACATAAAACCAAACACAAGAATAACAGAAGAACACGTCATGGGATTATTCAACTGGAGAAAACCAACAATAGTAGGAGGAGACTTCAACGCTTAAAACAAAATCTGGGGAAATGTGATTTCAAATCAGAGGAGAAAAAGTCATTGAGGGGGTGGTTATCAATACCCCCTTCTCCAGACTGGCCCCCGATTAGGCGACACACATTTCCACACCAAAAAGATACGCAAATGAAGTTCTAGACTTTTACTTAGCCCAAAACATAAATGCTGAAACAAAAGTGCAAGTAATACACGACCTGGGATCAGATCACTTACCGGTACAATTGGAAATTGGAAACTCAAAATTCCAAAATAAAAAATTCCACACAGATTGGGAAAAATACAAGAACATTTTGTTAGAACAAGAAAACATCAATGAAATCAAAAACAACAAAGAACTAAATGAAGCGGTTGTAAAAATAACTGAACAAATTCAAATGGCGGCAAAAAATGCCAAAAAATGAAAGAATATCAAATCCGAAGATTTATTACAGTACCACCATACATAAAGGAACTGATAAAGAAACAAAATAAACGACTGAAACAGGCCGCAAATACGGGTGATCCAGAAATAAAACATACAGCAAACAGAATGTCAAGTAAAATCCAAGCACTCTTAAAAGAGCTGTACAACAACGACTGGAAAAGAAAAATGGAGGAAATAAACGAAGAAGAAGAATCAGTTTGGATGATAACAAGAAAAATGATGAAACCTAACAAAACCAAAACTCCCAAATTATGTACAAAGGAAAAAAGGCTGAAGCCTTGGAAGAGAACATGGAACTTCTGACGGAATTTTATGAGGAACAATTCTCAGAAAAAGACTCCCCCACCACAAATAGGGAACAGCTTGACAAGATAACGCAAGAATACAACATTGATGACAAACAAGGACCAAAAGATTCCAAAAATAAGCAACGAAACAATTTCAGCAATAATCAAAAAAACAAACATTAAAAAGGCACCAAGCCCATGCAGACGGCATTACCAACAAGGAATTAAAGGAACTACCAGATAACAAACTGGAAGATATACAAAAAATAATACAGGCAACTCTTGATTTACAACACTATCCAGAAACTTGGGAAAATGTAGACCGCACGATAATCAAAAAGCCGGGAAATTCACCTACTAGCCCGGAAAACCTAAGACCAATTAGCCTTATTAGCCACATTAGTAAAGTGGCTAATAGGATCATACATGAAGAACTGAGTGATTTTCTGGAGGAACATAAGATATTACCGTATGAACAAATGGGTTTTAGGAGATTCAAATGAACAATACACCAAACAACAAGAATCGCTCGTATAGTTCGTGAAAACTTTGGAAGAGGAAGTAAAACGGGAGCTGTTATGTTCGATATCGCCAAAGCATTCGATAAAGTGTGGCATATGGGACTGGTGGTGAAGATGAAAAGAGCTGAAATACCATCATACTTAACCAAGTTAATCGAATCATTCTTGACAGATAGAACATTTCAAGTCAAAATAAATGGAGAAAAATCAAGAAAAGGCAGAATAAAAGCAGGAGTTCCACATCAGGGATCGGCGCTATCACCAACGCTATTTAACATCTACACGAGCGACATTTCCAAAAGTGAGAACACGCAAAAATCCCTATTAGCCGATGACACAGCGATTATTTCAAGCGCGAAAAGGAAAGAAACAATCAGAAAGAATTTACAAAACCATACTATCCTTCTGGAAAAATGGATGCAGGACTGGAAAATCAGAATAAACCCTCAGAAGACACAACTAATAATGATGGAACCTAAAGGAAAAAGAGAAGAAATGACGAAGCCACAAACAGTGCAAAATACTAAAATACACAAATTAAATGGAGTAAACAAGTGAAATATCTGGGACTAACATACGATGAGCGCCAAATACATACAAAAAATGGAAATAATACAAAGGAAATGCCTGAGGATGGTGACAGCGGCGCCCTGGTACCTGGTACATCAGGAACGACGACATCTTGAAGGACTTGAAAATGACAACTTTAAAAACACACATAGACAACCTAAACCAAGGATACTTTGAGAAAGCGAGAAGCCACAATTGCTCGCTCATCAAGGACAGCCACATGCCACCGCAGCCATTGCTGGGAGGAGGAAAAAGGAAATACGAGCTGCCGGGAGAAAAAGCGAATGTAAAGTTGAAAAGTGTAAACAGTAAACAGACATTAGAAAATGTAAATAAATTCACTCTATAGGATAAAATTAGGCTAGTAATGCATTCAAAAATGTTAACTTAATCAAAAAATGTAAATACAATCATACGCTAAGTAATATTCCTGAATGTTGGGAAAGACATTACAAGAGTGATATTATTTTGTATATAATAACTTATGAAATAAAAAGATCAAAAAGTAAGTCAAGAGTTAAGTTATAAACAAGTTGCAAAATAGACTCTATTTTGCATAAAAGCTGCGAAGCGACAGGAAAACTTATTCTTGTCCTTGTCAAATCGGCGTATAGGCACAGCATGTGTTCATGCTGTGGTATTATAGGTATCAAGAGACCCATGAGGTTTTCTGCGAATGGCGCAAAATCTTCAACGTAGATAAGTCAGTGAACGAAAATATCAACCAACAGCAATTTCACAGCCTTTGATGATACTTTTTATCATTTAGCGAAGTTGTAAAGTAAATTTTTTTTACAGTCTCTGATGATTAAAAGTGTCATTTACCGGACTCAAAACCAGTCCGGTGAATGACACTTTACAGTACAGTATGAAATAAATAGCATTGATCGGCAATCGGCATATCGAATCAATCTGAAAAGAAAAATGTGAAATCGATCCCAAATCCCAACGATAAAATGAATCAATAATCTCCTCGCATCGCTGGTTTTGAAAGAGAGAGAAAGAGATTATCCTATACTCTAACTATACTACAAATTGTACTTTTGTTTTTGTTTCAAAAATAAGCCCCCTTGGAGGCTTCCAAAAATTGCCGTAGCGCACGGTTTTTCACGTGCACGTGGCGGGGTATTGGGTAAAGTTTTCAACTAGCAATAATCGCACCTCGGATTAACCTCATTGGTTACGATAATGCCTCTGCGCAAAGCTGATTGACTTGCACAAGATTTGCAAGGTGTCTCAAATTGATATTTTCACACGAGAAAAATGTAGAATCGCTCACCATCTGGTGGCGAACCGTTGTACTGCACTTGATGTTGAAATGATGAGGCAGAGTTTACTGCCGCCAAATCATTTGAAATATTTGAATACATTCATGTGAGTTGTCATTGAGATGTATAGATCGGAGATATTCTTCCAGAGTGATAACCATGCACACAATGGTCACTCCAAGAGTCCTTCCAAATACTGACAATGTCTCATTGGTCTATTTTTCTTTCTTTTATGGGATTATTCAAATAAAATTCAAACGCACATATTCTCTTGACTCGTCTGATAAAAAAAAATATGTTCGTCGAACAATACTTGAAATGGAACATCAATGGCGGAATCTAGACCAAAGATATAAATTGATGAATTGAGAAAAGTTGGAATGTGAAAGGTTGCAGCCATTATAAACAAAAATGGGATTGGGTACCAGATCAACGTCGGAAAATCTTTTTTCCCTAATGGTGGATAGAATTTATTCACTTTGTTGACAATAGGATGACGGACAACAGCTAACATCATGACATTACAAATAGCAGCTAATACTGAGACCAGTATCAAGAATCAAGATAAAACACTACTTGTTAATGGAATTTGACCACTCAAATATTTAATTTTGTTCTCTAAAATGCCCGACTAAAAGTCAGGCAACAAAAAATTGTTTATAGACCCATATATGTTGACCCTCTCCACGGAAATCTTTAGTAAAAGGCGAAAGATTTATTCGCTTTGAAGAGAGTCCAGGGTAACGGGGCATCATTTGGATTTGCCGTCCCACATAATTTCTTAAATCTACTGCGGTAGAATATTTATTATGCTAGACACTGGCGTCCTCTATAATCGAACGTAGAAGGTATTGGCCGAATAGCAAATTGGAGTAATGATTTATCTGATTTTCATATTCAATATAAATTATAAATAGATTGCTTTGACAACAAAATCGAACATTTTCAGCGCTTATTAAAATCTACCAATATTTTCGAGGACAAAAAATAGTGTACTATATTTAAACACATGTTTTTTTGGATGAAGGTATAATCAATCACCAGTTTAAACCGTACCGAATGTAGCATATCTTAGTAAAAAAAATAGAAAACTGTCAGGCTAGAAAAAGACTGTGACTTTACATACGCGCTCATTTACTGTAGTCATATAGGTAACGTACTGTATAGCCCTAGATATAGATTAATAAAATATGATCTCCATATTTGCGGAGTATAAATAAACTTTCTCAATAATTCTTGGCAATGCTCTATACTGTCGAACTCAAAACACATGCAAACTCCAATATTATTTTGGCGGCTGAACAATTGAATATAAGAACGTTCCGTCCACTGATCTAAACAATTAGATGCGAGTGGTTCCGTCTCCCTAGCTCTAGCAGCAAGTATCTGACGTCACAGTGCGTGTAGTTCGCTAAACAAGCACTCAATTTCAACGGCTGCAGTTGTATTAAGGATTGATTTTTTTCAAGCATACTTCGAATATAGTTATTATCATATCTTTGTTTCACACTTCTTGTATGTATATTAATTTTTTTGCGGACGGATCAGAATCCTCGTCAGAATCTTGAGTGACGTTTGATCCATGGATCACATCATATTCACTTCACTACTGAATCGACGATAGGAAAATAGGAGTAGGTGTCCAGAGTCCAGAGTCCAGAGTCCAGAATCTAGGCAGAGACAATTAATTCCAGGGTATTTATTTTCAATCGATTTAACCGGGACAGCGCAAACGCAGTCCCGACTACCAAAAGTTACGCGCCCAAGTTATCCGCATTAAGGATAATCGCAGGGGTCAGCCCAACCGTGGTGCAATGGAAAGGCCCCACCCTGGAGGAACCGCCACGGTAACCTCTACGCCAGTTAAGTAAGCCTAACCGCCGTCAACTTTTGCTTAGGGACCCAGAAGTGTATGCGACCACTAGGTACTATTGACCCCTTATACAGGGTGACGTGACTCAACTTTATCCGGCAAAATTAAAATTTAGGTTCTAATAATTTGAATAAACTATTTTTTATTTATTTTTTCTCTCTCGAAATACCCTCTCGAACCATGACAAAAACCACTCAAACAATTGAGTTTATATCAATTCCGGTTCTATTTTATCAAGAGAAATCAAATTCATTACGGACATTGTGTTTAAATAATCAATATTTTTGATATTCCGTAAAATAGGATTTTATATTTCAAAAAATGATGTGAAGAATGACAGTGACAATTATTCAATATTTCACCTGTATATACAATACCTAACTATAATGTTATACAATTCTACACTGTTCAACATTTAACATAATATAACTAAATATTTATTCAAACATCTTCCCCTTAAGAATTGAACCACTGGGGTTTGTTAATAATCCTACCGGATCTGGTATATAGTCATGTTGGGATTGGGATCGTCCAATTTTTTTTTAATAACTAGAGTCTTAGATTGCATTCCACTATTATTACTATTGTTTGATTTTATAGTATTATTTAAGTTTGACCTTGATTAACATTTTGATAGTTTGTATTATTATGGTTTCGGTCAGCACTATATTGGTTTTGTGACAAATCGGCGGGGCAAAACTCTGGGTCTAGAACATATTCATGTGCTTTGATTTCTGTTAAAGAATATTTCATCTGACTTAAATCACGTCTAACTATCTGATTATTACTTTCTTTTCTTACCCAGTATGATTTTGGCTATTTTGCTTTTCCAATAACAATTGCTTTATGCCAAATTGTGTCTTTACAAGTTTTGATTACCACTTCATACCCTTTTTCAAATACTGATGGCGTTTTATGAGCAGTTTTATCATATTCATTTTTGACTTTGTACTGTTGTTGACATAAAGTTTTATAAATATGGCTCTGGATTTTTGGTTTCAAATTCTTACTGATTACTGGAAGTTGAGTGCGCAATAGTCTACTTTGAGAATCTGAGAAGGAGAAGCACCAAGAGATAATATTGTTATTGTATTCAAAAAGAGCTTCACGGTAGTCGTTATTTGAATCTGTACTTTTCCTCAATATCAGCTTAGCAATATTGACAGCTTTTTCGGCAAGTCCATTACTTTGATGCCACTCAGGGGTACAAGTTGAAATCGAGATGTCTTTTGTTCGGTAGTATTGTAGGCATCTTTGTGAAATAAACGGTACATTGTCAGCGATCAGGAACTGGGGGTATCCAAATTTTGTAAAAAGGTTTTGGAAAGCATCTATTACTGTTTTTAAAGTCTTATTAATGTGGCTACTTATTATAGTCGTGACTTGAGTCAAAGTCAGACTTGACAACGGCTTGAGATGAGCAATGCCTACTATAGACAAATTTCGGCATCAGTATCATGACAACTGGGCATGCGTTTTTTGAGTCGTAAGTTTGAGTCGTAAGTTGGTCAGACCCTACCTTGAGCAAGGATTCAGACAAAAATGCGAGACTATATCACGGTATTAACGTTATTATGTCGTTTGATACATAACAAAATCTGAATTACTCACCAAAACTCATTATTCTTTGTACAAAAGAACACATGATGTTGAAAGTAGTTTAATTAGATAGGTGGATCATATTCCGATCAGACATTTGGCATACTTTTTCCTATAAAATGTTTCTTTTTGTACAACCTTTACGTAAAGTCCACTTTTCAATGCATGCAAAGTACTTTCGCGCCCGCGGGAGCAAAATTGGATCGCTTAGCAACGGTTCCTTGGATCCCAACGCCTCTGAATCTAATAACCACGTGACAGTCTAGCATACTAAAAGGAACTAATCACGTGACAATCTCGGTGACAGTGAATCCGCACCACAAAAGAATACGGGAACACATCTATTGTAACCATGATTGACAGTTGTCACTCAACTTGTCAGTTGTCTGACTTGTCAGCAGTGTAGTGCAGTGTATCGATTATTTATTTTTGATTTTCTTAATTATTCTTTTTAAATGATTACACAGTGGTTGTACAAGAAGCACTGTTTTCACCACGGACGAAAGATGATTTTGACTCGGCTAATATCTGCCCTCGGTTCGCTCGTGCTGCTACTTATACCCTCGTCAAAATCATCTACTTTCCGCCCTTGATACAAAATGTACAATTTTTTCGCCACAATCAATAAATTAAAATACAAACAAAAATACCCATAATATCTCCACGGTTTATTTTTCATAAGAAAAAGTCGTCAAAACACAATAATAAGTATAATCGAAATGGTACAACGATCGAATTTACGGAAAATACCCTTGATGTTTTATGGACAATAAACATGTCAAATAACTAAAAGTAGGTTATGATTTCAAAATTGTCAGATGACACCTGATGCCTCCTTTCAAAAATGATTAGAAAAAGACAAACGTCCCTTGAAAATGAGTGCTCAAGCTTTGTTTTACCGAGAATTCACGAAGCTTCGACTATAGTACAGACAAAAACTTGATCATTGAGTTTCCTATTTGAGTTTAGCTTTGCGGAATACTACTCACGTCTGAGTTTGGGATCCGACTATAGGTACGGGCATAAGTATGTTTTAGCACCAAATTCCAATATATCAGAAGCAACTTTGTTAAATCTCAATCTTGAAATTGAATGTGCACTGTTCTGGCCATGTATTGAAATAGTAGTCGAAAGTGTGTGCTAGTGTCGCATCACTACTTGTAGCTAATCTTAATTCAGTCTGTCTCTCAACACTCATAGGTAACTGTTTACTCACAGAATGTACCATTTCTAACCTTTCTGGATCATGACATTGAATTTTCAGACTAGATCTGGATAACATATCTGCAAAATCCTTACCAGGAACGTAGTAAAGATTAAGGAAATACTTTAGAAGTTGCAATCTTGAACGTTGCAACGTCACTCAGCCCATTTTACAGATAGCTTTTTTTATTATGCATGGATATTATATATAGGTTTATGATCAGTCTGTGCATCTACATCGAAAGTATAAATAAAGTCATGCAATTTTTATGTGCTATAATAAATAGACAACATTTCGTTTTCAGTTTGACTGTAATTGATTTTATGATCATTCATGTTACGAGACGCACAAGCAACTAATTTTAAAACTTTGTTATCATACTCCTGAAACATACAACAACCAATTCCATTTTTCGAAGCATCACACTGTAAAACTGTTTTTCTCATAGGATCGAAAGAAACAAGTGCTGGAGATTTAGTAACAATTTGTTTTAGGTTTTCCAAACACTGTTGATATGGAATCAATTGAAAATCAATATTTGATTTCAATAATTCACAAAGTGGTTGAATATAATCAGCCATATTAGGAATATATCTGCGACAATAATTGAAACTACCCAAAATTCTCTGTAGCTCAGATTTATCCTTAGGACTTTCTAATTTACATGAAAACTCACTCTATCTGGATCAATTTCCATACCCCTATCGGGAAATATTTGTCCCATGAACTTATTTTCTTTTCTGCAATATTAAATTTTATCCTTATTAAATTTTGCTCCTACTTTTTTTGCACGTTTAATCACTCGTTCAATAGCTGCGTCATGTTCCTTTTTGATTACTCTCATAATAATCATATCATCATGCATGTATGACCTGAACATTCTCTAAGTCACCAAACTTACTTTCAACTTGCTCTTGGAACAGATCTTCAGAATTCGAAAGGCCATATGGCAACACAACATCTTTGTATACTGTATATACCAAAAGGTGAAGCAAAACAGCTTTTCCAAGAAGAATCATCATCTATTTCTAAATTATGGTAACCTTCGGCTAAATCAAATACCGAAAAAAACTTTTCACTAATCATTTTTGTAAACACATCTTCGATTCGATTCACAAGTCTAGGTTTTTTTACAATTTACGAATTTAGGTATTGTGGGTCTAGACAAAGCCGTAATTTTTTGTTACTTTTTTCAACAATCACCATACGATTAATACTTGCACGCGAATCGATTTCGACAACCTTAACAATAGCTTTGCGTCGAACTAACCTTTCAAGTTCATTTTTTAACTCATCTCTGATGGCAATGGGTACCTTTGTGGGCGTATGACTCACTGTTTCAAATTTGTCTACAGTAGTTATTTTAAATTTACCATCAAACCTCCCATAACCAGCAAAAATAT
This sequence comes from Orchestes rusci, assembly GCA_958502075.1. Taxonomy (NCBI): domain Eukaryota; kingdom Metazoa; phylum Arthropoda; class Insecta; order Coleoptera; family Curculionidae; genus Orchestes; species Orchestes rusci. The sequence goes on from OY293309.1 coordinate 8,902,543, forward strand.
CAGCATTTTCAGATATAAACTTATCTTTTTCCGCATTATCATAAAACTTTATGTGAACTTTATTCACTCTTTTGATGAGACCAAGTTCAGTGCATGCCTTTCCCCTTTATAATATTTTGTTGGCATTTTCTACAATGACAAAATCTTCATAAACGTTTTTGTTTTTGTATGTGCACATTAAATTGACTACTCCTTAACTTTAAGCTTCGGTGCCTTCAAATCATTTTACTATAAAATCACCCTTGCGAACTTTGAACTGATTATTCAACTTTGAAAAAACTTTTTTTGGCATAACTGAAATATCAGCTCTAGTGGGAGCTCTGATTGAACGTTTACGTTAACTCAACATGTCTATTTCACCATGGTAACGCTGTTAGCAAATGGAACATTTGCATTAGTAAACAGTCCTAACAGACACGTCAAGTAAACGTAAACGTTCAATCATAGGACCCAGTATCTAGTTTGACTTTAATTTTTTTAGCTGCAATTTGGACTACCTCATCCAAAAGTCTTCTGTCATTACTGTCTGCCTGTCTTTCAGTCGAAGAGCTCCATTGACCGAATAAGGTTTCTTACTCGTTCTACTGTTTCCCTGACCGTCCTTTGAGGAGTGGTTGTGAATTCCCCGTTATCTCTTCTCCAGTACGCCAGCGCTTCACATTCAAATACAATGTGGGAGGCTGTTCCCTCCTCCTCGTTGCACAGCCTACATATGGGTTACTTGTTGAAAAGACCCATGATATGCATGTGTTTCCTTAGAGGGCAGTGTCCTGTTAATATACCTGTTGCTTTCCAAAGCTGATTCCTGCTGAATTTCAGTAGGCTTCCAGAAAATGATGGTTCGATCTCATCTGCCATCATTAATTTACTGTGTTTCAGACCTGGTGATTGGCACCATCTAGCTTTCTGTTATTTTTTGGACCAACAGTTCAGCCAACCTCTCACAGAGGATTTTGTAATACCAATGGCAGGTTCTGGACCCAGAAGTGGTGTGTTTGCAGCTTTGCGTGCTAGTAGATTCGCCCGCTCGTTCTCAGCCATCCCTGTGTGTCCTGGTATCCATCCAAGAGTAATATCGTCAGATACTCCCAGTGTGACAAGGTTTTGCTGACAGTCCATGACTTGTTTGGATTTGGTTTCTCGACAGGAAATGGTTTTGATTGCAGCTTGGCTGTCACTAAGGATAAGGATTTTCCTTCCTCTGTAGCCTCTCCTGAGATTCTCTTGCACGCATACATTTATTGCATGTACCTCTGCCTGGAAAACTGTAGCGTGCATCCCAAGTGGTTCATATGTTTCCCACTCTGGATTTTCTCCTACGATTCCGGCACCAGTTCCCCCCGGCATGTTTTGGAGCCGTACCATATTGCCCCATTTGCCATCCGGAGTTGTTTCACCGTTTCCTCTTCCCATATTAGTTTGGTCTTGGGAGACGTGCTAAAGTTGATATTTTTCAGAATGATATCACTCCTCATTGTTACTAAGTGGTTCGTGATTGTGCTGGTTATCTTAGTGTGTCCTTGGGAGTCTGAGTAGCTCCAGTTCCCGGTGTTTCTAAGTCTATATGCTCCCATTCTTGCTTCCATTTTGATATAGATATCTAAAGGAGGTAGGTTAAGCATGTCCTCCATGGCAAGTGTTGGAGTAGTTTTCATGGCTCCCGTTACACAGAGACATGCTATCCTCTGAACTTTTGCGAAATCCGTGGATGCTTGTCGCTGCTCGATTTTCGGCCACCAGACAAGAGAGCTGTAAGTAAGAGTGGGTCTTACCACGGTACAGTAGACCCAGTGTACCATGCGCAGATTTATGCCCCAGTTCTTGCCTATTGCTCTTTTTGTTGCCATTATTGTGGCTTTACCTCGATTCACTATTTTCAGTAGGTGTGAATTCCATGTGAATTTGTCATCCAGGATGATGCCTAGGTATTTGACTTCTCTTACCACCTGCAGTTCTTGTCCAAAAAATAATATAATAATAATAAACCAAGAACTCTTTACACTCAAGAGCCAACAGCCTGATGACGCTGACCCGTATAAGATAACATGTACTAATAATCCGCCTTCTGGCGCTACTAAAGATCTGGCCGTTATCAACGATTCCGTTTCACCGGCATCCGGGAAATCACCTCATGGGAGGCCTAAACTGTTACTCATTGGGGACAAATCTTGCGTTCGGGGAATGGGACTTCTGCTAAAAACCAAAACAGATTCGAGATTTGACACCAATACACAATATATGTCAGGGGCCACACTGGATGAGATGGTCGACGAGTTTATTCCCTTGACGAGAAACCTTTGTAAAAGTGATTTCATTGTTATATGCATTGGCAATGAAAACGCCATTAGAGGAGTTAGAGTCAGACATTCCTGTGTAGACCAGCTCAAGTTACTAACGCTGAAGACCAATTTGATCATCATCTGTCCACCACTTTCGTCCTGTAGAATAATTCTGAACGACTTTATCAGTGACCTAGTCGGAACGTTGCGTAGTGCGCTGAGCTGTGTCGATCGGGCTGCTCTCTTCGTGAACTTGGATGATTTCGTTGACGACTGGGAGAGGAATTTCTACGGAACAATGAGTTACTCGGCAAAGCGGCGTGCCACCGAGTTGCTGGCCAGGAAAATCACAAATTGGCCGGCGCTCGCGGACAATGCTTCCGTGTTGCCTGATCCTACTGTGCCGGTTTTTCAAATCGACCACTTATCCCTGGAGCAAACGTAGGAGCCACGCCCAACGATCTTATTCAGGGGACCGTCGCCATATATTATCAGAATGTGAGGGGCCTCAGAACATAGTGCAGCGAGCTTATGAGAAGTTCCGGTAGCTGCGATCACGACATCATAGCGCTCAGCGAAACCTGGCTACACGAACAAATCGGGAGCTTGGAACTTTTTTCCGACAAATATAATATTTACCGCAAAGACAGGTGCTACGATCAGTTGAATTGCAAGAGAGGAGGAGGTGTCCTCCTTGCGGTGCGTTGCTCCATAAAGTCTTTTACCATTTCCTGCGGGTCCATAGTGGAATACGACTCCATCTGGACAGGAATCGATTTGAATGGGCTCAAGTTCATGGTCTGCTGTGTATATTTTCCACCAGGCTCCAAGACCGACACTTATCAACACTTTTGCGATGTCTGCGAAGAGTTGAGGAACATACACGACCAAGCAAAATTCCTGATTTTCGGCGATTTCAACTTACCATCAATTGACTGGACACAGAAAGGGGGAACTCTGGAGCCCCTGCAGACTAACGCTGTCTCAGAGTCCCTTTTGTCATCGATGAACTATCTGGGTCTCGATCAGGTGAACGGTGTTCGAAACAAAACTGGAGGAATCCTGGATCTGGTGTTTGCTGATGACGACTTGCGCCGCCTCAGGGTCTGGCATGCTGACGATTCCCTTGTGCCTATCGATTCCTATCATCCTCCATTGATATGCACTTTCGATAGTCTCCATCCACCTCCCCTCCGAACTAGCAATGTTGCCGTCGTAGTATATAACTACAACAATATGGATTACACAGATTTAAATGCATTCTTCGAGGAGATGGATTGGACCTTTGACACGGGGATTACTGTGGAGGAGACAGTGGCGCTATTTTACAAACGCCTTTTTGAAGGAATAGACAAACATGTTCCCAAGAAGACCATCAAGAGCGAGAAGTATCCCTCATGGTACGACGACTGTCTCAGGAGACTGATCGGCGAAAAAAACAAGCTGTACAGGAGATTCAAGAAATCTGGACTTGACTCTGACTACGATGCATACTCTTCGACTCGCAGGGAGGTGAAACACCGCGTAGACTTGTGTTACCTATTATTCGCTACTAGAGCAGAACACCTCATACCCAGAAACATCAAACATTTCTGGTCGTTCATAAACAATCTTCGCAAGGACAACAAACTTCCCTCAGCCATGAATTACGCCGATGTGGCGCTCACTTCCCCTGAGAAGATAGCTGACGCATTTGCGGTACACTTCCAAGCCTCTTACTCGGACCACCACAACGTCAACATTGGAGACGTAGATTATGTTCCTTTTGCGAGTCACCTGTCTTCACACCAGTTCACCGAAGGGGAAATCGTCAAAAGCTTTTGTCCCTGGATCCTTCAAAGCGCGCTGGCCCCGACGGAGTTCCGGCGATACTCTTGAAGAACTGTCCCTCTCTAGCATCTCCCCTATGCCATGTGTTCCAACGTTCCATCGATGATGGCATTTTTCCGACGGTGTGGAAGGAATCTACCTTAATTCCAATTTTCAAATCGGGCGACAGAGGCTATATCGGCAATTATCGTGGCATCTCTATCCTCTCTTCTATACCAAAGATCTTCGAATCCATCATCACGGACGAGCTATTTTCTGTCTACAGGAGGCACATCATAGACCAACAACATGGTTTCTTTTGCGGGCGCTCAACTTCCACAAACCTTGGTGTTTACCACAACTTCCTTGTCACATCCATGGAAGAGGGAAGTCAAGTGGACGTCATCTACACTGATCTCTCAAAGGCCTTTGACAGTGTCTGTCATGCCCTTCTTCTCAAAAAGCTGGACAGGATCGGCGTGGACGGTGGCTATCTTGATTGGATTCGATCTTATCTCTCCGGGCGGCGCCAACGAGTTGAGGTCTGCGGATTTCTCTCTCAGGAAGTGACCGTGACTTCGGGTGTGCCTCAGGGATCCCACATTGGACCAGTTCTGTTCATTTTGTTCATTAACGACGTATCACGTTGCTTTGGTTCATCGGAGTATTTGTTGTATGCCGATGACCTGAAGTTCTACGCTGCTATTGATGCTCACCGCTCGCTGCAACCGGACTTGGACAGTTTGGGAGAATGGTGCCAGAAAAACTTCCTGAACCTTAATATTTCCAAGTGCAAGACAATGAGGTTCTGTAGAAGTAAAAAACCAATCATCCACACATATAAACTGAACGGACGGGAGTTGGAGAGTCTGACGTATGTGAATGATCTTGGTGTGACTTTCGAGAGCACACTTTCCTTCAATATCCACATTGATAACATCACTTTGAAGGCATTCAAAATGCTTGGTTTCATCAAAAGAAACACCAAGCACTTTCACGACACTAAGGCTATACTGTGTTTGTACAACTCCCTTGTCAGGTCAACACTGGAATACTGCTCAATCATTTGGTCACCTTTCTACAGGAGTCATTCATCAAGGCTTGAGCGTGTGCAACGCAAATTTACCAAGTTTCTGCTATACAAGCACAACTTTCCCCAGAAGGATTTGAGTTACGAGACCAGACTACAGTTGTGTGGGCTAAGAAGTCTCGAGGACAGAAGAGAGGACTCCATGCTTGTATTTCTGTTCAAATTACTGAATGGATTCACAGATTGTAGCGCGCTGCTGGAGACAATATCGGTTCGGGTTCCATCAAGACGTACAAGGCGGAACGTTCTGTTCTCCGTGGCCCCTCATAGAACCAATTATGGACTCACACATTTTTCTGATAGACTTCAAAGTTCCTACAATAAAACAATTTCTGACTGTGATATGTTTTACAACAGCCTATCGTCTCTTAAATCATATTTTATATACCGATGTTAGTACGTTTTCAACTATCTGTTCTGTCTCATTGCATTTTTGTATTGTATTTCTCACTGTGTTTCATTACTATGTTGTCATTACCATATTCTTACTGTACTTTATATTATTTTATCACTATGTGTTGTACCATTTGGAACTTTTCAGTTCTGTAGTGTACCAGTAATAATAAATAAATAAATAAATAAATAAATAAATATGGGTTTGAATTATTCCGCTATATTCCTCTTTCTCGTAAAGCTGACCAGGGAGGTTTTCTCAGGATTGACCTTCAGGTTCACCTTCCTGCACCAATCTTCTACGATGGTCAGAGCTGTCTGTATCAGTTCTGATATTGTCTTGGTGTGTTTGCCAAATTCCGCTATATTCCTCTTTCTCGTAAAGCTGACCAGGAAGGTTCTCTCAGGATTGACCTTCAGGTTCACCTTCCTGCACCAATCTTCCACGATGGTCAGAGCTGTCCGCATCAGTTCTGATATTGTCTTGGTGTGTTTGCCAGTGATAAGTATTGCTACGTCATCGGCATAGCCTTGGGCATAAAATCCCTTGCTGTTTAACTCCACCAGTAGTTCATCTGCGACTATAGGTTCCAGAGGAGAGGGGATAAGACTCCATCCTGGGAGCAGCCTTTAGCTGCCTCTATAGTTACAATTTTGTCAAGCATAGTTGCTTGAATTCTCCTACCTTTCAGCATGTTTCTTATCCACCTACAAACTGTGTCTTTAATTCCACGCCGGTTAATTGCGGTGGTCATTGAGTTGAATGAGGTATGATCAAATACTCCTTCTATATCAAGGAATGCAGCTAGGGCAATTCCTTGGTTATTCAGTGGTTGCTCTATTTTATGAACAAGTGCATGCAGAGCAGTTTCACATGATTTACCAGGTTGATAGGCGTTTTGGTTTTTGTGTAGTGGCCTCTCTATTAGGGAGGTTTCTCTAATGTGCCTTTCAATCACTTTCTCCATCGTTTTAAGTAGAAAGGACGAGAGATTTATTGGTCTGAATGCCTTGGGCTGATAGCTATCTTTCCCGGGTTCGGTATAAAGACCACTCGTGAGAGTTTCCAGATCATGGGTATGTGTCCCGTTGCCAGGCTTGCTATGAATAGTTAGCAAAACATCGATATGAGTTGGACTTTGCCCTGCTGCAGGTGTGCCGGTATTATTCCATCGCATCCTGGTGCTTTGTATGGTTCGAATGAGTTTATAGCCCATTCAATTCCATTTGGTGTCACAATTTGTCGGGCTGTGACCCAATCATCTCTTGATCCTCTCATCAGGAGGATCTCAGGAGATAGGGAGTTGGTTCCCTGTTGCGAGTTGATTATATTCGAGTCTGGAAAGTGTGCCCTGAGTAGTGTCTCAATGGTTTCTTCGACATTTTTCGTGTATTCCCCATTTGGTTTCTTTCGTGTTCCCATTGGTGGAAGGGGATCTTCTTCTCTGAAGGCGTGCGCCTTTCGAGGTTTTTTCGACCTCAGTGCAAAACTTCCTCCAGAAGTTCCTCTTAGCTTCCCTTACTTCTTTATTGTATTTCGTCAGAGTATGGTGGTATTCATCCCATTCACCGGTTTTCTTGGCCACATTGAAGAATCTGCGTGTTTCCCCCTTCATCTTGTCAAGTCTCTTGTTCCACCAGGTTGTGTCCTTGCATGAAGAACGCCGGATTAGCGGACAACTTTGATGGTAAGAGTGAATTATGGCGTTTTGTAGTTGATCCGCTACCACCTCAACATCAAATTTGTTACGCATACGTTCCTTGACCCCGCTCAACCCTCCAGCTCCTCCCGGTATTCAGTCCAGTTTGTTTTGCGTGGGTTGCGGTACATTTCTGACGGCTTGTCAATACTATTGATTTCCATCAGTATATATCTATGGTCCGACAGGGATGGTTCGTCGGATACGCGCCACCGCTGGATACTGGGGTTGATACGGGAGGTGGACAGAGTGACATCAATAACTTCCGACCGTATGCGGTTTACAAAAGTAGGCTTGTTACCCTTGTTTAGAATCTCCAAATCATGCGTTATGATAGAATCCAATAAAGACTCACCTCTTTTGTTGATATCGCTGCTCTCCCAGCGGTGGTGATGCGAGTTGGCGTCCATGCCCATTATACACTGTAGGTTTCTCTGCCCACAGTGATTCACTAGTTTCTCCAGGTCTTCCGATGGTGAGGGGCTGGGTGCATCGTAGGAAAGGTTAACGGAGGCTATTATAATGTCCTTTTGGGTTCCTTCCTCTTTGTAGCTTAGTTGGACGGCTACTTGATCCGTGGATGTTTAAGCCCAGTTCTCTTCATAATATACATCGACCGAATAATAGAGAAATGCTCAAAGCAAGGCGCAAAATTAAATATCGGACATAAGAATCTACAAAGAGTAGACATATCTGATGAATGTGTGTTCGCAGATGACATAGCGATCATTGCAAGAAATGAAAACAACTTGCAAAGGAACTTTGAAATGTGGAACAATATCATAGAGGAACACGGAATGAAAATAAATAAGAACAAAACCAAAGTAATGACAATAGGAGAAAAAAGAGAAGAATTGACAATTGAAATTGATGGAACAGAAATAGAACAGGTGAATTCCTTCTAATACCTCGGAGTGAACATAGACGAGAAGGGTACACAGGTAATCGAAATAAATAACAGAATAGAAAAAACAATGAAACTATACTACTCGATGAACAATACATTTATAAATAATAAGGAAATTTCTAGAGAAACAAACACGAAAAAACAATTTATCGACCTGTACTAACCTACGGTTGCGAAACATGGGTCCTTACAGAACGCCAGAAAAGTAGAATACACGCAGTAGAAATGAAATACCTGAGAAGAGTGAAGCTAGTAACCAAGAGGAAAAGATTGAGAAACACAAAAATAAGAGAAGACCTACAAGTACAATCAACATTACAGTACATAGAAGAAAGACAACTGGGTTGGTGGAGCCACCTACGACCTACAGAGAATGGAGAAGACTAGGACAGTTAGAAGAACATGGGAAGCAAAAATATTGAAAAACATGAAGAAAGAAAGACCGCGAAGAACATGAGACACAGTTATAGGAGGAATAATTGAGAGCAAAGGAAAAACTTGGGAAGATGCAAGAAAAAATGCGAAGGACAGAAACAAGTGGAAGAAATTTGTGAGAAACTTATAATAAGATAACCGCCCTACGCACCATTGTATGGTAAAAGGGTTCCAGATAATATATATATAAATATATAGCTGAAGGACAGTAACGGGGCTACCGGTAACTACGCAGTTAGTGTTAACTATTGGGATGACCCCAAAGATTTTTGAAAGGAGGGAGCAATAAGATGTTGGACGCTCCTTTGTTAGAGTTTTAGTACTATGGCGTCAAACCAGAGTGAACTGATTTTGTCTATTTAACTACTAATTACCACTATCCTGTATACTCACCATGTATCTCTACCCTTCCAAAAGGGCTAGGAGTAATGTGTAACAATCTGTAAGTTTTTTCAGATTCACTATTGCATTGTAGACTGATAACATGTTTCTTTGATTAGATTCGTCCTGATGAAGCTCTCAACTTAAAGCGAAAGCTTGAATAAGATTCAATATACACTTTAAAACGAGCGTCCAACATCTTATTGCTCCCTCCTTTCAAGGGGGCCCCAATAGTTGACCCTAACTATGTATATATATAGATATATTTCCATTGAAAAAGATGCTACTTTTGGAAAAATATTGACATTCCGGCGATAGTCTTTTGTTTTTTTTTATAGAATTTTTTAAAAGTTCAGATGAATATCTAAAACTTTCATTTTCACAAAATTTCATTCTTCACTAGTTTAGTTATTTTCAATTTGATGTGTGAGAAAAACTGTTCCAAATAAAATGTTCATGGTTCAAAATAGATTAAAAAAAAACAATGTTTTCACATAATATACAAGGTGCTTTGTAACGCCTGGGCGTCATCCTACTCTCTTTTTTCAAATTACAACCCTATTTTTTTGCTTCATTTCCTCATACTCTTGAAAATTTTAAACATATTTTAAACAGGGCGTCCGGATATTCGACCGACAACGCTTGAATTCCTTGATTTTCAAGATTACTGATTACTGATTACTGAAGTACAGGCGCTACGAATTTCGGGCTGTTGGCCCCGACACCGCAGCCTCTAGTTGGGCTTATTGTATCTTCTCTGTGCCTGTCTCTCAGTCGAAGATCTCCATTGCCCGAATAAGGTTTATGACTCGTTCTACTGTTTCCCTGTCCGTCCTTTGAGAAGTGGTTGTGAATTCCCCATTATATCTTCTCCAGTACGCCAGCGCTTCACATTCGAATACAATGTGGGAGGCTGTTTCCTCCTCCTCGTTGCACAGCCTACATATGGGTTCCTCGTTGAAAAGACCCATGATATGCATGTGTTTCCTTAGAGTGCAGTGTCCAGTTGATATACCTGTTACTTTCCTAAGCTGATTCCTGCTGAGTTTCAGTAGGCTTCCAGAAAATGATGATGCGATCTTGTCTGCCATCATTAATTTACTGTGTTTCAGACCTGGTGATTGGCACCATCTAGCTTCCTGTTGTTTTTTGGACCAACAGTTCAGCCAACCTCTCACAAAGGATTTTGTAATACCAATAGCAGGTTCTGGACGCAGAAGTGGTGTGTTTTAAGCTTTGCGTGCTAGTAGATCCGCCCGCTCGTTCCCAGCTATCCCTGTGTGTCCTGGTATCCATCCAAGAGTGACATCGTTAGATACTCCCAGTGTGACAAGGTTTTGCTGACAGTCCATGACTTGTTTGGATTTGGTTTCCCGACAGAAGATGGTTTTGATTGCAGCTTGGCTGCCACTAAGGATAAGGATTTTCCTTCCTCTGTAGCCTCTCCTGAGATTCTCTTGCACGCATACGTTTATTGCATGTACTTCTGCCTGGAAAACTGTAGCGTACATCTCGAGTGGTTCACATGTTTCCCACTTTGGATTTTCACCTACGATTCCGGCACCAGTTCCCCGGCTTGTTCTGGAGCCGTCTGTGTACCATATTGCCCCATTAGCCATCCGGAGTTGTTTCACCGTTTCCTCTTCCCATATTAGCTTGGTCTTGGGAGACGTGCTAAAGTTGATATTTTTCAACATGATATCACTCCTCATTGTTACTAAGTGGTTCGTGACTGTGCTGGTAATCTTAGTGTGTCCTTGGGAGTTTGAGTGGCTCCATTTCCCGGTGTTGCTAAGTCTATATGCTCCCATTCTTGCTTCCATTTTGATATAGATATCTAAAGCAGGTAGGTTAAGCATGGCCTCCATGGCAAGTGTTGGAGTAGTTTTCATGGCTCCCGTTACACAGAGACATGCTAGCCTCTGAACTTTTGCAAGTTCCGTGGCTGCTCGATTTTCGGCCACCAGACAACAGAGCTATATGCAAGGGTGGGTCTTACCACGGTACAGTAGAGCCAGTGTACCATGCGCGGATTTATGCCCGAATTCTTTCCTATCGCTCTTTTTGTTGCCATTATTGTGGCTTTACCTCGATTCACTATTTTCTGTAGGTGTGAATTCAATGTGAGTTTGTCATCCAGGAGGATGCCTAGGTATTTGACTTCTCTTACCACCTGCAGTTCTTGTCCAAAGAACATGGGTTTGAATAATTCCGCCGTCTTCCTCTTTCTCGTAAAGCTGACCAGGGAGGTTTTCTCAGGATTGACCTCCAGGTTCACCTTCCTGCACCAATCTTCTACGATTGTCAGAGCTGTCTGCATCAGTTCTGATATTGTCTTGGTGTGTTTGCCATTGATAAGTATTGCTACGTCATCGGCATAGCCTTCGGCGTAGAAACCTTTGCTGTTTAACTCTACCAGTAGTTCATTTGCGACTAGGTTCCAGAGGAGAGGGGACAAGACTCCACCCTTGGGGCAGCCTTTAGCTGCCTCTATCGTTTCAGTTTTGTCAAGCATAGTTGCTTGAATTCTCCTACCTTTCAGCATGTTTCTTATCCACCTACAAACTGTGTCTTTAATTCCACGCCGATCGATTGCGGTGGTCATTGAATCGAAGGAGGTGTGATCAAATGCTCCTTCTATATCAAGGAATGCAGCTAGGGCAACTCCTTGGTTGTTCAGTGGTTGCTCTATTTTATGAACAAGTCCATGCAGAGCAGTTTCACATGATTTACCAGGTTGATAGGCGTTTTGGTTTTTGTGTAGTGGCCTCTCTATTAGGGAGGTCTCCCTAATGTGCCTTTCAACCACTTTCTCCATCGTTTTGAGTAGAAACGACGAGAGATTTATTTGTCTGAATGCCTTGGGCTGAGAGCTATCTTTCCCGGGTTTCGGTATAAAGACCACTCGTGAGAGTTTCCATATCATGGGTATGTGTCCCGTTGCCAGGCTTGCTCTCAATAGTTGGCAAAGCATCGATATAAGTTGGGCTTCGCCCTGCTGCAGGTGTGCCGGTATTATCCCATCGCATCCGGGTGCTTTGTATGGTTCGAATGAGTTTATGGCCCATTCGATTCTATTTGGTGTCAGAATGTGTCGGGCTATGACCCAATCGTCTCTTGATCCTCTCATCCGGATTTTCAAGATACAAGCTGTCAAAGTTTTACGTTTAATTTAGATTATTTAGAGAGACAGCCGAACACCGATCTGAGGAGATGTCCTCGGACGGGACCAGATTGGCGTCTTTTTATCAAACGCTATCAAAAAACTCCAAGGCACTCAACTCCGGCATAATCATCTTGTCTTTGCTCAGCAATGTTCTGAAGAATTTCCAGTACCTTTCTTCTCAGAGCCAAAACTAGAGCAGTTGCTTTCTCCTGATCATTCCAGCTGATCATGACGCTTGTACATAGTCCAGGATGACTAACCATCAAATGTTGGAGGTTTCAGGTGGTGATGAGATGGAGAACCAGATATTTCTATTATCTTGTCTCCTTGATTTGTCGATCTACCGCGAACTTTCTCGGTCTTCTCCTCCAACTTCCTGATTTCCTCTCGTACACGGCTTCCAATTTGTTGAACTTCCCCTCGAATCTCCGCCACTTCGTCTTAAACTACTGCAATTTCTCTCTGTGACCGCCCTACTATCCGTTCCAAAATTTTCTCCAGACAATCCTGTTCCTCCTGCCTTTACTTTTCTCTTCGCTGCACTTCTTTCTTTTTTCTCCTCAGATCTACGAAGCTCTAAATTCTCCACAAATGAAGCCATCAGCTTGATCAGATGTTCTTTACATCTCCATACCTTGTTTTCTAGTGTTTACCATTCACTGTCAAAATCTTCACTCACTTATCCCACTTTTGACACCAAATGTTATACTGGTGCGTTTGGATGATATAAGTGACTCGTCTTGACTAACGCAAGGTTATTGGTTTGGTTATTTATTGGTTTTCTTTGAAAAACACGTAGAACCACCAGAACAGTTAACAAGTAATAGTCACTCTCCTATTTCTACATATCCCCTTCTGTCAGTGTCAACATCAACTCACCCAATTCCAAAGGCGTGTTACTTAGCGATACTGCGTACACTGCAAAAGTATAACATTATTTACCTCTGACCATTCAGGAGCGAAGTACCCAGCTGCATTTTACTGTAGTCTGTAAACGTGTAACATGATTTTTTAGGAATAAGATGTTTTCTACGTCACATGGAGTCGGTCTATATGTAATTATTCTATTCAACCGTGCGCCGAATTTAGATTTCAACTGCTATTGTGCATTGAAAAAGATGCGAACATGTTTCGAAATTTTTTGTGGCTTTTCGTTAGTATGAAAAATTTAGTTTTTTTGTAAAACTGTGAAAAACTTCAAAATTGTCTGTAGGCTCTCTCCTCAAGCAAACCCTCGTCCTTTCCTTCCAGGCGAGCTCACATAATCACTTCGCTTCTTTCTGGAATCGGGGCATCCCCAGCCAATATCACATGCACGAACTATCTCCTTGTCTCTACCATGCAGTATGACCGCTTCGTTGTTGACTGTCAGTGTTCCATTTTTGAGATCCAATTGGAAGCCGCGAGAGTTCATGATGTCCATTCAGATTACGATATCTTCTTCGTGATCAGCAACCAGCATTGGATGCTCGGAGCTGGTGCTTCCCGGGTTTGATCATTGCCGGTGTTGTGACAATATTGGGCATGATGATCGTCTTCGTCATACCTTTATTCAGCAGCATGGTGAGATGTTCTTCATTAATTATTGAGCCGTATACCAACATACGCTGTTCTGTTTGGGTCCTGAAGAGGCATGACAGTTTTCTTCGGGGCATACTGGTTACAGGTCTACGACTGCCTCTTCGCAATAGCCCTCTCTAGTTTTTCGACGTGGAAGGTGCACAAGCTTGACGGATTGCTTCGCAGCTTCAAATTCCAGGGCCTTGGCCAATGCGTTGACCAGTCTATCGGGACGATGAAGTATCAGGGACTATCTTATCTTCTGGCAAGAAGTCCATCCAAAAAGGCCTAAACAGCAAGCCTCTCCATCACATTCTCTGGCGAAATTGAGTAAGCCAATCGTGTAAGTCGAGCTACATCCGTTTCAAACATAAATTTCGTTGGTCTTCTGGGAGCGGTCCTTCAACTGCGAGAGGTAAACGTGCTCCAAGTGTCTCCATCAGATGCTTGAACAGTATTATACATCACGGTCCTCCTTTTTAATGGTATATAGATCTTTTTTGGTTGCAGTCCATCCATTTGCTCTTGCTGCTGCTGCTTCGAACTGGCGATGGTAGTTGTTCCAGGACAGCCTGCCATTAAACTGTGGGGCTCTCATGTGGATTGCTTCTATCTTGGCACTCGCACCTTGGCTCCCTATAGTTATCTATGGTTGTTCTATGATAGTGTCTACTCTCCTCATTTTTCCATTTCGTCCTCCAGAGTCTTCATTCTTCATGGTGCCTTCAAATCGCTCCCCAAGCTTCCCAATTTCTTCTGCTACATGATCCTTCACAGAGTTGTGGTTGTCCGCCAACAGTTCTTTGATTGTCTCCTCCATAATTCTAGAAGACTCTTCGAGCTTGTCTTCCATAACTCTAGAAGATTCCTAATACTTCTTCTTCAATTTCCTCGAGTCTTCCGGGATTTCATCCTTCTTGTGGGGTGGTCCTCAACCAGTATGGCAATTTGGAAAACAGTATTGAGATTTTCTGTGAATCCAAATTGGCGATTTGGGATAACTTCCAGTTCGTTACATTGGATTTTTAACCTGTCCAGCAAAATTCTTTCAAAAAGTTTGCAAATAGGTAGGCACAGCTGGGAAGAGATAGGTCAGTTGACTGGAAATCTTAAAAAGATTTGACTTTTTCAGGTATGATTATTACAGAGATGATAATTTTCATAGTTCAAGTTTCTTCAACAGCAACGTGCTAATTTCACGTTGCTGTATAGAAATGCTCCTCCCGCTTTCTTCTTCAGTTGCTCAACGGCTCAACCAAGCCGAGTTTAGCAAGCGCATTCGCATTGAATGTTAATACATTGGCCTTTCGAGCCGCTCCTACCAAGTAAAGAGTGTTCAATAAAAAAGGGATCAAGTCACCTATGGATTGCAATTGCTTCAAAAAACGTATGTCTTAGCTAACATCGCAATTATGACATGACATCCACTTTCTAACCGTCACAGATGCCATGATGCCAAACCATGAGAACTAAGCACGATCTACGTTCATGACAGAAAAAAAAATCCAGAGGTGACTTAATCCCTTTTCTTATTGAACACTCGTAACATATACATATTTCAATGTGACTTTATGGTGAAGGCATCGTAGTAAATCAACATTTCAATCTATTAAAGCAGTACAAATATTTACACTTTATTGCAACATTGCCAATAATAAAGTCATTATAGATAATGAAATAATGAGTGGCCAATGCAACATAAATAGGAATGTTGGTTAGCGAACAACGTTGTATTATATTTAACAAAGTTGTATGAATCACTTATCTGCAAAGATTCCACAAGATGGCATTGAGGGCTATATAAGCTTACATTTCGATTAAGTTTTTTGATTGCATGTCAAAATGTGAACAGCCAAAAGCATACTTACCTGGCGTAGAGGTTACCGTGATCATGAAGGCGGTTCCTCCAGGGTGAGGCCTTTCCATTGCACTACGGTTGGGCTGACCCCTGCGATTATCCCTAATGCGGATAACTCGGGCGCGTAATTTTTGGTAGTCGGGACTGCGTACGCGCTGTCCCGGTTAAGATGATGAAAAAAATTTCCCCAACACCTCAAGTCCATAATTTGAATACAAACAAATTGCATAATGGTAGACTGTTGAGAAGAGTAGAGAGAGAAACTTGACTTTGTACTCTGCGTCCATTTTCGTTTCTTTGTCTATACTCTTAAAGAAACAGTCCTCTGTCTATAGGTTAAGTTGTACTACTTAATCTGCTCAATCATAAACTATGATAGCACGAATACGAACTAAGGGCATTTGCATGCTAAAACGTTGAACGTTCAATCCATATCATATTATCATTTCTGTATCACGATGATTCACTGATAAATTCAAGATTTGGTGGTTAATTTCAAACCTTGAAATCATGGTTGTAAAGGTATATATTGTCCACATTCTGTGATTACCAATTCGTAACAACTATTATCAAGATATTAAGTGAAATATCGCCACAAGTAGTGAAACCCGAAGTGAAGTCGGAGTCTGACACTAACGACCTTTGTTGCCCAGTTCCTTTTTATTTGAAAGTGTCTTAGAGATATGCGGGTGGTGTTTGTGAAACCACGAAGAAATACCGCGATCGCCACGACGCGACTTGAATGATGTTGTCGATTCAATCCAACAAATAATAGTCAGATCATTATTTTTTGTATAATTTAATAGATACACTAACCTAATGAATATGTAAGCAATCCAGTCGCATTGATTCAGGGGTCCTTCACCCTTCAAGCACATCCGCGACCCGTGACATGACATATCGCAAACGCGAATTCTACATGTCTATGCGCGATGCGCGACTTCTTAAATTTAAAAACCGCGCTTCACGGATTTGGAGCTTTGCAGAAATGCCGCGAGCCGATATCCGCTGCTTACAGAGAAAAAACGATGTTGTTGAACGCAAAAACTGTAATCAAATCAAACATAAACAATTAACTTTAATTTCTTGAAATGGGCCGATCCTGGAGGTACTGCAATACCAGGCCAACCCGTGACAGAAGTGGAGCAAGCCCCGAACTTCCGTCTATTTCCAAAAATCAGTTTAATATACTGGCCCCGCATGCGGGGCGTATCAGATATTAAGCTGATAAGAACAGATACTACACTTTGATCTTAGCCAAAAGGCCGAGAAGCGATAGTGAATGGTTATAATTTTATCCGGGGAACCATATATTGCAATCGTATATACAATGTATATAGACCGCGGTGACATCTGGTGGCGTTCGCGCGATATAATACGCTGGAAATGCATACAGAGCCTGTGTTATTCGTATTGACAACTAAGGGAAAGGACATGATTGTAACATTGACTGCGTTAAGCTGCCGACGTCGCTGATGATCGCCGTATTTCCGCGAAGTTCCGCGACCCGCGGATTTAGGGATTTAATTTTCACATACACCTACACTTCCTCGACTAAACACTTATCAAAGACTATACAAATACAAAGATTGAAGCCAAATGGCAGACAAAACCAACCAGATAGGTGAGATAGGTACCTGCAAACTCAAACAATCCGATCTCCCATAAAAACGGTATCATCATAGGAGTTACAGACAAAGCATTAAGGTTAACTTCTCCAGAATTTAGACCTAATACCAAAATATGTCGATTGATTATCATACGACATATTTTTATTTTGTTTCAAAATTCAATTGAGAAAGTATTAAAAAACGGTTGAGTTAACTCATTACGTTTCACGTACCTATACGTTAAATGCCACACTTAAACTCGCTTTTGGGACCATTGCGTAAATGTGAATATTATGCGATCACGTAGGTGTACGTGTTGGCTCAACAATGACTGTGACTGTCTTACAGAATTCTGTACTTCAAGCTGGTAGCTGGTTGTTTTATACCTATCATTATACTTAGATGTGTCATCGGTTTGTTTTAACGGCGAGGTGAATAGCGGAATGATGCGGTGAGATCAACTGCTCACTGCTCCAATATACCCCAAGTGGTTCTCATCACATTTCCAAAGTTTTAAGAACTGAATATTGAATGTGGTCATACACACGATTCTAGTTTTCCTTCAGTCAATAAAGCTGGACAGAATGGCGAACGTCTCGATTCAGAATTCTATCACTTCACCGCAGATCATTATAATAATATTAAATAAAACACGATCTAAGCTTACGCGTTCACCCGTTCAGCCACGTCGATCTTTCAAATGTACACTTCAGATGCCTCCACATACAATATATTACTACAGTGCATTTAGAATACTTGTTGCCATGACAAACGGAAGTTCATCACGGCAAGATCATACTTCACAGGATCATTTCTGTAGTAGATCTTCGCATACTCTCTACTCTAAAGTTGAGACAACGCAACCATGAGGATGAGTGACAGTCTTTTTCCTTGGGCGTGAGATACGATCTCGGGTTTCTTTGGAGACTCGGTGGTCAACGATGATCGTTCAACGTTTCTGTATTCAGAGCGGTATGGGAAGATGACAGTCTGAGTGGTAGCTTTTTTCTAAGTTAAAATATTGATGTAGATATTGTTGATATACGACTAGGAGGAGTACTAGGATTTTAACAGATCATCTTGATACAGATCTTTGGGGTTTGACAGTCTTTTTCCTTGGGCGTGAGATACGATCTCGGGTTTCTTTGGAGACTCGGTGGTCAACGATGATCGTTCAACGTTTCTGTATTCAGAGCGGTATGGGAAGATGACAGTCTGAGTGGTAGCTTTTTTCTAAGTTAAAATATTGATGTAGATATTGTTGATATACGACTAGGAGGAGTACTAGGATTTTAACAGATCATCTTGATACAGATCTTTGGGGTTTCCATCGGCTTGATGGCATGATTTTATCTTCATTAGTCATTACACGGCGCTCCTTGATCAGTGACACAGTGTGCGTTATTTCAAAACAGATTTGTCTCATGGAGTTGCATCTGCATCTGACATTGGAACTAAAATAGATTTGAATTATTTTTTATTTATCAAACAAAAAATAACTGTGACTATCCACTTTTGACTGAGGTGAGTTTGTTTATTTTCTACATTCACAACTACAAATTATAATATAATAATAACATTGAACATAATAGGTATATCATATTATTATCTATTATGATAATATTATAAAGTTGTTCAAGATGATAGTGTGAGTAGCTACGATAGCAAACAAAAGTTGACCAAGTCTCATGCAATACTTTCCAGAATCAAAACACACGTACTCCGAATAATGGTGTAAGCCTAGTTTGGTCTCGTATATTCTTGATGGCATGGAGACGGCAACATTTTTCCAATGAATTTAATAACTCCAAAAAAAATGGTGGTGCTATGTGTTAAATCAAAATATACCATGATGCATAATATGAACAAAGGTAAATTCAAGTTAAAGATGGAGTTCGGAGAGTTTGCGATTAAAATCATCATTTTGCCATTATGATTCATAGGAACTGAGCATTAGAAAAAGTGAATATCTATTTGCATCAGTTTGAAAATACGTGTTCTGAGGTAATTGGAATCAATTCCTTCCCAAATGGATCGATTCAAGTTCAACGCCGTTCCTCAGATGTCGCTGATAGCTACATTATTATACCACTCGAACACACTCCATGTCCCTTTAGTGAAATTTAACAATGACACAGCATACTTACCTGGCGTAGAGGTTACCGTGATCATAAAGGCGGTTCCTCCAGGGTGAGGCCTTTCCATTGCACTACGGTTGGGCTGACCCCTGCGATTATCCCTAATGCGGATAACTCGGGCGCGTAATTTTTGGTAGTCGGGACTGCGTACGCGCTGTCCCGGTTAAGATGATGAAAATAAATAGTAAAGTCTATTTTCTATAAGAACCGTGACAAGCATTCATTAGTAACTATTTTATTAGGTTGCCAGCCTGACTTGGCGCGTTCGAACTATTAAGCTGTGTTCAACTACAGAACCGTATTCAGATAAACAATTGTAAATACCTACATACTAGCTATGTTCGGGTTTCGCTTCTACACCTTTTCAACATCAATCGAGATTTGAACTGCGCAAAAAAATCATTTATTGAGGTATTACAGAACACATCCACACATAGATAAGACCTGTTGTTTTTCTTATCCCTTAGATAGTTGAAAAAAAACCAGGTAGAAGCTCGGCCTTCCTTTGGTTGATTCTAATTTCACTATTTTTGTATCCAGAGATAAAAACAGGTAGCTTGGGCGATGTCTCTTCTTTAAGAAACGACTCCTTATTCTCAATCTGCAACAATTTATTATCACGATTTACAATCCACGCTATCCACCCATCAGTAAAGTGTACCTTTTTAGTTCCACTATTTGTACCCGGATATGTTATAAGCTCCTCATTCTCAATCTATAATAATTTATAATTGAACAATTTATGCTGTCATTATAGTTTATATACAGTGTAATCTTTAAGATCTGATTCCTGAGCAATGCTGGAAATAGCGTTGAGGCTCAACAGTCATGCTATCCAATATTGCACTGGAATTGATATTTTGAATTTTTACAGATATATTGCTTCTATAAAGTCCGAATAAACTATGACAGTATCTTGAAAATGATATGAACCATAACAACGAAATAAACACCAAAAATACAAAAACTCAACAACTATATTATTCAACGAGCGGGAAATGGTGATGGTGATGGTGATGATTACGCAAACTTCATCCTCGTGAGTAATATCCATTTCCCGCGAGTAGAATACTATACTTTTTCTATGTATTTCTATTGTATTTGAAGGTTGACATTTTGTCTAATGATTTCTAAAACAGTGGAGTAATGAGATTAGATCATTTCATTGGTTAAACACAATTGAGTAATGAAAGAAAAGTCACTGGTATGAGTAACGAGTTACATTAACCAATAGAAAGTGGATGTATAATACATCTATTATTGAATAGTCATAGAAAAAATAATATTACTCAGAAAAATTCGGAAATTCGATTCTGTTCTAATATTGTAAATCGAGGTTAAAGTTAAATGTCAAACGCTTGACATATCAACAAATGACGATGATCTAGGTAATTTATTTTCATCATCTTGGTGAAAATAACGGTCAAATCTATAGAACTATAATAGAACCACAAGTCAATAGAGATTGGAGAGTTCTCGTGCTGTCTAAATTTCACATTCCGTGACGCTATTTGACAAGTATGACAGTTCTCACCGTATTAGGGTTCGCGAAGACTTTTTGCTAGTCGTACAACGTGCTCTCGACTCGAGCTACCGCGTGTGAATTTCACATCTCACTTTCAAATTTTTGCTTTGATAATTTCTAATCCTCTACAAAAAGGATCTCGCTAAGGCCGTCGTGTCTTCCATCTTCCCCATAGAACCTCTATTGTTTGTTCATTAATTTTGCGATTGATGTTCTTTGAGGACAGTTGAACGATGCGCTCTGGGCCTCATGGGTTTTCCCTTGCTCCTTTTTGCACCAAAATGTCTGCTTCTTCATTTCCCCTTATCCCACTATGTCTATTCAATCCATATGATACTGTCACCGAGTTCTCGTGGAAGACCGGCTGCAGAATCTGCTGCTGGATATTATTTTATTTTTATTCATGGATTGCCAAACTTGTTTGCTATCCGTAAGGAAGATAATGTTTTTGCCCACTATTTCTTCCTTTACTAGTTGTATGGCCCCCTTGCATCCTTGCAATATGCCCAGCTGCTTGGAAGACAGTTGCACCTGTGCCTAGGGTTTTACTGACTTTTAGGTTGAACTCTGGTAAAAACACACCCAGGCCAGCACTCTATTGGTTCTGTGAACCCTCTGTTTAGATGTGTATATTCGCCGCTCTATCCTGTTTTGTTGAGCCGCCTTATTGAGCTTCTAGGCTCTCCTTAAAATGTAGCGCGGAATCAGGGCAACACATCGGTACTTCACCAAAGGCTGTCTTGTAAAAGCCTCCAGAAATATTCGAGCATTTCCCGGACCCCACCTTCTTCCGCACCAGAGATCGATGGCATGCAGCCTAATTGCATCAAGAGGCGGCAAGCACAGCCGCACCTGCATTGCCCAATGCGCCTGTGATAGTCAAGCATGCTAGTCTTTGTAGTTGCTACATTCTGTTCTGAGCTGTCACTTGTTTGGTTTTAGTCCACTACACAATGGCTCCGTAAACAAACATTGGTCTGATTAGTGGTTATGGATGTGTAGATCTAGTGAACAATTCTGGGTCACAACCTGGCAAGGTCTAATGCCAATCGCACCTCTACATTACCAGAATGCTCTTGTGGCGTTTTCGTCGTACCATCATCTTTATACCAGTTTTAAGGCAACCTGCACGGTCTTCATCAGGATGCCTTCGAATTTTCCAGTCAGCATATCACTGTTATGCTGCTTATCATCTGCTTAACCAGTAGTGTGAAATCCCTGTTCGTTGCCTCTTTAAGGGATCGTCTGATCGTCGTGATCGTCTGGCCGTCAGTGGTGTTTACAATTTCACATACCGGTCCGGTAAGTGAGTTTCCAGTAATAGTTTCGCCATGTCTTCTGAGGTGGTGGTATATGTCCCGTTATTCCTCTCAAGACAGCTTGCATGACTGCATGAAGGGGTCTCTCGAGAGAACATCCTTGAGCCTCGAGGCTGACGACGCGACGTATCAGAGACCTCGTTGCAGAAGTTCCTCCATATGCTGCTCTTTTCTTTGCTCTGAGTTTTTTTTTAAAGATATTGAAATTGTTCAATGAATTTACGAACTGGCGACAATGGAATAATATTTATTATTACGGGTAGTTAGTACACTAGGTGATAATTCAGATATCATGCATGAAAAATTAATATTACCACGAACCGCGGTACTCCTTCAAATCATTCAACAAATGAGTGAAACTTGCAGATGTAGCGATGACGATCAAATCACCTTCCTGGCAATCAAATTATTTTGATTTGTTCATTTTATCAGTTTATTGTGAGTTCTTAGTGATCGACCTGGCATACTTTTGTGCTGGCGAAAACTTTTCAAAAAGCCATGAATAGGAAAGCTTCACAAAGATACTACATCATGCACAGAGAAATCGCCAACATACAAAACAAAATCATAAACACACACCATACACCTAACCAGTATAACAATCTGGTGGGTTGGATGTTTAACTACCTACCTGGGTTGTGACTCCACGAGGCTGTCTTTTTTTGAAACTAAAAAGCGAGCCAGGAAGTCAGAAGAACTGAAAATGATCGAATCCGACACAAAAGACTTGAAAATTTTAAAGACCAACACAATTTCACATGAATCGTTAATAGTTGGCCTGGTTTTCCTCAACGGTCGTCAGTCAGTCAGCGAGTACGACCCAATAGCGGCGAAGGATTCGCCAAGGCATCTACGATGCTATGTGTATCGATTTTCATTCTCGATAATTAAGCAACAGCAGAATTAGCGATTTTCTATTATTTTCAATTACTTTCCAAGATTCTATAGAGCCACCATTTCCCAACAAAGTCAAGTATCTTGTCGATCCAAGGCACGTTCCACGTTCGAAACATGCATCGGTTTCGCCAGAGTTTAGGGACCGTGTCCCAACCCCCCTCTGACTATTTTAGAGGCTGGAGGTCTTTAGTGGCGCCCCCGTTCCTGTTCTATCTTGGTTATGCAAACGCAGTATTCAATGGATTTGAACGCGTAACCGATATCAACAGGATGACAAAACCATGCTGCGGAACGGAACTGTTGGCTCTATAGAAACCCTGGGGTCCAATGTCTAATGGACATCGATATTTTGCACATTTTCAAGACGCCATAACGTATCATAAATGGACATACGGTGAATGTTGTGCGAGGCGTCATCTTTCAATGGTTATGAGAAGTCGGTGGTAAGCATCTTGACACGTATTGGGATTTTGGGAATTATACAGGCCGTCATAGACAAGTTTTTACCGGTAAACATGAATAATATAATTCATAATGCATAAACATCATTACAAAGCTTAGGAAAAGGCAATCAAGTCGAAAGATTCAAAACCGAGTCATCTATATGGCGGATGCGCTTATAGAATTGATTATATCCGTACTTACTCATATTAAAATTGTATTAGTAAACTTTGCTCCTATGCACCTACCGACCAAGGCACCAAAAGCAAACATTTGCCGGAGTGCTGAACAGCTGAATAAGCTGTCCTCTGCCAACTTGCCAATCTTAGCGGAGTTGAACTTCATTCCACATCCAAAAATGCATTAATGCAGTAGTAAAGAGGGTGTCAATAAAGCAATCTCAAATGACTACTGACCGATATCCGGTATTGCATCATCATGTTCGTAAACTAGCCTATTATACATTTCTAAAAGCGCAATTTTCACTTTTCCACAAAGGAAATAGTAGAGGGGAGTAGCATCATGAGACCTTGCCACTTGCCAGCCACTCCATGGTGCCGTAAGTTGATCATTATGTTGTTGCTATTATGCTATTCTGCCCTGTTAATTCAAATGGGCGTAACATTAACATCTGTTATACAGTTTGTCCGCAGATGCGGTTAACAAGAGGTGAAATTAACTAAAAATTGAAAAATACGACAAAAAGTCATTCTTGATAAAAAAAAGTCTGCTTGCTGAAAAAATAGGAGCTCCGATGAGAAAACTGATTTTTATTATACAGGGCATCTCAAAAATGTAAAAACATAAAATCATACAAGAGCAAACAGTCGTTTTTTGGCCTTGTAACGTTAAATGATAAATAAAAAACTTTGTCCAAATCTACTCCCAACCTGAATCCGAACTTACTTAAGAAAATTCGGATTTTTTTTTTAAAGAATTGGACACTTTTGCAAGTCAGCATTTTACCACTTCCATATCATGACTTTCATACCTACAACAACATGTAATCATGAACAGGTATAAAAGTCATAATATACAAGTGGTAAACTTGCAAAATTGATATATTTTTTTTTAAATCATAAATTGAAATTTTTTTGAGTAACTTCGAAACTATGGTTTTTACTAAATTTGGAGAGAGTTTTTCATTTATCATTTCACGTTAAAAGGCCAAAAAAAAGCTCTTGTTTAATTTTATGTTTTAAGATTTTTCAGATGCCCTGTATAATAAAAATCAATTTTCTCGTCGTGACTCCTATTTTTTCGGCAAGCAGACTTTTTTTTATCAAGAATGACTTTTTGTCGTATCTTTCAATTTTTGGTCCATTTCACCTCTTGTCAACCGCATCCGCGGACATACTGATGCGTATATGCGAATGGGGAACTTGTCTCAAATGTCTTTATTGCTTAATTCGAAAGTCCATGAAAAATAAGGAGAACCGTTTTTTCTTTCTGATGTTGGTCGAAAATTGGAGATATAACGCTTTGAAGTGTGCCATAATTGCAATGTTATGGCGTCATAACATTGTAACACCATGCTCAATATATCTATAAATACAAAACTTAAAACTTGAATAACTATTGGAAAGATCATATTTTTACGAAATAAAAAAAATACGTATCGATTTTTTTGAGATTTTCTCCAGTTTGCCAATGAAAACAACGATTTAATTTTTCATGCAAGTTCCCCATTATCGGTGTGTTTTCTAATCTCAATATTAATATTATTATTATTCGTGGTTAGGATTTCGATTCTTTCGCGTTTATCAAGTTCTCTTTTTTTTTCTACTTATTATTAAAACTCTATCTTATGATAGAATTCAGAGGCGTATCTGTTATTTGCGTTGTTTATGTTAGTCGTAAAGGGCGTATCTATCAAAACTCTTATTTGAAATCAAATTTTGGAATTCGAACGATACAGTAGAATAACTATCACTATTCATATTTATTCTGTACAATCAAAGTTCTTATTTTAGTAAAACATCATGGCGGCATAAGTCAAAACATAAATATTCAATTTTCTCCGTTCTTTCTTTTAGACAGATACGCCCCTTTGAATTAACAGGGCAGTATTGTTCGATTTTCTGAAAAGAACATCCTCATATACGTAGATCTGGAAGGATGTCCTATACTATAAAAGCTATAAGTCTCATCAGTTCAAATTTTCGTTCCAGAGGTAGAGGTGTCGGATAGGTTTGCACGTTACGGTACCCAAGTACTCACACTGAGATAGTTATTTACGTCACTAAGGCGGTGAATGACTTTTTAAAATACGAGTCAAGATGATTATGGACGAGGCGACGAAAGAGCCGAGTCTAGAATTTCTAGACGAGTAGTTCAATGACATTTAACGGCTGTGTATTGTACATTGTTTTGTTCCATACTGCGATATTTTTTTTATCGGTTTGAAGTGCTTTCTTGTCAAACCACACATTCAAAGTGGCAGTTCGCCTCACATTCCCACCATGAGATGGCGCCAGCCAAACCATGTCACAACTTATGTATGTCTTACCTAATATACCTTTCCAACCTTTTATGTTAAGTTATAAGCATCAGTGTGGTCCGGACCTTGGTTGAGTAAGGTGGTGTTTGTGAAGTCGGAGTTTCAGTGAAAGTGCGCCTGCGCAATAAGTGAAAAAGCGATATAGCATATTCTTGGCCCCTGAGTTGGCGGTGACGACTGCTTGCCGCTTTTCTGTGGAAAAGCGTGCTATTTCGGGGTTGAAGTTGGGCCCGTAGCTGCCATTATGGCACCTCCGGGTCAAAAACCAGGCGGTGGCTCGCTCGAAGAGAAGTAATCTTTCTGAACTCTTGGACACAACAAGAGATTTAAGACTCGTCAAGATCAAACTAGAAGAGGAGAAGAAAGCCAGAGAGGCAGATAGGATGCAAATTGCAAGTCTCAAGCAACAACTTGCAAAGATGAAAGACTTTTTAGCCAGCAACGAGGATATCCTCACCAAGATCAGCAAACAAAAAGAAGCAATCGAGAAGTTGGCACAACTCAACAACGACTAGCAGACGAAATACAGTGAATTGAGTCATCATTATGACCAATTACAAGCAAGATTGGATGAATCCCAAATTCCCAAACCAGGCGAGAAGCTCACATGCCGGAAAGGAAAAAGAAACGCGTCACCAGTAGCAGTGATAGTGAGCAAAGTGAACAGGAGATGGATGCTGAAGAGTTTCCCACTCTCCAAACATCTGCCAACCAGAAGAGATCAAAAGTTGAAGAAGCAGCTCCTGCAAAGAAGACTACCTTCGCAGAATCAGTGAAGAAAATCCCTTCACTCATTGTCGCGTTTCAAATAATTATTTGTTTGTTTCCGAACATGCCTCAAAATCATATCAATTGTATGTCATCACCATAGCAACGGTATTCAGAGCCGTCTATTCTGAATTAAAAATTAGTATTCATAAATCTGCTAGAACATAAAGAGAAGTGTTTGCTGATAATCTGTAAAACCATTTTTTTATCAATATATCCTGTTCTCTAACCCTGAAACTGGCGATTTAATTGATGGGAAGTGAATCGTTCAACGAAGAAACTACATCTTCAAAGGAGAACAGCACAAGACCATAGATTTTGGTCCTTCGAGCCGGATGGTTTATGGAATGGTGAATGGTTTGATGGATTTCAACAATATTCAGCATGAATGAATCGTCCAACGTCATGGAACGTCAAAACAGCCTGTGAGTCCTTTCCAATTTCATTATAAACGTGAACCTATGAGGAAGCCATATCATTGATTTATGGAATTTATTTGCACCTTTAGGGAGTTTAAACTAATTGCTTTTTGCTTGATAAAGGGGCAGTAATTTTCACATCTTTTGTGACATTTTACTGCTTTATTAGTTTGCACCTTGGCTTGCACTCAACCACTCACCTTTGTGAGGCTATCGCGGTATTTGTCTGGTGCCCGTTGGCTCCTGTACTCCGCATCTTTTTATCTATTTTAAACAGTGTATCGGTGCACTGTCGTCTTTTCTCACTTGTTCATCAGAGTTTGGCGGTATAAAATCGAGCATAACCAATTATTACGTAATCCGAGTTTACGTTATAAAATAAAAATATACACTCGATAACGATTTTGGCATTTTAAGTTGAATATTCATTATGTCTGATCCAGATGAAATGGACATAGCGCAATCTACTGGTGCGCATTTAGTTAGCCGCCGTGGGCAGATTAAAGGCAAACTAACAAGATTTAAAAGGTTTATAAATGACACCAATAATGTAACAAAAATTGTGGAAATTGATACCCGCTTTAAAAGGATTGAAAGCCTTATTGACGAATTCAATGAGGTGCAATCTGAGTTAGAACTCATTGATAGTACAGAGCTGGAATCTCTTGAAAGAAATAGGTTTGAGGATGACTTCTATGAGGCTGTGTCAAAGGCGAAAGAGCTTGTTGATGGGTATAGAATGAAGGAAGCTCAAACGATTCAAGCCTCGAGCACATTGTCAAATCCACAATTGTATCAACAGCGGGATCAACAGTTATTTATGCTGAATAACGTAAAGTTACCTCCTATAGTTTTGCCAGAATTTAATGGCGCTTTTGATAAATGGCAATCATTTTATGATTCTTTCTCAGCATTAATAGATAAAAACACGTCTCTTTCAGACGTCCAAAAATACTACTATTTACAAGCTTCATTGAAAGGTGAAGCGGCTCATATTATCGAGTCTTTGGAAATTTCCGAGGCAAATTATGCTGTTGCCTGGGGACTTTTGCAAGAACGATTCGAAAACAAAAAGTTAATTATTAAAACTCATATGAAACAGCTTTTTGAGTTGCCAAACGTGAGCAAAGATTCATTTAGTTCGCTACGATCGTTCTTGGACAAAGTCCAAAAGCATTTCAGAGCTCTCAAATCTCTAAAAGAACCCGTCGATTCATGGTCTACTATTTTGATTTATCTTTTGCTAAGTAAAGTTGATAGCAATACTAAAAAAGAGTGGGAGATGAAAACCATGGACGAGGTTTCTCCAACAATAGAAGCTTTTTTCACATTTTTGCGTGAACATTGTCAAGTCCTTGGGTCCGTTGACACCAAGTCGAATAATTATCAAAATAATTCTGGGTTTGAGAATAAAAAACCATCTAATAGGTATCAGGCAAACGTTGTTGCCAACTCGTCTAACTCCATCACTTGCATCTTTTGTAAGGGTGATCATTCGATATACTATTGACTATTGCAACAATTTTCAAAGGTTATCAGTCTCTAATAGATTGAATAATATTAGAAGGTTAAAGGCCTGCACAAATTGCTTACGCATAGGCCATACGGGCACTGATTGTCACGCTAAACCTTGTAGAATTTGCGGACATAAACATAACAGTCTATTACACTTAGGTAGTTCGCGAAATAATCAGCAACAAAACTCAAATAATGTAAATAGAGCGCACGACATTGGTAATGTCAGTCCAAGTTCAGTGATTTCAGTAAGTAAACCCACGGAAGCTGATGGTTGCGTCATTACTAAAACCAAATCAGCTATCGATGACAATGATTCTTCGATTGCGTCTTCTTCGCAAATTTGCGATTTTGATATACAGAGTGTTTCGACTGGATTGAATAATGTATATAGTCGGAACTCTTTTGTAGTTTTATCTACAGCGATTATACATATCTTTGATAATGAAAACAAACCTGTGGTTTGTAGAGTCTTATTAGACGCAGGTTCCCAATCAAACTTTATTAGTCGCGAATTTTTTGATCTATTAAAGATTCAGCCTAAAAATATCAATATTGATGTAATTGGTATTAACGGCCATTCCAGTAAGATATCAAAATGTATCAAGGCTAAAATAAGATCTTTGAATTCTGGTCACCAATGTAATTCAGAATTCCTGGTATCTGCAAATCAAATCACAACCACAACGCCTCAAATCAATATTGATGTTGCAGATTTTAACATTCCTTCTAATATTAGACTGGCTGACTCTAATTTTAACCAACCAGGTAAAATTGATGCCCTTCTGGGCGCCGGCATTTTTTATAATCTGCTATTGCCAGGTCAAATCCTTTTAGGTAAATATCAACCATTACTCCAAAATACAAGGTTGGGGTGGATTGTTGCAGGAGAGCTTCTCGCTACACCTCCTCAAAAATACTTGCGTTGTAATTTAGCCGAAACAAGTATTTTGAATAAACAGATGGAGAAATTTTGGTTACAGGAAGAGTGCCAAAAAGAAATCTTGTATACTGCAGAAGAATTGGAGATTGAAGATCACTTTCAAAAAACCTTTTTATTGAATGATTCTGGTAGTTTTACAGTCCACTTACCATTTCGTGACAATCTTTCCAACTTAGGGTCATCTTTTGACATCGCAGTAAACAGATTTCATGCATTAGAGAGGAAATTTGTTAAATTTCCTCACTTAAAAGAAACATATTCCCAATTTATACGCGAATATATAGAGTTAGGACACATGTCCTTAGAACAAGACTTGGAACAGGCTAAATCAGAACCTAATTATTTTCTACCGCATCATTGCGTGGTAAAAGAATCGTCTGTTACTACAAAGTTACGCGTGGTTTTCGACGCATCATGTAAAACCACATCTGGAATGTCGCTTAATGACTGTTTAAAGGTCGGACCCTGTATACAGGATTCTTTATTTTCTATTCTATTGCGGTTTCGTATGTATGCTATTGTATTGAGTGCCGATATTGCGAAGATGTACCGCTGTGTATATGTGCATGAAAACGATCGTAAATTTCAACAAATAGTTTGGCGGTTTGATTCTAGCGATCAGCTGTCTGTATACAAATTAAATACAGTCACATACGGTACAGCGCCTGCCTCTTTTCTTGCCACAAGGTGTCTTAAGCAATTAGCTATGGATTATGAAGACAAATTTCCAGATGCGTCAAATTCCATTTTACATGATTTCTATATGGATGATTGGCTAAGTGGAGCCAATGACATTGATTCTGCAGTCAATTTATTGAAAAATGTCAATTACATTTTAGGCACTGCTGGGTTTCACTTGCGCCAATGGTCATCTAATGACAAAAGAATTTTAAAATTGATTGAAGAGTCATTCAATTGTGAAAAATCGGATTCCAAGTCTCAATTTATAATTAAGGATGAGCAAAGTAATAAAACTTTGGGAACACTTTGGAACTCCTCAAAAGACACATTACAATATAGTGTGAATTCAAATTCGAAAAACATTTTAACGAAACGTGGTATATTATCGGTCATCAGCCAAATCTTCGATCCACTAGGATTATTGGGTCCTGTCATAGTCAAAGCAAAAATATATATGCAAAAACTCTGGCTATTGAAAATTGGATGGGATGAGCCACTTCCCGAAGAATTTTTAGCCAATTGGTTGACATTTTATAAAAATTTACATTTGATTGAAAAATTGGAAATACCCAGAAATATTCTTGTTTCTAAATATGTAGATACAGAAATTCATGTTTTCACTGATGCTTCGGAAGCGGCCTTTGGTTGTTGTACCTATTTTCGATCTTTAAGTTCGGAGGGTGACATACAAGTAAGCCTAGCTTGTTCCAAATCGCGAGTTGCCCCTCTGAAAGTAATATCTCTTCCACGTCTCGAATTATCTGCTGCTCTATTGGGAGCTGAACTTTCAAAATCCGTTCTGAATTCTATAAAAATCAAAATTACCAAAATTTATTATTGGTGTGATTCCACTATCGTGTTGGCGTGGATATCAAACGAGCCAACAAGACTAAAAACCTTTGTTGCTAATCGAGTTTCTAAGATCCAGGCAATTTCTAATGCAGATCAATGTCGACATGTACCTAGTGCTTGTAATCCTGCTGACTACGTCTCGCGCGGTGTGGATCCTGAGAAGATGGAGCATTTAAATCAATGGTTTAACGGTCCTGAATTTTTGTATAAACCATCGGATTTTTGGCCACATTGCGAACAATTAACAAATATTGAAGTTCCGGAAATGAAAACTGAACAAAAGGTTTTAATGGTAAATACTATAGTAAAAAACGAAATAATTGAGAGATATTCAAGTTTTGGAAAATTAATCCGTATAGTCTCCTATATTCTTCGTTACAAACAAAATGTAGTTTTAAAACTAAAATCGGAACCTCTCGTTTTAGATAAGCTAAATTTATTGGAAATCGATAACGCTACAACCGTTATTATTAAAATAATTCAAAGCCAATATTTTTATGCTGAAATAAGGGATTTGCTTAAAGGCAAACAAGTGTCTAGGAACAGTAAGTTAATACGATTAGATCCTTTTTTAGATGAAGACAGTGTTATCAGAGTTGGCGGCAGGCTCAGAAACGCAGACATTTCATTTGAGTCCAAACATCCTGTAATATTACCATCTGAAGGCCACTTCACATCTTTGATAATAAGACATTTTCATTTCAAGCATTTGCACGCAGGTCCTCAGACGTTGTTATCAATTATTAGACAACAGTATTGGCCTTTAAAGGGTAGAAATACTGTGAGATATATTTTAAACAAATGTATTACCTGTTTTCGTGTCTCTCCTACTATGGCTACTCAAAAGATGGGTGATTTACCAGCTCAGAGAATACAAGCGTCACGTCCATTTTCAGTGTGCGGGGTTGATTATGCTGGACCCTACTTGATAAAAAATAGTTACCTCCGTAATACCAAGTCAGTGAAAGCTTGGGTTTGCATTTTCATTTGTTTCTCTACTAAAGCGATACATGTGGAACTGGTAACGGATTTATCAACAGGTTGTTTTTTAGATGCTTTCAAGAGATTCGTAGCTAGGAGAGGATTGCCAACAAAAATGTATTCAGATAATGCCAAAAACTTTATCGGTGCGGAAAATATTTTCAAGGAAATTGAAGCCAACAATTTTCAAAATTTTCTTACTGAAAACCGCGTTGTTTGGTGTTTTATACCGCCAAAGTCTCCACATGTGGGAGGACTATGGGAATCTGCAGTACGACTTATGAAATTTCATTTAAAGCGTACTTGCCAGGGTGTGTTGTTGAGTTTTGAAGGTTTTTATTCCCTATTAGTTCAAATCGAGTCCATAGTCAATTCGCGACCTTTGGTTCCCCTGAGTGAGGACCCCGAAGATTTGATCGTTTTGACGCCAGGACATTTTTTGATTGGCGGATCCTTGTTGGCGGTTCCTGAGAATTCTGTCACTGATATAAGACAGACTCTACGTTGCAAGTACAAACATTTGCGGTACTTGTTGGAGCAGTTTTGGACAAGGTGGCATAGAGACTATTTGCACACATTGCAAGAACGGTGCAAATGGCAAGCTGATTCCGATGTGTTCAAGGTCGGTCAATATGTTGTGCTTCACGAGGACAATTTGCCCCCTATGTTTTGGAAGCTAGGAAGAATAATTGCCGTTCATCCTGGTGAAGACAATAAAATTCGAGTGGTAACCGTTAAAACAAAGGACGGTGAATATAAACGTTCGGTAGTGAGGATCAGTGTGTTACCATTTGATTCCTGAATTTGAAGATTTTTTTTTTTTGATTTTCTTGAAATTAGGACATTTCAAGGCCGGCGGCTATGTCGCGTTTCAAATAATTATTTGTTTGTTTCCGAACATGCCTCAAAATCATATCAATTGTATGTCATCACCATAGCAACGGTATTCAGAGCCGTCTATTCTGAATTAAAAATTAGTATTCATAAATCTGCTAGAACATAAAGAGAAGTGTTTGCTGATAATCTGTAAAACCATTTTTTTATCAATATATCCTGTTCTCTAACCCTGAAACTGGCGATTTAATTGATGGGAAGTGAATCGTTCAACGAAGAAACTACATCTTCAAAGGAGAACAGCACAAGACCATACACTCATTATTGATGGAAGCGATGAGCGATGACTGGTTACAAATGAGGAAAAAGCTCAAGGAGAAAGAAATCCAGTTCGACAAAGCAATGGTGGTGAAGAACTCCACTGAGATATATCCCAAGACGTTAGATGATTACAGAAAACTAGCCACACAACTGGACGAGGACCATAGATACTACTACACGTATACTCTCCCAGACGAAAGAAAGCATCAGGCAGTAATAAAGGGGCTTCCCTTCAACACTGATCTCAAAGAAGAACTCAACTCCATGGGATTCAAAGACGCTGTGATAAAGAGGATGACTAGTTTTTCCACCAAAAAACCACTATCACTATTTTTGGTTACCTCATCTAGTGTGCTGATCTACGAGATCAAGTGGATCTTCAGTTTATCCGTTGAGGTGGAAAGAAGATTGAAGTCAAAGCATCCAGTGCAGTGCTTCAGATGCCAAAAATATGGGCATACACAACGTTTGTCTAGATACCCATATAAATGCGTAAAGTGCGCAAGTGACCATCGCAGCAGTGAATGCACTCTGGAAGGAGACAGGGCTGCAAACAACGCGACATGTGCCAATTGCGGAAAGTCCGGCCACCCAGCCAGTTATAAGGGGTGCAGTGAACACCCCTCAAAGAAGAATAATATGAGGACAAAAAGAGATCAACAGCAGCAGCTGCCAAGCAGAAAATATCGCCAACCAAAACCAGCAGTAGTGACCAACACTCCTCTGGGTATTGAAGATCAAGTGGGGCAAATCCTGGCCAAGCTGATACCTGCACTGTCAGTGCAGATAGTGAATTCTTTGAGGAGCAATCCTCCACCCCCCGACTCCGGCCCTGGCGAGTCGGGGGGTGAATGCGATGATATGGGGTGAATATGATGCAGTACACTCACGGCGAAGGTGTACGAGCTGAAATATTCTCATTAACCGAGATGACTGGAACTTTTTTAAAGGATTAATCCCAGAAAAAGTCGCAGCTATCAAGGCGATTACGCGAGGTGGTTAGGTTTAGTGGGTAAAGGCAGACCGGAGTCCCACATAATTTAGGCCTCGGGCCTAATTATGCATAAGTACGGATTCCCCCACCTATATCAAAAAAAAAAAGGAGTCAAGTTATAAGAATAAAGGAGATCGGATGATACGGTTAAGTTAAGCCGAATAAGTCAAACGTGCGAGTGCGAGTTCGTAGTGGAAAGTGATAGCGAAATTCGAGAGTGTCGTACTGGATTATCAGTGCTGCTGATTGGATCAAAGTGTTTAAAGGATTATCAGTGATGGGGGATTTACAGTGACGAATAATCGGAAACTGACTCTGATCACATCATAAATGTGCGTTAGTGTCGGACATTTAACAATGACGAGCATGCTTGGTGCAAAGTAGCACAAATGGATTCGGACCTACGAAACAAAGATCCTGGAGAATTAATTCAGATAATACAAATGACGAAACAAACTATGGACGACATGAAAGAAGGCATGGATTATATGCAGGCGCAGAATGATGAATTGAGAAAAACCATCTTAAATTTAGTAAATACCGGAAAAGAGCAGAACGAAAAACTTGAGAAAATCAAAAAGAAGAAACCTAAAAAGACGCAATACTCAACAAAGACAACCCTAAAAGAAGGAAATGCATTAGCAACAACAAACAGATATGGAAAATTACATGAACTTCAAGACACTGACATCAACCCTGAAAATGAAGAAACCAACGATAAGAACGAAACCAATCACATGGAAACAGAGACAATAAAAACAAAGGAGAAGAAAATAGCCAGACCAAACAAAAAAAGACGAAGGGTGGTGAATACTTCATCATCTAAATCAATAATTCCATCATCGTCAACATCAACATCCGAGTCGGAAATTGACGAAGAAGAAAACATCAAACCAAAACCACCGGAAAGACCGCCTCCAATAATAATGACAAGCACCGAAAAATACAATAAAGTGACTTCAGCGCTTAAAGTAAAGAATATCAAATTCAACTCAGCAAAAATGACAAAAGAAGGGATAAAGTTCATAGCCCCGTACATAGATAACCACAGACAAATGACTGCATACTTCACGAAACACAATGTGCAGTATTATACCTACCAACTTGAAGATGAAAAATTGTACAAAGTTTTGGCAAAAGGAATACCAACAAATATCACAGTGGAAGAAATAGCACAAGATCCAAAAGAAAAAGGTTTCGAACCAGTGGCTATCAATAGATGGTACAAAACGGACGAGAAGCGGAATAAAATACCTATACCAATCGTATTGATTCTACTACCAAGGACTGAAAAATCAAAAACTATATACAATGAAAAAGAAATCTTGCTGCATGTTAGCAGTCAAATTGGAAGCACAAAGGAAGGGAAAATAAATCCAGCAGTGCCATACATGCCAGCAATTTGGCCATGCGTTTTTTCATTGCAACATACAACCTAAATGTGTTAAATGCACAGGAGAACATTTAACTGCTGACTGCGATAGACTTACACGTCCAAAGTTCACGAACTGTCAAGGACCTCATCCAGCATCATTCGAAGGATGTCCTGAAAACCCTAGAAATGCACAAGAAGGCTAAGAATCAGATCCAGAACAAAAAAGGAAAAACCCATGGAAAAAAATTAACAAACAAAATCAAGACCATCAAGACATGGACAGCCAAACAGCCCCTCCAGTCAATGATATGGTGGAAACTACATCAATAACAATAATGGAGCAAATAAAGAATATACAAAAAAACATACTCAATCTACAACGGAAACAAACAAAAACAAGGAAGAGAATAATAGCATCAAAAACGTCATATGGCAGGAAATAGAAGCATGAAATATTTAAAAACAATCTCCTGGAACGCAAACAGCAGAAACAACAAAGTCAGAGACCTGCAAAGATTCCTCGAGGAAAACGAAATAGATGCAGCACTTATACAGGAAACTTACTTAAAACCATCAACTAAATTAAATATACCAAACTACGACATATATAGGAATGATAGAATGGATGGACGAGGAGGAGGAACTATGATCCTGGTCAAAAAAGTGATACGACAAATGGAAATGCCAACAGTGATGAATAACCCAATCGAAACCACTTCAGTATTGGTGGAAATGAATGAAAAAATGAAAATAATCCTAACATCATTATACATAAAACCAAACACAAGAATAACAGAAGAACACGTCATGGGATTATTCAACTGGAGAAAACCAACAATAGTAGGAGGAGACTTCAACGCTTAAAACAAAATCTGGGGAAATGTGATTTCAAATCAGAGGAGAAAAAGTCATTGAGGGGGTGGTTATCAATACCCCCTTCTCCAGACTGGCCCCCGATTAGGCGACACACATCTCCACACCAAAAAGATACGCAAATGAAGTTCTAGACTTTTACTTAGCCCAAAACATAAATGCTGAAACAAAAGTGCAAGTAATACACGACCTGGGATCAGATCACTTACCGGTACAATTGGAAATTGGAAACTCAAAATTCCAAAATAAAAAATTCCACACAGATTGGGAAAAATACAAGAACATTTTGTTAGAACAAGAAAACATCAATGAAATCAAAAACAACAAAGAACTAAATGAAGCGGTTGTAAAAATAACTGAACAAATTCAAATGGCGGCAAAAAATGCCAAAAAATGAAAGAATATCAAATCCGAAGATTTATTACAGTACCACCATACATAAAGGAACTGATAAAGAAACAAAATAAACGACTGAAACAGGCCGCAAATACGGGTGATCCAGAAATAAAACATACAGCAAACAGAATGTCAAGTAAAATCCAAGCACTCTTAAAAGAGCTGTACAACAACGACTGGAAAAGAAAAATGGAGGAAATAAACGAAGAAGAAGAATCAGTTTGGATGATAACAAGAAAAATGATGAAACCTAACAAAACCAAAACTCCCAAATTATGTACAAAGGAAAAAAGGCTGAAGCCTTGGAAGAGAACATGGAACTTCTGACGGAATTTTATGAGGAACAATTCTCAGAAAAAGACTCCCCCACCACAAATAGGGAACAGCTTGACAAGATAACGCAAGAATACAACATTGATGACAAACAAGGACCAAAAGATTCCAAAAATAAGCAACGAAACAATTTCAGCAATAATCAAAAAAACAAACATTAAAAAGGCACCAAGCCCATGCAGACGGCATTACCAACAAGGAATTAAAGGAACTACCAGATAACAAACTGGAAGATATACAAAAAATAATACAGGCAACTCTTGATTTACAACACTATCCAGAAACTTGGGAAAATGTAGACCGCACGATAATCAAAAAGCCGGGAAATTCACCTACTAGCCCGGAAAACCTAAGACCAATTAGCCTTATTAGCCACATTAGTAAAGTGGCTAATAGGATCATACATGAAGAACTGAGTGATTTTCTGGAGGAACATAAGATATTACCGTATGAACAAATGGGTTTTAGGAGATTCAAATGAACAATACACCAAACAACAAGAATCGCTCGTATAGTTCGTGAAAACTTTGGAAGAGGAAGTAAAACGGGAGCTGTTATGTTCGATATCGCCAAAGCATTCGATAAAGTGTGGCATATGGGACTGGTGGTGAAGATGAAAAGAGCTGAAATACCATCATACTTAACCAAGTTAATCGAATCATTCTTGACAGATAGAACATTTCAAGTCAAAATAAATGGAGAAAAATCAAGAAAAGGCAGAATAAAAGCAGGAGTTCCACATCAGGGATCGGCGCTATCACCAACGCTATTTAACATCTACACGAGCGACATTTCCAAAAGTGAGAACACGCAAAAATCCCTATTAGCCGATGACACAGCGATTATTTCAAGCGCGAAAAGGAAAGAAACAATCAGAAAGAATTTACAAAACCATACTATCCTTCTGGAAAAATGGATGCAGGACTGGAAAATCAGAATAAACCCTCAGAAGACACAACTAATAATGATGGAACCTAAAGGAAAAAGAGAAGAAATGACGAAGCCACAAACAGTGCAAAATACTAAAATACACAAATTAAATGGAGTAAACAAGTGAAATATCTGGGACTAACATACGATGAGCGCCAAATACATACAAAAAATGGAAATAATACAAAGGAAATGCCTGAGGATGGTGACAGCGGCGCCCTGGTACCTGGTACATCAGGAACGACGACATCTTGAAGGACTTGAAAATGACAACTTTAAAAACACACATAGACAACCTAAACCAAGGATACTTTGAGAAAGCGAGAAGCCACAATTGCTCGCTCATCAAGGACAGCCACATGCCACCGCAGCCATTGCTGGGAGGAGGAAAAAGGAAATACGAGCTGCCGGGAGAAAAAGCGAATGTAAAGTTGAAAAGTGTAAACAGTAAACAGACATTAGAAAATGTAAATAAATTCACTCTATAGGATAAAATTAGGCTAGTAATGCATTCAAAAATGTTAACTTAATCAAAAAATGTAAATACAATCATACGCTAAGTAATATTCCTGAATGTTGGGAAAGACATTACAAGAGTGATATTATTTTGTATATAATAACTTATGAAATAAAAAGATCAAAAAGTAAGTCAAGAGTTAAGTTATAAACAAGTTGCAAAATAGACTCTATTTTGCATAAAAGCTGCGAAGCGACAGGAAAACTTATTCTTGTCCTTGTCAAATCGGCGTATAGGCACAGCATGTGTTCATGCTGTGGTATTATAGGTATCAAGAGACCCATGAGGTTTTCTGCGAATGGCGCAAAATCTTCAACGTAGATAAGTCAGTGAACGAAAATATCAACCAACAGCAATTTCACAGCCTTTGATGATACTTTTTATCATTTAGCGAAGTTGTAAAGTAAATTTTTTTTACAGTCTCTGATGATTAAAAGTGTCATTTACCGGACTCAAAACCAGTCCGGTGAATGACACTTTACAGTACAGTATGAAATAAATAGCATTGATCGGCAATCGGCATATCGAATCAATCTGAAAAGAAAAATGTGAAATCGATCCCAAATCCCAACGATAAAATGAATCAATAATCTCCTCGCATCGCAGGTTTTGAAAGAGAGAGAAAGAGATTATCCTATACTCTAACTATACTACAAATTGTACTTTTGTTTTTGTTTCAAAAATAAGCCCCCTTGGAGGCTTCCAAAAATTG
Source organism: Orchestes rusci (assembly GCA_958502075.1). Lineage (NCBI taxonomy): Eukaryota > Metazoa > Arthropoda > Insecta > Coleoptera > Curculionidae > Orchestes > Orchestes rusci. The sequence continues at coordinate 8,941,995 of OY293309.1, forward strand.
CCGTAGCGCACGGTTTTTCACGTGCACGTGGCGGGGTATTGGGTAAAGTTTTCAACTAGCAATAATCGCACCTCGGATTAACCTCATTGGTTACGATAATGCCTCTGCGCAAAGCTGATTGACTTGCACAAGATTTGCAAGGTGTCTCAAATTGATATTTTCACACGAGAAAAATGTAGAATCGCTCACCATCTGGTGGCGAACCGTTGTACTGCACTTGATGTTGAAATGATGAGGCAGAGTTTACTGCCGCCAAATCATTTGAAATATTTGAATACATTCATGTGAGTTGTCATTGAGATGTATAGATCGGAGATATTCTTCCAGAGTGATAACCATGCACACAATGGTCACTCCAAGAGTCCTTCCAAATACTGACAATGTCTCATTGGTCTATTTTTCTTTCTTTTATGGGATTATTCAAATAAAATTCAAACGCACATATTCTCTTGACTCGTCTGATAAAAAAAAATATGTTCGTCGAACAATACTTGAAATGGAACATCAATGGCGGAATCTAGACCAAAGATATAAATTGATGAATTGAGAAAAGTTGGAATGTGAAAGGTTGCAGCCATTATAAACAAAAATGGGATTGGGTACCAGATCAACGTCGGAAAATCTTTTTTCCCTAATGGTGGATAGAATTTATTCACTTTGTTGACAATAGGATGACGGACAACAGCTAACATCATGACATTACAAATAGCAGCTAATACTGAGACCAGTATCAAGAATCAAGATAAAACACTACTTGTTAATGGAATTTGACCACTCAAATATTTAATTTTGTTCTCTAAAATGCCCGACTAAAAGTCAGGCAACAAAAAATTGTTTATAGACCCATATATGTTGACCCTCTCCACGGAAATCTTTAGTAAAAGGCGAAAGATTTATTCGCTTTGAAGAGAGTCCAGGGTAACGGGGCATCATTTGGATTTGCCGTCCCACATAATTTCTTAAATCTACTGCGGTAGAATATTTATTATGCTAGACACTGGCGTCCTCTATAATCGAACGTAGAAGGTATTGGCCGAATAGCAAATTGGAGTAATGATTTATCTGATTTTCATATTCAATATAAATTATAAATAGATTGCTTTGACAACAAAATCGAACATTTTCAGCGCTTATTAAAATCTACCAATATTTTCGAGGACAAAAAATAGTGTACTATATTTAAACACATGTTTTTTTGGATGAAGGTATAATCAATCACCAGTTTAAACCGTACCGAATGTAGCATATCTTAGTAAAAAAAATAGAAAACTGTCAGGCTAGAAAAAGACTGTGACTTTACATACGCGCTCATTTACTGTAGTCATATAGGTAACGTACTGTATAGCCCTAGATATAGATTAATAAAATATGATCTCCATATTTGCGGAGTATAAATAAACTTTCTCAATAATTCTTGGCAATGCTCTATACTGTCGAACTCAAAACACATGCAAACTCCAATATTATTTTGGCGGCTGAACAATTGAATATAAGAACGTTCCGTCCACTGATCTAAACAATTAGATGCGAGTGGTTCCGTCTCCCTAGCTCTAGCAGCAAGTATCTGACGTCACAGTGCGTGTAGTTCGCTAAACAAGCACTCAATTTCAACGGCTGCAGTTGTATTAAGGATTGATTTTTTTCAAGCATACTTCGAATATAGTTATTATCATATCTTTGTTTCACACTTCTTGTATGTATATTAATTTTTTTGCGGACGGATCAGAATCCTCGTCAGAATCTTGAGTGACGTTTGATCCATGGATCACATCATATTCACTTCACTACTGAATCGACGATAGGAAAATAGGAGTAGGTGTCCAGAGTCCAGAGTCCAGAGTCCAGAATCTAGGCAGAGACAATTAATTCCAGGGTATTTATTTTCAATCGATTTAACCGGGACAGCGCAAACGCAGTCCCGACTACCAAAAGTTACGCGCCCAAGTTATCCGCATTAAGGATAATCGCAGGGGTCAGCCCAACCGTGGTGCAATGGAAAGGCCCCACCCTGGAGGAACCGCCACGGTAACCTCTACGCCAGTTAAGTAAGCCTAACCGCCGTCAACTTTTGCTTAGGGACCCAGAAGTGTATGCGACCACTAGGTACTATTGACCCCTTATACAGGGTGACGTGACTCAACTTTATCCGGCAAAATTAAAATTTAGGTTCTAATAATTTGAATAAACTATTTTTTATTTATTTTTTCTCTCTCGAAATACCCTCTCGAACCATGACAAAAACCACTCAAACAATTGAGTTTATATCAATTCCGGTTCTATTTTATCAAGAGAAATCAAATTCATTACGGACATTGTGTTTAAATAATCAATATTTTTGATATTCCGTAAAATAGGATTTTATATTTCAAAAAATGATGTGAAGAATGACAGTGACAATTATTCAATATTTCACCTGTATATACAATACCTAACTATAATGTTATACAATTCTACACTGTTCAACATTTAACATAATATAACTAAATATTTATTCAAACATCTTCCCCTTAAGAATTGAACCACTGGGGTTTGTTAATAATCCTACCGGATCTGGTATATAGTCATGTTGGGATTGGGATCGTCCAATTTTTTTTTAATAACTAGAGTCTTAGATTGCATTCCACTATTATTACTATTGTTTGATTTTATAGTATTATTTAAGTTTGACCTTGATTAACATTTTGATAGTTTGTATTATTATGGTTTCGGTCAGCACTATATTGGTTTTGTGACAAATCGGCGGGGCAAAACTCTGGGTCTAGAACATATTCATGTGCTTTGATTTCTGTTAAAGAATATTTCATCTGACTTAAATCACGTCTAACTATCTGATTATTACTTTCTTTTCTTACCCAGTATGATTTTGGCTATTTTGCTTTTCCAATAACAATTGCTTTATGCCAAATTGTGTCTTTACAAGTTTTGATTACCACTTCATACCCTTTTTCAAATACTGATGGCGTTTTATGAGCAGTTTTATCATATTCATTTTTGACTTTGTACTGTTGTTGACATAAAGTTTTATAAATATGGCTCTGGATTTTTGGTTTCAAATTCTTACTGATTACTGGAAGTTGAGTGCGCAATAGTCTACTTTGAGAATCTGAGAAGGAGAAGCACCAAGAGATAATATTGTTATTGTATTCAAAAAGAGCTTCACGGTAGTCGTTATTTGAATCTGTACTTTTCCTCAATATCAGCTTAGCAATATTGACAGCTTTTTCGGCAAGTCCATTACTTTGATGCCACTCAGGGGTACAAGTTGAAATCGAGATGTCTTTTGTTCGGTAGTATTGTAGGCATCTTTGTGAAATAAACGGTACATTGTCAGCGATCAGGAACTGGGGGTATCCAAATTTTGTAAAAAGGTTTTGGAAAGCATCTATTACTGTTTTTAAAGTCTTATTAATGTGGCTACTTATTATAGTCGTGACTTGAGTCAAAGTCAGACTTGACAACGGCTTGAGATGAGCAATGCCTACTATAGACAAATTTCGGCATCAGTATCATGACAACTGGGCATGCGTTTTTTGAGTCGTAAGTTTGAGTCGTAAGTTGGTCAGACCCTACCTTGAGCAAGGATTCAGACAAAAATGCGAGACTATATCACGGTATTAACGTTATTATGTCGTTTGATACATAACAAAATCTGAATTACTCACCAAAACTCATTATTCTTTGTACAAAAGAACACATGATGTTGAAAGTAGTTTAATTAGATAGGTGGATCATATTCCGATCAGACATTTGGCATACTTTTTCCTATAAAATGTTTCTTTTTGTACAACCTTTACGTAAAGTCCACTTTTCAATGCATGCAAAGTACTTTCGCGCCCGCGGGAGCAAAATTGGATCGCTTAGCAACGGTTCCTTGGATCCCAACGCCTCTGAATCTAATAACCACGTGACAGTCTAGCATACTAAAAGGAACTAATCACGTGACAATCTCGGTGACAGTGAATCCGCACCACAAAAGAATACGGGAACACATCTATTGTAACCATGATTGACAGTTGTCACTCAACTTGTCAGTTGTCTGACTTGTCAGCAGTGTAGTGCAGTGTATCGATTATTTATTTTTGATTTTCTTAATTATTCTTTTTAAATGATTACACAGTGGTTGTACAAGAAGCACTGTTTTCACCACGGACGAAAGATGATTTTGACTCGGCTAATATCTGCCCTCGGTTCGCTCGTGCTGCTACTTATACCCTCGTCAAAATCATCTACTTTCCGCCCTTGATACAAAATGTACAATTTTTTCGCCACAATCAATAAATTAAAATACAAACAAAAATACCCATAATATCTCCACGGTTTATTTTTCATAAGAAAAAGTCGTCAAAACACAATAATAAGTATAATCGAAATGGTACAACGATCGAATTTACGGAAAATACCCTTGATGTTTTATGGACAATAAACATGTCAAATAACTAAAAGTAGGTTATGATTTCAAAATTGTCAGATGACACCTGATGCCTCCTTTCAAAAATGATTAGAAAAAGACAAACGTCCCTTGAAAATGAGTGCTCAAGCTTTGTTTTACCGAGAATTCACGAAGCTTCGACTATAGTACAGACAAAAACTTGATCATTGAGTTTCCTATTTGAGTTTAGCTTTGCGGAATACTACTCACGTCTGAGTTTGGGATCCGACTATAGGTACGGGCATAAGTATGTTTTAGCACCAAATTCCAATATATCAGAAGCAACTTTGTTAAATCTCAATCTTGAAATTGAATGTGCACTGTTCTGGCCATGTATTGAAATAGTAGTCGAAAGTGTGTGCTAGTGTCGCATCACTACTTGTAGCTAATCTTAATTCAGTCTGTCTCTCAACACTCATAGGTAACTGTTTACTCACAGAATGTACCATTTCTAACCTTTCTGGATCATGACATTGAATTTTCAGACTAGATCTGGATAACATATCTGCAAAATCCTTACCAGGAACGTAGTAAAGATTAAGGAAATACTTTAGAAGTTGCAATCTTGAACGTTGCAACGTCACTCAGCCCATTTTACAGATAGCTTTTTTTATTATGCATGGATATTATATATAGGTTTATGATCAGTCTGTGCATCTACATCGAAAGTATAAATAAAGTCATGCAATTTTTATGTGCTATAATAAATAGACAACATTTCGTTTTCAGTTTGACTGTAATTGATTTTATGATCATTCATGTTACGAGACGCACAAGCAACTAATTTTAAAACTTTGTTATCATACTCCTGAAACATACAACAACCAATTCCATTTTTCGAAGCATCACACTGTAAAACTGTTTTTCTCATAGGATCGAAAGAAACAAGTGCTGGAGATTTAGTAACAATTTGTTTTAGGTTTTCCAAACACTGTTGATATGGAATCAATTGAAAATCAATATTTGATTTCAATAATTCACAAAGTGGTTGAATATAATCAGCCATATTAGGAATATATCTGCGACAATAATTGAAACTACCCAAAATTCTCTGTAGCTCAGATTTATCCTTAGGACTTTCTAATTTACATGAAAACTCACTCTATCTGGATCAATTTCCATACCCCTATCGGGAAATATTTGTCCCATGAACTTATTTTCTTTTCTGCAATATTAAATTTTATCCTTATTAAATTTTGCTCCTACTTTTTTTGCACGTTTAATCACTCGTTCAATAGCTGCGTCATGTTCCTTTTTGATTACTCTCATAATAATCATATCATCATGCATGTATGACCTGAACATTCTCTAAGTCACCAAACTTACTTTCAACTTGCTCTTGGAACAGATCTTCAGAATTCGAAAGGCCATATGGCAACACAACATCTTTGTATACTGTATATACCAAAAGGTGAAGCAAAACAGCTTTTCCAAGAAGAATCATCATCTATTTCTAAATTATGGTAACCTTCGGCTAAATCAAATACCGAAAAAAACTTTTCACTAATCATTTTTGTAAACACATCTTCGATTCGATTCACAAGTCTAGGTTTTTTTACAATTTACGAATTTAGGTATTGTGGGTCTAGACAAAGCCGTAATTTTTTGTTACTTTTTTCAACAATCACCATACGATTAATACTTGCACGCGAATCGATTTCGACAACCTTAACAATAGCTTTGCGTCGAACTAACCTTTCAAGTTCATTTTTTAACTCATCTCTGATGGCAATGGGTACCTTTGTGGGCGTATGACTCACTGTTTCAAATTTGTCTACAGTAGTTATTTTAAATTTACCATCAAACCTCCCATAACCAGCAAAAATATCAGCATTTTCAGATATAAACTTATCTTTTTCCGCATTATCATAAAACTTTATGTGAACTTTATTCACTCTTTTGATGAGACCAAGTTCAGTGCATGCCTTTCCCCTTTATAATATTTTGTTGGCATTTTCTACAATGACAAAATCTTCATAAACGTTTTTGTTTTTGTATGTGCACATTAAATTGACTACTCCTTAACTTTAAGCTTCGGTGCCTTCAAATCATTTTACTATAAAATCACCCTTGCGAACTTTGAACTGATTATTCAACTTTGAAAAAACTTTTTTTGGCATAACTGAAATATCAGCTCTAGTGGGAGCTCTGATTGAACGTTTACGTTAACTCAACATGTCTATTTCACCATGGTAACGCTGTTAGCAAATGGAACATTTGCATTAGTAAACAGTCCTAACAGACACGTCAAGTAAACGTAAACGTTCAATCATAGGACCCAGTATCTAGTTTGACTTTAATTTTTTTAGCTGCAATTTGGACTACCTCATCCAAAAGTCTTCTGTCATTACTGTCTGCCTGTCTTTCAGTCGAAGAGCTCCATTGACCGAATAAGGTTTCTTACTCGTTCTACTGTTTCCCTGACCGTCCTTTGAGGAGTGGTTGTGAATTCCCCGTTATCTCTTCTCCAGTACGCCAGCGCTTCACATTCAAATACAATGTGGGAGGCTGTTCCCTCCTCCTCGTTGCACAGCCTACATATGGGTTACTTGTTGAAAAGACCCATGATATGCATGTGTTTCCTTAGAGGGCAGTGTCCTGTTAATATACCTGTTGCTTTCCAAAGCTGATTCCTGCTGAATTTCAGTAGGCTTCCAGAAAATGATGGTTCGATCTCATCTGCCATCATTAATTTACTGTGTTTCAGACCTGGTGATTGGCACCATCTAGCTTTCTGTTATTTTTTGGACCAACAGTTCAGCCAACCTCTCACAGAGGATTTTGTAATACCAATGGCAGGTTCTGGACCCAGAAGTGGTGTGTTTGCAGCTTTGCGTGCTAGTAGATCCGCCCGCTCGTTCTCAGCCATCCCTGTGTGTCCTGGTATCCATCCAAGAGTAATATCGTCAGATACTCCCAGTGTGACAAGGTTTTGCTGACAGTCCATGACTTGTTTGGATTTGGTTTCTCGACAGGAAATGGTTTTGATTGCAGCTTGGCTGTCACTAAGGATAAGGATTTTCCTTCCTCTGTAGCCTCTCCTGAGATTCTCTTGCACGCATACATTTATTGCATGTACCTCTGCCTGGAAAACTGTAGCGTGCATCCCAAGTGGTTCATATGTTTCCCACTCTGGATTTTCTCCTACGATTCCGGCACCAGTTCCCCCCGGCATGTTTTGGAGCCGTACCATATTGCCCCATTTGCCATCCGGAGTTGTTTCACCGTTTCCTCTTCCCATATTAGTTTGGTCTTGGGAGACGTGCTAAAGTTGATATTTTTCAGAATGATATCACTCCTCATTGTTACTAAGTGGTTCGTGATTGTGCTGGTTATCTTAGTGTGTCCTTGGGAGTCTGAGTAGCTCCAGTTCCCGGTGTTTCTAAGTCTATATGCTCCCATTCTTGCTTCCATTTTGATATAGATATCTAAAGGAGGTAGGTTAAGCATGTCCTCCATGGCAAGTGTTGGAGTAGTTTTCATGGCTCCCGTTACACAGAGACATGCTATCCTCTGAACTTTTGCGAAATCCGTGGATGCTTGTCGCTGCTCGATTTTCGGCCACCAGACAAGAGAGCTGTAAGTAAGAGTGGGTCTTACCACGGTACAGTAGACCCAGTGTACCATGCGCAGATTTATGCCCCAGTTCTTGCCTATTGCTCTTTTTGTTGCCATTATTGTGGCTTTACCTCGATTCACTATTTTCAGTAGGTGTGAATTCCATGTGAATTTGTCATCCAGGATGATGCCTAGGTATTTGACTTCTCTTACCACCTGCAGTTCTTGTCCAAAAAATAATATAATAATAATAAACCAAGAACTCTTTACACTCAAGAGCCAACAGCCTGATGACGCTGACCCGTATAAGATAACATGTACTAATAATCCGCCTTCTGGCGCTACTAAAGATCTGGCCGTTATCAACGATTCCGTTTCACCGGCATCCGGGAAATCACCTCATGGGAGGCCTAAACTGTTACTCATTGGGGACAAATCTTGCGTTCGGGGAATGGGACTTCTGCTAAAAACCAAAACAGATTCGAGATTTGACACCAATACACAATATATGTCAGGGGCCACACTGGATGAGATGGTCGACGAGTTTATTCCCTTGACGAGAAACCTTTGTAAAAGTGATTTCATTGTTATATGCATTGGCAATGAAAACGCCATTAGAGGAGTTAGAGTCAGACATTCCTGTGTAGACCAGCTCAAGTTACTAACGCTGAAGACCAATTTGATCATCATCTGTCCACCACTTTCGTCCTGTAGAATAATTCTGAACGACTTTATCAGTGACCTAGTCGGAACGTTGCGTAGTGCGCTGAGCTGTGTCGATCGGGCTGCTCTCTTCGTGAACTTGGATGATTTCGTTGACGACTGGGAGAGGAATTTCTACGGAACAATGAGTTACTCGGCAAAGCGGCGTGCCACCGAGTTGCTGGCCAGGAAAATCACAAATTGGCCGGCGCTCGCGGACAATGCTTCCGTGTTGCCTGATCCTACTGTGCCGGTTTTTCAAATCGACCACTTATCCCTGGAGCAAACGTAGGAGCCACGCCCAACGATCTTATTCAGGGGACCGTCGCCATATATTATCAGAATGTGAGGGGCCTCAGAACATAGTGCAGCGAGCTTATGAGAAGTTCCGGTAGCTGCGATCACGACATCATAGCGCTCAGCGAAACCTGGCTACACGAACAAATCGGGAGCTTGGAACTTTTTTCCGACAAATATAATATTTACCGCAAAGACAGGTGCTACGATCAGTTGAATTGCAAGAGAGGAGGAGGTGTCCTCCTTGCGGTGCGTTGCTCCATAAAGTCTTTTACCATTTCCTGCGGGTCCATAGTGGAATACGACTCCATCTGGACAGGAATCGATTTGAATGGGCTCAAGTTCATGGTCTGCTGTGTATATTTTCCACCAGGCTCCAAGACCGACACTTATCAACACTTTTGCGATGTCTCCCAGCTAACAATTTCTTGTTCTATAAATGTCGTGACAACGTTTTTAGAACTAATTTTTATAGAGCAATATTTTTCTAAGAACATTTTTAAAACGTTCTTACAACTCTTAAACAATCAAAATGGGCACCATACTATACAGCTTTTTACTTCTATAAAATGTTGTGTAAAGCCTCCGCAAAACAATTATAGAATTGTTGCATAAACGTTCTTAGAGCTTTTAAAGAACATTTGTATTACCGTAACAGAGCAAAAGCTCTTGTAGAATACAACTACTAAAGAACTCTAATACAATTATGGCATAGAATCGCAAAATGTCTCATTATGCAACAATTTTAATGCATTGTGTGATATTTAAAGAACTTTTAAACTGTTTAGTGTTTTATTTTAGAAGCAAATTGATTCTGTAACAAAACATGACGATGAAAGATGCTGACTTCATGATCTGTAGAAATAGGAATATGGGTATATACTTAATAATTTACTTAGTTGGCTATTTGCAGTCACTTAAGCCGTAAATTAACTTGCGGAAGAAGATTTATTGTGAAACATATATTACATTATGGGAATTTTTTGATGCTCCCTCCGTTTGGCCTAAATTTCCACTATGACTAAAAGTTTATGAAAAAAATGTTTTTCAAAAATTCGTGAATTTACCCCTAAATTTTATATGAAATAATCAGACACACTATCGTGGTCGATATTATTCAGATTATTTAATTTGGTATTATTGCTTATGCTTTCAAATTTGTTTTATTTTATTTCTAGACAATATGGCCGCAGAAAAGAATGGAATCTTTGTATTATTAATACTATCCAATATGGATTCCAACTAATACGACATGTTTGTGTCTTTTGCAATGATTATAGAGCAATGCCATTTCATTCAGTGTTGTCATATCTTAAAATATTTCATGAACAATGAGACTGGCTTATTTAGAATCTTTAATCAATTTTACGAAAAAAAAAATTATTTAAACTAAAAGACGTCTCTGTTACGAGCCACAAAAGATGTTTTGACTTAAAATGTATGGAAAATACTAGAGTTTTGGGAACTATGTATTAGTGCCCCCGTTTATTGTGTGTATTATGTTTATTTTTTTTTTAGTTAACAAGGATCTATCAAATTATTTTTTACTTTTCCGCATTATCCTGGTGACTCTAATGAAATCATTTCAAAAACCATTTGTCAGAGGGGTTCTTTTATCTAATAAAATGCTAAAGGTTTTCGTGAATGTTGTTACTTTTCGAAAACGCACCACTTTTTCACCTTTCTCCATTAAAATAAAAATGAATAAGACATTTTAAAGCAAGATAAAGTCACAAACTCCATAAAAGTTTAATAATCCAAAACATATGGCATGGCGTCGTTGTTATAGTAGTGCTATAGTGGTTTTTATAGAACAAAATATTTGTATTTATGCCTATTTATTCTATAAAGGTTTCATAACACTGAATTGTGATAGTTTGTGACTGCGTTAAAGAAGCGCCAGTTTACCTTATTCGATAACTGCTTCCATGTCAGTTATTTGCTCTCCGCAGCAGAATTGTATCAGTAGGAACCCTTTGTACAATAATTCTATAAGAAAACTACATGAGACATTACAGAACAGTTGTATAGGAGCTTCACTGGACATAATATAGTTCCAATAAGATATTATTGTGCATCGCTTTTAGAGCAATTTGATTGTGTAAGCACAGTGGTTGCAAAAAAGTGTTATCATGCAGCACTTATAGAACTATATTGGAACATATTCTGTAACTGCTCTATAATTATGCTGCAAAAACGTTCTTACGATAGGTTAAAACAACAAATTAGTTGTTGAGAGCAAAATAGTGTCATATTCGTCCACTATACAACAATTTACTGTACTATACGCAACTATAGAACATCAACAGAACATAAATATCCTATAACTCCAAATCTATAGGACTATTTTGCTAGCTGGGCTGCGAAGAGTTGAGGAACATACACGACCAAGCAAAATTCCTGATTTTCGGCGATTTCAACTTACCATCAATTGACTGGACACAGAAAGGGGGAACTCTGGAGCCCCTGCAGACTAACGCTGTCTCAGAGTCCCTTTTGTCATCGATGAACTATCTGGGTCTCGATCAGGTGAACGGTGTTCGAAACAAAACTGGAGGAATCCTGGATCTGGTGTTTGCTGATGACGACTTGCGCCGCCTCAGGGTCTGGCATGCTGACGATTCCCTTGTGCCTATCGATTCCTATCATCCTCCATTGATATGCACTTTCGATAGTCTCCATCCACCTCCCCTCCGAACTAGCAATGTTGCCGTCGTAGTATATAACTACAACAATATGGATTACACAGATTTAAATGCATTCTTCGAGGAGATGGATTGGACCTTTGACACGGGGATTACTGTGGAGGAGACAGTGGCGCTATTTTACAAACGCCTTTTTGAAGGAATAGACAAACATGTTCCCAAGAAGACCATCAAGAGCGAGAAGTATCCCTCATGGTACGACGACTGTCTCAGGAGACTGATCGGCGAAAAAAACAAGCTGTACAGGAGATTCAAGAAATCTGGACTTGACTCTGACTACGATGCATACTCTTCGACTCGCAGGGAGGTGAAACACCGCGTAGACTTGTGTTACCTATTATTCGCTACTAGAGCAGAACACCTCATACCCAGAAACATCAAACATTTCTGGTCGTTCATAAACAATCTTCGCAAGGACAACAAACTTCCCTCAGCCATGAATTACGCCGATGTGGCGCTCACTTCCCCTGAGAAGATAGCTGACGCATTTGCGGTACACTTCCAAGCCTCTTACTCGGACCACCACAACGTCAACATTGGAGACGTAGATTATGTTCCTTTTGCGAGTCACCTGTCTTCACACCAGTTCACCGAAGGGGAAATCGTCAAAAGCTTTTGTCCCTGGATCCTTCAAAGCGCGCTGGCCCCGACGGAGTTCCGGCGATACTCTTGAAGAACTGTCCCTCTCTAGCATCTCCCCTATGCCATGTGTTCCAACGTTCCATCGATGATGGCATTTTTCCGACGGTGTGGAAGGAATCTACCTTAATTCCAATTTTCAAATCGGGCGACAGAGGCTATATCGGCAATTATCGTGGCATCTCTATCCTCTCTTCTATACCAAAGATCTTCGAATCCATCATCACGGACGAGCTATTTTCTGTCTACAGGAGGCACATCATAGACCAACAACATGGTTTCTTTTGCGGGCGCTCAACTTCCACAAACCTTGGTGTTTACCACAACTTCCTTGTCACATCCATGGAAGAGGGAAGTCAAGTGGACGTCATCTACACTGATCTCTCAAAGGCCTTTGACAGTGTCTGTCATGCCCTTCTTCTCAAAAAGCTGGACAGGATCGGCGTGGACGGTGGCTATCTTGATTGGATTCGATCTTATCTCTCCGGGCGGCGCCAACGAGTTGAGGTCTGCGGATTTCTCTCTCAGGAAGTGACCGTGACTTCGGGTGTGCCTCAGGGATCCCACATTGGACCAGTTCTGTTCATTTTGTTCATTAACGACGTATCACGTTGCTTTGGTTCATCGGAGTATTTGTTGTATGCCGATGACCTGAAGTTCTACGCTGCTATTGATGCTCACCGCTCGCTGCAACCGGACTTGGACAGTTTGGGAGAATGGTGCCAGAAAAACTTCCTGAACCTTAATATTTCCAAGTGCAAGACAATGAGGTTCTGTAGAAGTAAAAAACCAATCATCCACACATATAAACTGAACGGACGGGAGTTGGAGAGTCTGACGTATGTGAATGATCTTGGTGTGACTTTCGAGAGCACACTTTCCTTCAATATCCACATTGATAACATCACTTTGAAGGCATTCAAAATGCTTGGTTTCATCAAAAGAAACACCAAGCACTTTCACGACACTAAGGCTATACTGTGTTTGTACAACTCCCTTGTCAGGTCAACACTGGAATACTGCTCAATCATTTGGTCACCTTTCTACAGGAGTCATTCATCAAGGCTTGAGCGTGTGCAACGCAAATTTACCAAGTTTCTGCTATACAAGCACAACTTTCCCCAGAAGGATTTGAGTTACGAGACCAGACTACAGTTGTGTGGGCTAAGAAGTCTCGAGGACAGAAGAGAGGACTCCATGCTTGTATTTCTGTTCAAATTACTGAATGGATTCACAGATTGTAGCGCGCTGCTGGAGACAATATCGGTTCGGGTTCCATCAAGACGTACAAGGCGGAACGTTCTGTTCTCCGTGGCCCCTCATAGAACCAATTATGGACTCACACATTTTTCTGATAGACTTCAAAGTTCCTACAATAAAACAATTTCTGACTGTGATATGTTTTACAACAGCCTATCGTCTCTTAAATCATATTTTATATACCGATGTTAGTACGTTTTCAACTATCTGTTCTGTCTCATTGCATTTTTGTATTGTATTTCTCACTGTGTTTCATTACTATGTTGTCATTACCATATTCTTACTGTACTTTATATTATTTTATCACTATGTGTTGTACCATTTGGAACTTTTCAGTTCTGTAGTGTACCAGTAATAATAAATAAATAAATAAATAAATAAATAAATATGGGTTTGAATTATTCCGCTATATTCCTCTTTCTCGTAAAGCTGACCAGGGAGGTTTTCTCAGGATTGACCTTCAGGTTCACCTTCCTGCACCAATCTTCTACGATGGTCAGAGCTGTCTGTATCAGTTCTGATATTGTCTTGGTGTGTTTGCCAAATTCCGCTATATTCCTCTTTCTCGTAAAGCTGACCAGGAAGGTTCTCTCAGGATTGACCTTCAGGTTCACCTTCCTGCACCAATCTTCCACGATGGTCAGAGCTGTCCGCATCAGTTCTGATATTGTCTTGGTGTGTTTGCCAGTGATAAGTATTGCTACGTCATCGGCATAGCCTTGGGCATAAAATCCCTTGCTGTTTAACTCCACCAGTAGTTCATCTGCGACTATAGGTTCCAGAGGAGAGGGGATAAGACTCCATCCTGGGAGCAGCCTTTAGCTGCCTCTATAGTTACAATTTTGTCAAGCATAGTTGCTTGAATTCTCCTACCTTTCAGCATGTTTCTTATCCACCTACAAACTGTGTCTTTAATTCCACGCCGGTTAATTGCGGTGGTCATTGAGTTGAATGAGGTATGATCAAATACTCCTTCTATATCAAGGAATGCAGCTAGGGCAATTCCTTGGTTATTCAGTGGTTGCTCTATTTTATGAACAAGTGCATGCAGAGCAGTTTCACATGATTTACCAGGTTGATAGGCGTTTTGGTTTTTGTGTAGTGGCCTCTCTATTAGGGAGGTTTCTCTAATGTGCCTTTCAATCACTTTCTCCATCGTTTTAAGTAGAAAGGACGAGAGATTTATTGGTCTGAATGCCTTGGGCTGATAGCTATCTTTCCCGGGTTCGGTATAAAGACCACTCGTGAGAGTTTCCAGATCATGGGTATGTGTCCCGTTGCCAGGCTTGCTATGAATAGTTAGCAAAACATCGATATGAGTTGGACTTTGCCCTGCTGCAGGTGTGCCGGTATTATTCCATCGCATCCTGGTGCTTTGTATGGTTCGAATGAGTTTATAGCCCATTCAATTCCATTTGGTGTCACAATTTGTCGGGCTGTGACCCAATCATCTCTTGATCCTCTCATCAGGAGGATCTCAGGAGATAGGGAGTTGGTTCCCTGTTGCGAGTTGATTATATTCGAGTCTGGAAAGTGTGCCCTGAGTAGTGTCTCAATGGTTTCTTCGACATTTTTCGTGTATTCCCCATTTGGTTTCTTTCGTGTTCCCATTGGTGGAAGGGGATCTTCTTCTCTGAAGGCGTGCGCCTTTCGAGGTTTTTTCGACCTCAGTGCAAAACTTCCTCCAGGAGTTCCTCTTAGCTTCCCTTACTTCTTTATTGTATTTCGTCAGAGTATGGTGGTATTCATCCCATTCACCGGTTTTCTTGGCCACATTGAAGAATCTGCGTGTTTCCCCCTTCATCTTGTCAAGTCTCTTGTTCCACCAGGTTGTGTCCTTGCATGAAGAACGCCGGATTAGCGGACAACTTTGATGGTAAGAGTGAATTATGGCGTTTTGTAGTTGATCCGCTACCACCTCAACATCAAATTTGTTACGCATACGTTCCTTGACCCCGCTCAACCCTCCAGCTCCTCCCGGTATTCAGTCCAGTTTGTTTTGCGTGGGTTGCGGTACATTTCTGACGGCTTGTCAATACTATTGATTTCCATCAGTATATATCTATGGTCCGACAGGGATGGTTCGTCGGATACGCGCCACCGCTGGATACTGGGGTTGATACGGGAGGTGGACAGAGTGACATCAATAACTTCCGACCGTATGCGGTTTACAAAAGTAGGCTTGTTACCCTTGTTTACAATCTCCAAATCATGCGTTATGATAGAATCCAATAAAGACTCACCTCTTTTGTTGATATCGCTGCTCTCCCAGCGGTGGTGATGCGAGTTGGCGTCCATGCCCATTATACACTGTAGGTTTCTCTGCCCACAGTGATTCACTAGTTTCTCCAGGTCTTCCGATGGTGAGGGGCTGGGTGCATCGTAGGAAAGGTTAACGGAGGCTATTATAATGTCCTTTTGGGTTCCTTCCTCTTTGTAGCTTAGTTGGACGGCTACTTGATCCGTGGATGTTTAAGCCCAGTTCTCTTCATAATATACATCGACCGAATAATAGAGAAATGCTCAAAGCAAGGCGCAAAATTAAATATCGGACATAAGAATCTACAAAGAGTAGACATATCTGATGAATGTGTGTTCGCAGATGACATAGCGATCATTGCAAGAAATGAAAACAACTTGCAAAGGAACTTTGAAATGTGGAACAATATCATAGAGGAACACGGAATGAAAATAAATAAGAACAAAACCAAAGTAATGACAATAGGAGAAAAAAGAGAAGAATTGACAATTGAAATTGATGGAACAGAAATAGAACAGGTGAATTCCTTCTAATACCTCGGAGTGAACATAGACGAGAAGGGTACACAGGTAATCGAAATAAATAACAGAATAGAAAAAACAATGAAACTATACTACTCGATGAACAATACATTTATAAATAATAAGGAAATTTCTAGAGAAACAAACACGAAAAAACAATTTATCGACCTGTACTAACCTACGGTTGCGAAACATGGGTCCTTACAGAACGCCAGAAAAGTAGAATACACGCAGTAGAAATGAAATACCTGAGAAGAGTGAAGCTAGTAACCAAGAGGAAAAGATTGAGAAACACAAAAATAAGAGAAGACCTACAAGTACAATCAACATTACAGTACATAGAAGAAAGACAACTGGGTTGGTGGAGCCACCTACGACCTACAGAGAATGGAGAAGACTAGGACAGTTAGAAGAACATGGGAAGCAAAAATATTGAAAAACATGAAGAAAGAAAGACCGCGAAGAACATGAGACACAGTTATAGGAGGAATAATTGAGAGCAAAGGAAAAACTTGGGAAGATGCAAGAAAAAATGCGAAGGACAGAAACAAGTGGAAGAAATTTGTGAGAAACTTATAATAAGATAACCGCCCTACGCACCATTGTATGGTAAAAGGGTTCCAGATAATATATATATAAATATATAGCTGAAGGACAGTAACGGGGCTACCGGTAACTACGCAGTTAGTGTTAACTATTGGGATGACCCCAAAGATTTTTGAAAGGAGGGAGCAATAAGATGTTGGACGCTCCTTTGTTAGAGTTTTAGTACTATGGCGTCAAACCAGAGTGAACTGATTTTGTCTATTTAACTACTAATTACCACTATCCTGTATACTCACCATGTATCTCTACCCTTCCAAAAGGGCTAGGAGTAATGTGTAACAATCTGTAAGTTTTTTCAGATTCACTATTGCATTGTAGACTGATAACATGTTTCTTTGATTAGATTCGTCCTGATGAAGCTCTCAACTTAAAGCGAAAGCTTGAATAAGATTCAATATACACTTTAAAACGAGCGTCCAACATCTTATTGCTCCCTCCTTTCAAGGGGGCCCCAATAGTTGACCCTAACTATGTATATATATAGATATATTTCCATTGAAAAAGATGCTACTTTTGGAAAAATATTGACATTCCGGCGATAGTCTTTTGTTTTTTTTTATAGAATTTTTTAAAAGTTCAGATGAATATCTAAAACTTTCATTTTCACAAAATTTCATTCTTCACTAGTTTAGTTATTTTCAATTTGATGTGTGAGAAAAACTGTTCCAAATAAAATGTTCATGGTTCAAAATAGATTAAAAAAAAACAATGTTTTCACATAATATACAAGGTGCTTTGTAACGCCTGGGCGTCATCCTACTCTCTTTTTTCAAATTACAACCCTATTTTTTTGCTTCATTTCCTCATACTCTTGAAAATTTTAAACATATTTTAAACAGGGCGTCCGGATATTCGACCGACAACGCTTGAATTCCTTGATTTTCAAGATTACTGATTACTGATTACTGAAGTACAGGCGCTACGAATTTCGGGCTGTTGGCCCCGACACCGCAGCCTCTAGTTGGGCTTATTGTATCTTCTCTGTGCCTGTCTCTCAGTCGAAGATCTCCATTGCCCGAATAAGGTTTATGACTCGTTCTACTGTTTCCCTGTCCGTCCTTTGAGAAGTGGTTGTGAATTCCCCATTATATCTTCTCCAGTACGCCAGCGCTTCACATTCGAATACAATGTGGGAGGCTGTTTCCTCCTCCTCGTTGCACAGCCTACATATGGGTTCCTCGTTGAAAAGACCCATGATATGCATGTGTTTCCTTAGAGTGCAGTGTCCAGTTGATATACCTGTTACTTTCCTAAGCTGATTCCTGCTGAGTTTCAGTAGGCTTCCAGAAAATGATGATGCGATCTTGTCTGCCATCATTAATTTACTGTGTTTCAGACCTGGTGATTGGCACCATCTAGCTTCCTGTTGTTTTTTGGACCAACAGTTCAGCCAACCTCTCACAAAGGATTTTGTAATACCAATAGCAGGTTCTGGACGCAGAAGTGGTGTGTTTTAAGCTTTGCGTGCTAGTAGATCCGCCCGCTCGTTCCCAGCTATCCCTGTGTGTCCTGGTATCCATCCAAGAGTGACATCGTTAGATACTCCCAGTGTGACAAGGTTTTGCAGACAGTCCATGACTTGTTTGGATTTGGTTTCCCGACAGAAGATGGTTTTGATTGCAGCTTGGCTGCCACTAAGGATAAGGATTTTCCTTCCTCTGTAGCCTCTCCTGAGATTCTCTTGCACGCATACGTTTATTGCATGTACTTCTGCCTGGAAAACTGTAGCGTACATCTCGAGTGGTTCACATGTTTCCCACTTTGGATTTTCACCTACGATTCCGGCACCAGTTCCCCGGCTTGTTCTGGAGCCGTCTGTGTACCATATTGCCCCATTAGCCATCCGGAGTTGTTTCACCGTTTCCTCTTCCCATATTAGCTTGGTCTTGGGAGACGTGCTAAAGTTGATATTTTTCAACATGATATCACTCCTCATTGTTACTAAGTGGTTCGTGACTGTGCTGGTAATCTTAGTGTGTCCTTGGGAGTTTGAGTGGCTCCATTTCCCGGTGTTGCTAAGTCTATATGCTCCCATTCTTGCTTCCATTTTGATATAGATATCTAAAGCAGGTAGGTTAAGCATGGCCTCCATGGCAAGTGTTGGAGTAGTTTTCATGGCTCCCGTTACACAGAGACATGCTAGCCTCTGAACTTTTGCAAGTTCCGTGGCTGCTCGATTTTCGGCCACCAGACAACAGAGCTATATGCAAGGGTGGGTCTTACCACGGTACAGTAGAGCCAGTGTACCATGCGCGGATTTATGCCCGAATTCTTTCCTATCGCTCTTTTTGTTGCCATTATTGTGGCTTTACCTCGATTCACTATTTTCTGTAGGTGTGAATTCAATGTGAGTTTGTCATCCAGGAGGATGCCTAGGTATTTGACTTCTCTTACCACCTGCAGTTCTTGTCCAAAGAACATGGGTTTGAATAATTCCGCCGTCTTCCTCTTTCTCGTAAAGCTGACCAGGGAGGTTTTCTCAGGATTGACCTCCAGGTTCACCTTCCTGCACCAATCTTCTACGATTGTCAGAGCTGTCTGCATCAGTTCTGATATTGTCTTGGTGTGTTTGCCATTGATAAGTATTGCTACGTCATCGGCATAGCCTTCGGCGTAGAAACCTTTGCTGTTTAACTCTACCAGTAGTTCATTTGCGACTAGGTTCCAGAGGAGAGGGGACAAGACTCCACCCTTGGGGCAGCCTTTAGCTGCCTCTATCGTTTCAGTTTTGTCAAGCATAGTTGCTTGAATTCTCCTACCTTTCAGCATGTTTCTTATCCACCTACAAACTGTGTCTTTAATTCCACGCCGATCGATTGCGGTGGTCATTGAATCGAAGGAGGTGTGATCAAATGCTCCTTCTATATCAAGGAATGCAGCTAGGGCAACTCCTTGGTTGTTCAGTGGTTGCTCTATTTTATGAACAAGTCCATGCAGAGCAGTTTCACATGATTTACCAGGTTGATAGGCGTTTTGGTTTTTGTGTAGTGGCCTCTCTATTAGGGAGGTCTCCCTAATGTGCCTTTCAACCACTTTCTCCATCGTTTTGAGTAGAAACGACGAGAGATTTATTTGTCTGAATGCCTTGGGCTGAGAGCTATCTTTCCCGGGTTTCGGTATAAAGACCACTCGTGAGAGTTTCCATATCATGGGTATGTGTCCCGTTGCCAGGCTTGCTCTCAATAGTTGGCAAAGCATCGATATAAGTTGGGCTTCGCCCTGCTGCAGGTGTGCCGGTATTATCCCATCGCATCCGGGTGCTTTGTATGGTTCGAATGAGTTTATGGCCCATTCGATTCTATTTGGTGTCAGAATGTGTCGGGCTATGACCCAATCGTCTCTTGATCCTCTCATCCGGATTTTCAAGATACAAGCTGTCAAAGTTTTACGTTTAATTTAGATTATTTAGAGAGACAGCCGAACACCGATCTGAGGAGATGTCCTCGGACGGGACCAGATTGGCGTCTTTTTATCAAACGCTATCAAAAAACTCCAAGGCACTCAACTCCGGCATAATCATCTTGTCTTTGCTCAGCAATGTTCTGAAGAATTTCCAGTACCTTTCTTCTCAGAGCCAAAACTAGAGCAGTTGCTTTCTCCTGATCATTCCAGCTGATCATGACGCTTGTACATAGTCCAGGATGACTAACCATCAAATGTTGGAGGTTTCAGGTGGTGATGAGATGGAGAACCAGATATTTCTATTATCTTGTCTCCTTGATTTGTCGATCTACCGCGAACTTTCTCGGTCTTCTCCTCCAACTTCCTGATTTCCTCTCGTACACGGCTTCCAATTTGTTGAACTTCCCCTCGAATCTCCGCCACTTCGTCTTAAACTACTGCAATTTCTCTCTGTGACCGCCCTACTATCCGTTCCAAAATTTTCTCCAGACAATCCTGTTCCTCCTGCCTTTACTTTTCTCTTCGCTGCACTTCTTTCTTTTTTCTCCTCAGATCTACGAAGCTCTAAATTCTCCACAAATGAAGCCATCAGCTTGATCAGATGTTCTTTACATCTCCATACCTTGTTTTCTAGTGTTTACCATTCACTGTCAAAATCTTCACTCACTTATCCCACTTTTGACACCAAATGTTATACTGGTGCGTTTGGATGATATAAGTGACTCGTCTTGACTAACGCAAGGTTATTGGTTTGGTTATTTATTGGTTTTCTTTGAAAAACACGTAGAACCACCAGAACAGTTAACAAGTAATAGTCACTCTCCTATTTCTACATATCCCCTTCTGTCAGTGTCAACATCAACTCACCCAATTCCAAAGGCGTGTTACTTAGCGATACTGCGTACACTGCAAAAGTATAACATTATTTACCTCTGACCATTCAGGAGCGAAGTACCCAGCTGCATTTTACTGTAGTCTGTAAACGTGTAACATGATTTTTTAGGAATAAGATGTTTTCTACGTCACATGGAGTCGGTCTATATGTAATTATTCTATTCAACCGTGCGCCGAATTTAGATTTCAACTGCTATTGTGCATTGAAAAAGATGCGAACATGTTTCGAAATTTTTTGTGGCTTTTCGTTAGTATGAAAAATTTAGTTTTTTTGTAAAACTGTGAAAAACTTCAAAATTGTCTGTAGGCTCTCTCCTCAAGCAAACCCTCGTCCTTTCCTTCCAGGCGAGCTCACATAATCACTTCGCTTCTTTCTGGAATCGGGGCATCCCCAGCCAATATCACATGCACGAACTATCTCCTTGTCTCTACCATGCAGTATGACCGCTTCGTTGTTGACTGTCAGTGTTCCATTTTTGAGATCCAATTGGAAGCCGCGAGAGTTCATGATGTCCATTCAGATTACGATATCTTCTTCGTGATCAGCAACCAGCATTGGATGCTCGGAGCTGGTGCTTCCCGGGTTTGATCATTGCCGGTGTTGTGACAATATTGGGCATGATGATCGTCCTCGTCATACCTTTATTCAGCAGCATGGTGAGATGTTCTTCATTAATTATTGAGCCGTATACCAACATGCTGTTCTGTTTGGGTCCTGAAGAGGCATGACAGTTTTCTTCGGGGCATACTGGTTACAGGTCTACGACTGCCTCTTCGCAATAGCCCTCTCTAGTTTTTCGACGTGGAAGGTGCACAAGCTTGACGGATTGCTTCGCAGCTTCAAATTCCAGGGCCTTGGCCAATGCGTTGACCACTCTATCGGGACGATGAAGTATCAGGAACTATCTTATCTTCTGGCAAGAAGTCCATCCAAGAAGGCCTGAACAGCAGGCCTCTCCATCACATTCTCTGGCGAAATTGAGTAAGCCAATCGTGTAAGTCGAGCTACATCCGTTTCAAACATAAATTTCGTTGGTCTTCTGGGAGCGGTCCTTCAACTGCGAGAGGTAAACGTGCTCCAAGTGTCTCCATCAGATGCTTGAACAGTATTATACATCACGGTCCTCCTTTTTAATGGTATATAGATCTTTTTTGGTTGCAGTCCATCCATTTGCTCTTGCTGCTGCTGCTTCGAACTGGCGATGGTAGTTGTTCCAGGACAGCCTGCCATTAAACTGTGGGGCTCTCATGTGGATTGCTTCTATCTTGGCACTCGCACCTTGGCTCCCTATAGTTATCTATGGTTGTTCTATGATAGTGTCTACTCTCCTCATTTTTCCATTTCGTCCTCCAGAGTCTTCATTCTTCATGGTGCCTTCAAATCGCTCCCCAAGCTTCCCAATTTCTTCTGCTACATGATCCTTCACAGAGTTGTGGTTGTCCGCCAACAGTTCTTTGATTGTCTCCTCCATAATTCTAGAAGACTCTTCGAGCTTGTCTTCCATAACTCTAGAAGATTCCTAATACTTCTTCTTCAATTTCCTCGAGTCTTCCGGGATTTCATCCTTCTTGTGGGGTGGTCCTCAACCAGTATGGCAATTTGGAAAACAGTATTGAGATTTTCTGTGAATCCAAATTGGCGATTTGGGATAACTTCCAGTTCGTTACATTGGATTTTTAACCTGTCCAGCAAAATTCTTTCAAAAAGTTTGCAAATAGGTAGGCACAGCTGGGAAGAGATAGGTCAGTTGACTGGAAATCTTAAAAAGATTTGACTTTTTCAGGTATGA
This sequence comes from Orchestes rusci, assembly GCA_958502075.1. Classification (NCBI taxonomy): domain Eukaryota; kingdom Metazoa; phylum Arthropoda; class Insecta; order Coleoptera; family Curculionidae; genus Orchestes; species Orchestes rusci. Next base: position 8,965,058 of record OY293309.1, read on the forward strand.
TTATTACAGAGATGATAATTTTCATAGTTCAAGTTTCTTCAACAGCAACGTGCTAATTTCACGTTGCTGTATAGAAATGCTCCTCCCGCTTTCTTCTTCAGTTGCTCAACGGCTCAACCAAGCCGAGTTTAGCAAGCGCATTCGCATTGAATGTTAATACATTGGCCTTTCGAGCCGCTCCTACCAAGTAAAGAGTGTTCAATAAAAAAGGGATCAAGTCACCTATGGATTGCAATTGCTTCAAAAAACGTATGTCTTAGCTAACATCGCAATTATGACATGACATCCACTTTCTAACCGTCACAGATGCCATGATGCCAAACCATGAGAACTAAGCACGATCTACGTTCATGACAGAAAAAAAAATCCAGAGGTGACTTAATCCCTTTTCTTATTGAACACTCGTAACATATACATATTTCAATGTGACTTTATGGTGAAGGCATCGTAGTAAATCAACATTTCAAACTATTAAACTATTAAAGCAGTACAAATATTTACACTTTATTGCAACATTGCCAATAATAAAGTCATTATAGATAATGAAATAATGAGTGGCCAATGCAACATAAATAGGAATGTTGGTTAGCGAACAACGTTGTATTATATTTAACAAAGTTGTATGAATCACTTATCTGCAAAGATTCCACAAGATGGCATTGAGGGCTATATAAGCTTACATTTCGATTAAGTTTTTTGATTGCATGTCAAAATGTGAACAGCCAAAAGCATACTTACCTGGCGTAGAGGTTACCGTGATCATGAAGGCGGTTCCTCCAGGGTGAGGCCTTTCCATTGCACTACGGTTGGGCTGACCCCTGCGATTATCCCTAATGCGGATAACTCGGGCGCGTAATTTTTGGTAGTCGGGACTGCGTACGCGCTGTCCCGGTTAAGATGATGAAAAAAATTTCCCCAACACCTCAAGTCCATAATTTGAATACAAACAAATTGCATAATGGTAGACTGTTGAGAAGAGTAGAGAGAGAAACTTGACTTTGTACTCTGCGTCCATTTTCGTTTCTTTGTCTATACTCTTAAAGAAACAGTCCTCTGTCTATAGGTTAAGTTGTACTACTTAATCTGCTCAATCATAAACTATGATAGCACGAATACGAACTAAGGGCATTTGCATGCTAAAACGTTGAACGTTCAATCCATATCATATTATCATTTCTGTATCACGATGATTCACTGATAAATTCAAGATTTGGTGGTTAATTTCAAACCTTGAAATCATGGTTGTAAAGGTATATATTGTCCACATTCTGTGATTACCAATTCGTAACAACTATTATCAAGATATTAAGTGAAATATCGCCACAAGTAGTGAAACCCGAAGTGAAGTCGGAGTCTGACACTAACGACCTTTGTTGCCCAGTTCCTTTTTATTTGAAAGTGTCTTAGAGATATGCGGGTGGTGTTTGTGAAACCACGAAGAAATACCGCGATCGCCACGACGCGACTTGAATGATGTTGTCGATTCAATCCAACAAATAATAGTCAGATCATTATTTTTTGTATAATTTAATAGATACACTAACCTAATGAATATGTAAGCAATCCAGTCGCATTGATTCAGGGGTCCTTCACCCTTCAAGCACATCCGCGACCCGTGACATGACATATCGCAAACGCGAATTCTACATGTCTATGCGCGATGCGCGACTTCTTAAATTTAAAAACCGCGCTTCACGGATTTGGAGCTTTGCAGAAATGCCGCGAGCCGATATCCGCTGCTTACAGAGAAAAAACGATGTTGTTGAACGCAAAAACTGTAATCAAATCAAACATAAACAATTAACTTTAATTTCTTGAAATGGGCCGATCCTGGAGGTACTGCAATACCAGGCCAACCCGTGACAGAAGTGGAGCAAGCCCCGAACTTCCGTCTATTTCCAAAAATCAGTTTAATATACTGGCCCCGCATGCGGGGCGTATCAGATATTAAGCTGATAAGAACAGATACTACACTTTGATCTTAGCCAAAAGGCCGAGAAGCGATAGTGAATGGTTATAATTTTATCCGCGGAACCATATATTGCAATCGTATATACAATGTATATAGACCGCGGTGACATCTGGTGGCGTTCGCGCGATATAATACGCTGGAAATGCATACAGAGCCTGTGTTATTCGTATTGACAACTAAGGGAAAGGACATGATTGTAACATTGACTGCGTTAAGCTGCCGACGTCGCTGATGATCGCCGTATTTCCGCGAAGTTCCGCGACCCGCGGATTTAGGGATTTAATTTTCACATACACCTACACTTCCTCGACTAAACACTTATCAAAGACTATACAAATACAAAGATTGAAGCCAAATGGCAGACAAAACCAACCAGATAGGTGAGATAGGTACCTGCAAACTCAAACAATCCGATCTCCCATAAAAACGGTATCATCATAGGAGTTACAGACAAAGCATTAAGGTTAACTTCTCCAGAATTTAGACCTAATACCAAAATATGTCGATTGATTATCATACGACATATTTTTATTTTGTTTCAAAATTCAATTGAGAAAGTATTAAAAAACGGTTGAGTTAACTCATTACGTTTCACGTACCTATACGTTAAATGCCACACTTAAACTCGCTTTTGGGACCATTGCGTAAATGTGAATATTATGCGATCACGTAGGTATACGTGTTGGCTCAACAATGACTGTGACTGTCTTACAGAATTCTGTACTTCAAGCTGGTAGCTGGTTGTTTTATACCTATCATTATACTTAGATGTGTCATCGGTTTGTTTTAACGGCGAGGTGAATAGCGGAATGATGCGGTGAGATCAACTGCTCACTGCTCCAATATACCCCAAGTGGTTCTCATCACATTTCCAAAGTTTTAAGAACTGAATATTGAATGTGGTCATACACACGATTCTAGTTTTCCTTCAGTCAATAAAGCTGGACAGAATGGCGAACGTCTCGATTCAGAATTCTATCACTTCACCGCAGATCATTATAATAATATTAAATAAAACACGATCTAAGCTTACGCGTTCACCCGTTCAGCCACGTCGATCTTTCAAATGTACACTTCAGATGCCTCCACATACAATATATTACTACAGTGCATTTAGAATACTTGTTGCCATGACAAACGGAAGTTCATCACGGCAAGATCATACTTCACAGGATCATTTCTGTAGTAGATCTTCGCATACTCTCTACTCTAAAGTTGAGACAACGCAACCATGAGGATGAGTGACAGTCTTTTTCCTTGGGCGTGAGATACGATCTCGGGTTTCTTTGGAGACTCGGTGGTCAACGATGATCGTTCAACGTTTCTGTATTCAGAGCGGTATGGGAAGATGACAGTCTGAGTGGTAGCTTTTTTCTAAGTTAAAATATTGATGTAGATATTGTTGATATACGACTAGGAGGAGTACTAGGATTTTAACAGATCATCTTGATACAGATCTTTGGGGTTTCCATCGGCTTGATGGCATGATTTTATCTTCATTAGTCATTACACGGCGCTCCTTGATCAGTGACACAGTGTGCGTTATTTCAAAACAGATTTGTCTCATGGAGTTGCATCTGCATCTGACATTGGAACTAAAATAGATTTGAATTATTTTTTATTTATCAAACAAAAAATAACTGTGACTATCCACTTTTGACTGAGGTGAGTTTGTTTATTTTCTACATTCACAACTACAAATTATAATATAATAATAACATTGAACATAATAGGTATATCATATTATTATCTATTATGATAATATTATAAAGTTGTTCAAGATGATAGTGTGAGTAGCTACGATAGCAAACAAAAGTTGACCAAGTCTCATGCAATACTTTCCAGAATCAAAACACACGTACTCCGAATAATGGTGTAAGCCTAGTTTGGTCTCGTATATTCTTGATGGCATGGAGACGGCAACATTTTTCCAATGAATTTAATAACTCCAAAAAAAATGGTGGTGCTATGTGTTAAATCAAAATATACCATGATGCATAATATGAACAAAGGTAAATTCAAGTTAAAGATGGAGTTCGGAGAGTTTGCGATTAAAATCATCATTTTGCCATTATGATTCATAGGAACTGAGCATTAGAAAAAGTGAATATCTATTTGCATCAGTTTGAAAATACGTGTTCTGAGGTAATTGGAATCAATTCCTTCCCAAATGGATCGATTCAAGTTCAACGCCGTTCCTCAGATGTCGCTGATAGCTACATTATTATACCACTCGAACACACTCCATGTCCCTTTAGTGAAATTTAACAATGACACAGCATACTTACCTGGCGTAGAGGTTACCGTGATCATAAAGGCGGTTCCTCCAGGGTGAGGCCTTTCCATTGCACTACGGTTGGGCTGACCCCTGCGATTATCCCTAATGCGGATAACTCGGGCGCGTAATTTTTGGTAGTCGGGACTGCGTACGCGCTGTCCCGGTTAAGATGATGAAAATAAATAGTAAAGTCTATTTTCTATAAGAACCGTGACAAGCATTCAATAGTAACTATTTTATTAGGTTGCCAGCCTGACTTGGCGCGTTCGAACTATTAAGCTGTGTTCAACTACAGAACCGTATTCAGATAAACAATTGTAAATACCTACATACTAGCTATGTTCGGGTTTCGCTTCTACACCTTTTCAACATCAATCGAGATTTGAACTGCGCAAAAAAATCATTTATTGAGGTATTACAGAACACATCCACACATAGATAAGACCTGTTGTTTTTCTTATCCCTTAGATAGTTGAAAAAAAACCAGGTAGAAGCTCGGCCTTCCTTTGGTTGATTCTAATTTCACTATTTTTGTATCCAGAGATAAAAACAGGTAGCTTGGGCGATGTCTCTTCTTTAAGAAACGACTCCTTATTCTCAATCTGCAACAATTTATTATCACGATTTACAATCCACGCTATCCACCCATCAGTAAAGTGTACCTTTTTAGTTCCACTATTTGTACCCGGATATGTTATAAGCTCCTCATTCTCAATCTATAATAATTTATAATTGAACAATTTATGCTGTCATTATAGTTTATATACAGTGTAATCTTTAAGATCTGATTCCTGAGCAATGCTGGAAATAGCGTTGAGGCTCAACAGTCATGCTATCCAATATTGCACTGGAATTGATATTTTGAATTTTTACAGATATATTGCTTCTATAAAGTCCGAATAAACTATGACAGTATCTTGAAAATGATATGAACCATAACAACGAAATAAACACCAAAAATACAAAAACTCAACAACTATATTATTCAACGAGCGGGAAATGGTGATGGTGATGGTGATGATTACGCAAACTTCATCCTCGTGAGTAATATCCATTTCCCGCGAGTAGAATACTATACTTTTTCTATGTATTTCTATTGTATTTGAAGGTTGACATTTTGTCTAATGATTTCTAAAACAGTGGAGTAATGAGATTAGATCATTTCATTGGTTAAACACAATTGAGTAATGAAAGAAAAGTCACTGGTATGAGTAACGAGTTACATTAACCAATAGAAAGTGGATGTATAATACATCTATTATTGAATAGTCATAGAAAAAATAATATTACTCAGAAAAATTCGGAAATTCGATTCTGTTCTAATATTGTAAATCGAGGTTAAAGTTAAATGTCAAACGCTTGACATATCAACAAATGACGATGATCTAGGTAATTTATTTTCATCATCTTGGTGAAAATAACGGTCAAATCTATAGAACTATAATAGAACCACAAGTCAATAGAGATTGGAGAGTTCTCGTGCTGTCTAAATTTCACATTCCGTGACGCTATTTGACAAGTATGACAGTTCTCACCGTATTAGGGTTCGCGAAGACTTTTTGCTAGTCGTACAACGTGCTCTCGACTCGAGCTACCGCGTGTGAATTTCACATCTCACTTTCAAATTTTTGCTTTGATAATTTCTAATCCTCTACAAAAAGGATCTCGCTAAGGCCGTCGTGTCTTCCATCTTCCCCATAGAACCTCTATTGTTTGTTCATTAATTTTGCGATTGATGTTCTTTGAGGACAGTTGAACGATGCGCTCTGGGCCTCATGGGTTTTCCCTTGCTCCTTTTTGCACCAAAATGTCTGCTTCTTCATTTCCCCTTATCCCACTATGTCTATTCAATCCATATGATACTGTCACCGAGTTCTCGTGGAAGACCGGCTGCAGAATCTGCTGCTGGATATTATTTTATTTTTATTCATGGATTGCCAAACTTGTTTGCTATCCGTAAGGAAGATAATGTTTTTGCCCACTATTTCTTCCTTTACTAGTTGTATGGCCCCCTTGCATCCTTGCAATATGCCCAGCTGCTTGGAAGACAGTTGCACCTGTGCCTAGGGTTTTACTGACTTTTAGGTTGAACTCTGGTAAAAACACACCCAGGCCAGCACTCTATTGGTTCTGTGAACCCTCTGTTTAGATGTGTATATTCGCCGCTCTATCCTGTTTTGTTGAGCCGCCTTATTGAGCTTCTAGGCTCTCCTTAAAATGTAGCGCGGAATCAGGGCAACACATCGGTACTTCACCAAAGGCTGTCTTGTAAAAGCCTCCAGAAATATTCGAGCATTTCCCGGACCCCACCTTCTTCCGCACCAGAGATCGATGGCATGCAGCCTAATTGCATCAAGAGGCGGCAAGCACAGCCGCACCTGCATTGCCCAATGCGCCTGTGATAGTCAAGCATGCTAGTCTTTGTAGTTGCTACATTCTGTTCTGAGCTGTCACTTGTTTGGTTTTAGTCCACTACACAATGGCTCCGTAAACAAACATTGGTCTGATTAGTGGTTATGGATGTGTAGATCTAGTGAACAATTCTGGGTCACAACCTGGCAAGGTCTAATGCCAATCGCACCTCTACATTACCAGAATGCTCTTGTGGCGTTTTCGTCGTACCATCATCTTTATACCAGTTTTAAGGCAACCTGCACGGTCTTCATCAGGATGCCTTCGAATTTTCCAGTCAGCATATCACTGTTATGCTGCTTATCATCTGCTTAACCAGTAGTGTGAAATCCCTGTTCGTTGCCTCTTTAAGGGATCGTCTGATCGTCGTGATCGTCTGGCCGTCAGTGGTGTTTACAATTTCACATACCGGTCCGGTAAGTGAGTTTCCAGTAATAGTTTCGCCATGTCTTCTGAGGTGGTGGTATATGTCCCGTTATTCCTCTCAAGACAGCTTGCATGACTGCATGAAGGGGTCTCTCGAGAGAACATCCTTGAGCCTCGAGGCTGACGACGCGACGTATCAGAGACCTCGTTGCAGAAGTTCCTCCATATGCTGCTCTTTTCTTTGCTCTGAGTTTTTTTTTAAAGATATTGAAATTGTTCAATGAATTTACGAACTGGCGACAATGGAATAATATTTATTATTACGGGTAGTTAGTACACTAGGTGATAATTCAGATATCATGCATGAAAAATTAATATTACCACGAACCGCGGTACTCCTTCAAATCATTCAACAAATGAGTGAAACTTGCAGATGTAGCGATGACGATCAAATCACCTTCCTGGCAATCAAATTATTTTGATTTGTTCATTTTATCAGTTTATTGTGAGTTCTTAGTGATCGACCTGGCATACTTTTGTGCTGGCGAAAACTTTTCAAAAAGCCATGAATAGGAAAGCTTCACAAAGATACTACATCATGCACAGAGAAATCGCCAACATACAAAACAAAATCATAAACACACACCATACACCTAACCAGTATAACAATCTGGTGGGTTGGATGTTTAACTACCTACCTGGGTTGTGACTCCACGAGGCTGTCTTTTTTTGAAACTAAAAAGCGAGCCAGGAAGTCAGAAGAACTGAAAATGATCGAATCCGACACAAAAGACTTGAAAATTTTAAAGACCAACACAATTTCACATGAATCGTTAATAGTTGGCCTGGTTTTCCTCAACGGTCGTCAGTCAGTCAGCGAGTACGACCCAATAGCGGCGAAGGATTCGCCAAGGCATCTACGATGCTATGTGTATCGATTTTCATTCTCGATAATTAAGCAACAGCAGAATTAGCGATTTTCTATTATTTTCAATTACTTTCCAAGATTCTATAGAGCCACCATTTCCCAACAAAGTCAAGTATCTTGTCGATCCAAGGCACGTTCCACGTTCGAAACATGCATCGGTTTCGCCAGAGTTTAGGGACCGTGTCCCAACCCCCCTCTGACTATTTTAGAGGCTGGAGGTCTTTAGTGGCGCCCCCGTTCCTGTTCTATCTTGGTTATGCAAACGCAGTATTCAATGGATTTGAACGCGTAACCGATATCAACAGGATGACAAAACCATGCTGCGGAACGGAACTGTTGGCTCTATAGAAACCCTGGGGTCCAATGTCTAATGGACATCGATATTTTGCACATTTTCAAGACGCCATAACGTATCATAAATGGACATACGGTGAATGTTGTGCGAGGCGTCATCTTTCAATGGTTATGAGAAGTCGGTGGTAAGCATCTTGACACGTATTGGGATTTTGGGAATTATACAGGCCGTCATAGACAAGTTTTTACCGGTAAACATGAATAATATAATTCATAATGCATAAACATCATTACAAAGCTTAGGAAAAGGCAATCAAGTCGAAAGATTCAAAACCGAGTCATCTATATGGCGGATGCGCTTATAGAATTGATTATATCCGTACTTACTCATATTAAAATTGTATTAGTAAACTTTGCTCCTATGCACCTACCGACCAAGGCACCAAAAGCAAACATTTGCCGGAGTGCTGAACAGCTGAATAAGCTGTCCTCTGCCAACTTGCCAATCTTAGCGGAGTTGAACTTCATTCCACATCCAAAAATGCATTAATGCAGTAGTAAAGAGGGTGTCAATAAAGCAATCTCAAATGACTACTGACCGATATCCGGTATTGCATCATCATGTTCGTAAACTAGCCTATTATACATTTCTAAAAGCGCAATTTTCACTTTTCCACAAAGGAAATAGTAGAGGGGAGTAGCATCATGAGACCTTGCCACTTGCCAGCCACTCCATGGTGCCGTAAGTTGATCATTATGTTGTTGCTATTATGCTATTCTGCCCTGTTAATTCAAATGGGCGTAACATTAACATCTGTTATACAGTTTGTCCGCAGATGCGGTTAACAAGAGGTGAAATTAACTAAAAATTGAAAAATACGACAAAAAGTCATTCTTGATAAAAAAAAGTCTGCTTGCTGAAAAAATAGGAGCTCCGATGAGAAAACTGATTTTTATTATACAGGGCATCTCAAAAATGTAAAAACATAAAATCATACAAGAGCAAACAGTCGTTTTTTGGCCTTGTAACGTTAAATGATAAATAAAAAACTTTGTCCAAATCTACTCCCAACCTGAATCCGAACTTACTTAAGAAAATTCGGATTTTTTTTTTAAAGAATTGGACACTTTTGCAAGTCAGCATTTTACCACTTCCATATCATGACTTTCATACCTACAACAACATGTAATCATGAACAGGTATAAAAGTCATAATATACAAGTGGTAAACTTGCAAAATTGATATATTTTTTTTTAAATCATAAATTGAAATTTTTTTGAGTAACTTCGAAACTATGGTTTTTACTAAATTTGGAGAGAGTTTTTCATTTATCATTTCACGTTAAAAGGCCAAAAAAAAGCTCTTGTTTAATTTTATGTTTTAAGATTTTTCAGATGCCCTGTATAATAAAAATCAATTTTCTCGTCGTGACTCCTATTTTTTCGGCAAGCAGACTTTTTTTTATCAAGAATGACTTTTTGTCGTATCTTTCAATTTTTGGTCCATTTCACCTCTTGTCAACCGCATCCGCGGACATACTGATGCGTATATGCGAATGGGGAACTTGTCTCAAATGTCTTTATTGCTTAATTCGAAAGTCCATGAAAAATAAGGAGAACCGTTTTTTCTTTCTGATGTTGGTCGAAAATTGGAGATATAACGCTTTGAAGTGTGCCATAATTGCAATGTTATGGCGTCATAACATTGTAACACCATGCTCAATATATCTATAAATACAAAACTTAAAACTTGAATAACTATTGGAAAGATCATATTTTTACGAAATAAAAAAAATACGTATCGATTTTTTTGAGATTTTCTCCAGTTTGCCAATGAAAACAACGATTTAATTTTTCATGCAAGTTCCCCATTATCGGTGTGTTTTCTAATCTCAATATTAATATTATTATTATTCGTGGTTAGGATTTCGATTCTTTCGCGTTTATCAAGTTCTCTTTTTTTTTCTACTTATTATTAAAACTCTATCTTATGATAGAATTCAGAGGCGTATCTGTTATTTGCGTTGTTTATGTTAGTCGTAAAGGGCGTATCTATCAAAACTCTTATTTGAAATCAAATTTTGGAATTCGAACGATACAGTAGAATAACTATCACTATTCATATTTATTCTGTACAATCAAAGTTCTTATTTTAGTAAAACATCATGGCGGCATAAGTCAAAACATAAATATTCAATTTTCTCCGTTCTTTCTTTTAGACAGATACGCCCCTTTGAATTAACAGGGCAGTATTGTTCGATTTTCTGAAAAGAACATCCTCATATACGTAGATCTGGAAGGATGTCCTATACTATAAAAGCTATAAGTCTCATCAGTTCAAATTTTCGTTCCAGAGGTAGAGGTGTCGGATAGGTTTGCACGTTACGGTACCCAAGTACTCACACTGAGATAGTTATTTACGTCACTAAGGCGGTGAATGACTTTTTAAAATACGAGTCAAGATGATTATGGACGAGGCGACGAAAGAGCCGAGTCTAGAATTTCTAGACGAGTAGTTCAATGACATTTAACGGCTGTGTATTGTACATTGTTTTGTTCCATACTGCGATATTTTTTTTATCGGTTTGAAGTGCTTTCTTGTCAAACCACACATTCAAAGTGGCAGTTCGCCTCACATTCCCACCATGAGATGGCGCCAGCCAAACCATGTCACAACTTATGTATGTCTTACCTAATATACCTTTCCAACCTTTTATGTTAAGTTATAAGCATCAGTGTGGTCCGGACCTTGGTTGAGTAAGGTGGTGTTTGTGAAGTCGGAGTTTCAGTGAAAGTGCGCCTGCGCAATAAGTGAAAAAGCGATATAGCATATTCTTGGCCCCTGAGTTGGCGGTGACGACTGCTTGCCGCTTTTCTGTGGAAAAGCGTTCTATTTCGGGGTTGAAGTTGGGCCCGTAGCTGCCATTATGGCACCTCCGGGTCAAAAACCAGGCGGTGGCTCGCTCGAAGAGAAGTAATCTTTCTGAACTCTTGGACACAACAAGAGATTTAAGACTCGTCAAGATCAAACTAGAAGAGGAGAAGAAAGCCAGAGAGGCAGATAGGATGCAAATTGCAAGTCTCAAGCAACAACTTGCAAAGATGAAAGACTTTTTAGCCAGCAACGAGGATATCCTCACCAAGATCAGCAAACAAAAAGAAGCAATCGAGAAGTTGGCACAACTCAACAACGACTAGCAGACGAAATACAGTGAATTGAGTCATCATTATGACCAATTACAAGCAAGATTGGATGAATCCCAAATTCCCAAACCAGGCGAGAAGCTCACATGCCGGAAAGGAAAAAGAAACGCGTCACCAGTAGCAGTGATAGTGAGCAAAGTGAACAGGAGATGGATGCTGAAGAGTTTCCCACTCTCCAAACATCTGCCAACCAGAAGAGATCAAAAGTTGAAGAAGCAGCTCCTGCAAAGAAGACTACCTTCGCAGAATCAGTGAAGAAAATCCCTTCACTCATTATTGATGGAAGCGATGAGCGATGACTGGTTACAAATGAGGAAAAAGCTCAAGGAGAAAGAAATCCAGTTCGACAAAGCAATGGTGGTGAAGAACTCCACTGAGATATATCCCAAGACGTTAGATGATTACAGAAAACTAGCCACACAACTGGACGAGGACCATAGATACTACTACACGTATACTCTCCCAGACGAAAGAAAGCATCAGGCAGTAATAAAGGGGCTTCCCTTCAACACTGATCTCAAAGAAGAACTCAACTCCATGGGATTCAAAGACGCTGTGATAAAGAGGATGACTAGTTTTTCCACCAAAAAACCACTATCACTATTTTTGGTTACCTCATCTAGTGTGCTGATCTACGAGATCAAGTGGATCTTCAGTTTATCCGTTGAGGTGGAAAGAAGATTGAAGTCAAAGCATCCAGTGCAGTGCTTCAGATGCCAAAAATATGGGCATACACAACGTTTGTCTAGATACCCATATAAATGCGTAAAGTGCGCAAGTGACCATCGCAGCAGTGAATGCACTCTGGAAGGAGACAGGGCTGCAAACAACGCGACATGTGCCAATTGCGGAAAGTCCGGCCACCCAGCCAGTTATAAGGGGTGCAGTGAACACCCCTCAAAGAAGAATAATATGAGGACAAAAAGAGATCAACAGCAGCAGCTGCCAAGCAGAAAATATCGCCAACCAAAACCAGCAGTAGTGACCAACACTCCTCTGGGTATTGAAGATCAAGTGGGGCAAATCCTGGCCAAGCTGATACCTGCACTGTCAGTGCAGATAGTGAATTCTTTGAGGAGCAATCCTCCACCCCCCGAGTCCGGCCCTGGCGAGTCGGGGGGTGAATGCGATGATATGGGGTGAATATGATGCAGTACACTCACGGCGAAGGTGTACGAGCTGAAATATTCTCATTAACCGAGATGACTGGAACTTTTTTAAAGGATTAATCCCAGAAAAAGTCGCAGCTATCAAGGCGATTACGCGAGGTGGTTAGGTTTAGTGGGTAAAGGCAGACCGGAGTCCCACATAATTTAGGCCTCGGGCCTAATTATGCATAAGTACGGATTCCCCCACCTATATCAAAAAAAAAAAGGAGTCAAGTTATAAGAATAAAGGAGATCGGATGATACGGTTAAGTTAAGCCGAATAAGTCAAACGTGCGAGTGCGAGTTCGTAGTGGAAAGTGATAGCGAAATTCGAGAGTGTCGTACTGGATTATCAGTGCTGCTGATTGGATCAAAGTGTTTAAAGGATTATCAGTGATGGGGGATTTACAGTGACGAATAATCGGAAACTGACTCTGATCACATCATAAATGTGCGTTAGTGTCGGACATTTAACAATGACGAGCATGCTTGGTGCAAAGTAGCACAAATGGATTCGGACCTACGAAACAAAGATCCTGGAGAATTAATTCAGATAATACAAATGACGAAACAAACTATGGACGACATGAAAGAAGGCATGGATTATATGCAGGCGCAGAATGATGAATTGAGAAAAACCATCTTAAATTTAGTAAATACCGGAAAAGAGCAGAACGAAAAACTTGAGAAAATCAAAAAGAAGAAACCTAAAAAGACGCAATACTCAACAAAGACAACCCTAAAAGAAGGAAATGCATTAGCAACAACAAACAGATATGGAAAATTACATGAACTTCAAGACACTGACATCAACCCTGAAAATGAAGAAACCAACGATAAGAACGAAACCAATCACATGGAAACAGAGACAATAAAAACAAAGGAGAAGAAAATAGCCAGACCAAACAAAAAAAGACGAAGGGTGGTGAATACTTCATCATCTAAATCAATAATTCCATCATCGTCAACATCAACATCCGAGTCGGAAATTGACGAAGAAGAAAACATCAAACCAAAACCACCGGAAAGACCGCCTCCAATAATAATGACAAGCACCGAAAAATACAATAAAGTGACTTCAGCGCTTAAAGTAAAGAATATCAAATTCAACTCAGCAAAAATGACAAAAGAAGGGATAAAGTTCATAGCCCCGTACATAGATAACCACAGACAAATGACTGCATACTTCACGAAACACAATGTGCAGTATTATACCTACCAACTTGAAGATGAAAAATTGTACAAAGTTTTGGCAAAAGGAATACCAACAAATATCACAGTGGAAGAAATAGCACAAGATCCAAAAGAAAAAGGTTTCGAACCAGTGGCTATCAATAGATGGTACAAAACGGACGAGAAGCGGAATAAAATACCTATACCAATCGTATTGATTCTACTACCAAGGACTGAAAAATCAAAAACTATATACAATGAAAAAGAAATCTTGCTGCATGTTAGCAGTCAAATTGGAAGCACAAAGGAAGGGAAAATAAATCCAGCAGTGCCATACATGCCAGCAATTTGGCCATGCGTTTTTTCATTGCAACATACAACCTAAATGTGTTAAATGCACAGGAGAACATTTAACTGCTGACTGCGATAGACTTACACGTCCAAAGTTCACGAACTGTCAAGGACCTCATCCAGCATCATTCGAAGGATGTCCTGAAAACCCTAGAAATGCACAAGAAGGCTAAGAATCAGATCCAGAACAAAAAAGGAAAAACCCATGGAAAAAAATTAACAAACAAAATCAAGACCATCAAGACATGGACAGCCAAACAGCCCCTCCAGTCAATGATATGGTGGAAACTACATCAATAACAATAATGGAGCAAATAAAGAATATACAAAAAAACATACTCAATCTACAACGGAAACAAACAAAAACAAGGAAGAGAATAATAGCATCAAAAACGTCATATGGCAGGAAATAGAAGCATGAAATATTTAAAAACAATCTCCTGGAACGCAAACAGCAGAAACAACAAAGTCAAAGACCTGCAAAGATTCCTCGAGGAAAACGAAATAGATGCAGCACTTATACAGGAAACTTACTTAAAACCATCAACTAAATTAAATATACCAAACTACGACATATATAGGAATGATAGAATGGATGGACGAGGAGGAGGAACTATGATCCTGGTCAAAAAAGTGATACGACAAATGGAAATGCCAACAGTGATGAATAACCCAATCGAAACCACTTCAGTATTGGTGGAAATGAATGAAAAAATGAAAATAATCCTAACATCATTATACATAAAACCAAACACAAGAATAACAGAAGAACACGTCATGGGATTATTCAACTGGAGAAAACCAACAATAGTAGGAGGAGACTTCAACGCTTAAAACAAAATCTGGGGAAATGTGATTTCAAATCAGAGGAGAAAAAGTCATTGAGGGGGTGGTTATCAATACCCCCTTCTCCAGACTGGCCCCCGATTAGGCGACACACATTTCCACACCAAAAAGATACGCAAATGAAGTTCTAGACTTTTACTTAGCCCAAAACATAAATGCTGAAACAAAAGTGCAAGTAATACACGACCTGGGATCAGATCACTTACCGGTACAATTGGAAATTGGAAACTCAAAATTCCAAAATAAAAAATTCCACACAGATTGGGAAAAATACAAGAACATTTTGTTAGAACAAGAAAACATCAATGAAATCAAAAACAACAAAGAACTAAATGAAGCGGTTGTAAAAATAACTGAACAAATTCAAATGGCGGCAAAAAATGCCAAAAAATGAAAGAATATCAAATCCGAAGATTTATTACAGTACCACCATACATAAAGGAACTGATAAAGAAACAAAATAAACGACTGAAACAGGCCGCAAATACGGGTGATCCAGAAATAAAACATACAGCAAACAGAATGTCAAGTAAAATCCAAGCACTCTTAAAAGAGCTGTACAACAACGACTGGAAAAGAAAAATGGAGGAAATAAACGAAGAAGAAGAATCAGTTTGGATGATAACAAGAAAAATGATGAAACCTAACAAAACCAAAACTCCCAAATTATGTACAAAGGAAAAAAGGCTGAAGCCTTGGAAGAGAACATGGAACTTCTGACGGAATTTTATGAGGAACAATTCTCAGAAAAAGACTCCCCCACCACAAATAGGGAACAGCTTGACAAGATAACGCAAGAATACAACATTGATGACAAACAAGGACCAAAAGATTCCAAAAATAAGCAACGAAACAATTTCAGCAATAATCAAAAAAACAAACATTAAAAAGGCACCAAGCCCATGCAGACGGCATTACCAACAAGGAATTAAAGGAACTACCAGATAACAAACTGGAAGATATACAAAAAATAATACAGGCAACTCTTGATTTACAACACTATCCAGAAACTTGGGAAAATGTAGACCGCACGATAATCAAAAAGCCGGGAAATTCACCTACTAGCCCGGAAAATCTAAGACCAATTAGCCTTATTAGCCACATTAGTAAAGTGGCTAATAGGATCATACATGAAGAACTGAGTGATTTTCTGGAGGAACATAAGATATTACCGTATGAACAAATGGGTTTTAGGAGATTCAAATGAACAATACACCAAACAACAAGAATCGCTCGTATAGTTCGTGAAAACTTTGGAAGAGGAAGTAAAACGGGAGCTGTTATGTTCGATATCGCCAAAGCATTCGATAAAGTGTGGCATATGGGACTGGTGGTGAAGATGAAAAGAGCTGAAATACCATCATACTTAACCAAGTTAATCGAATCATTCTTGACAGATAGAACATTTCAAGTCAAAATAAATGGAGAAAAATCAAGAAAAGGCAGAATAAAAGCAGGAGTTCCACATCAGGGATCGGCGCTATCACGCTATTTAACATCTACACGAGCGACATTTCCAAAAGTGAGAACACGCAAAAATCCCTATTAGCCGATGACACAGCGATTATTTCAAGCGCGAAAAGGAAAGAAACAATCAGAAAGAATTTACAAAACCATACTATCCTTCTGGAAAATGGATGCAGGACTGGAAAATCAGAATAAACCCTCAGAAGACACAACTAATAATGATGGAACCTAAAGGAAAAAGAGAAGAAATGACGAAGCCACAAACAGTGCAAAATACTAAAATACACAAATTAAATGGAGTAAACAAGTGAAATATCTGGGACTAACATACGATGAGCGCCAAATACATACAAAAAATGGAAATAATACAAAGGAAATGCCTGAGGATGGTGACAGCGGCGCCCTGGTACCTGGTACATCAGGAACGACGACATCTTGAAGGACTTGAAAATGACAACTTTAAAAACACACATAGACAACCTAAACCAAGGATACTTTGAGAAAGCGAGAAGCCACAATTGCTCGCTCATCAAGGACAGCCACATGCCACCGCAGCCATTGCTGGGAGGAGGAAAAAGGAAATACGAGCTGCCGGGAGAAAAAGCGAATGTAAAGTTGAAAAGTGTAATCAGACATTAGAAAATGTAAATAGATTCACTCTATAGGATAAAATTAGGCTAGTAATGCAGTCAAAAATGTAAATATAATCAAAAAATGTAAATATAATCATACGTTAAGTAATATTCCTGAAAGTTGGGAAAGACATTACAAGAGTGATATTATTTTGTATATAATAACTTATGAAATAAAAAGATCAAAAAGTAAGTTAAGTTATAAACAAGTTGCAAATAGACTCTATTTTGCATAAAAGCTGCGAAGCGACAGGAAAGCTTATTCTTGTCCTTGTCAAATCGGCGTATAGGCACAGCATGTGTTTATGCTGTGGTATTATAGGTATCAAAAGAACCATGAGGTTTTCTGCGAATGGCCCAAAATCTTCAACGTAGATTTCACAGCCTTTGATGATACTTTTCATCATTTAGCGAAGTTGTTAAGTATTTTTTTTTACAGTCTCTGATGATGTAAAGTGTCATTTACCGGACTCAAAACCAGTCCGGTGAATGACACTTCACAGTACAGTACGAACAAAATAAATTTAATTTAATTTGTTGATTGTTTAATTGTTAACATGTAGGTACAGTACTCTTACCGTTTTTAACAAGTAATAGTGATGTTTGTGTCTAAAAAGTGGTGAATGTATAATACTGACTGTGATCCAAGTTATTGTCATGAGTGAACAAATCCCATGTTAAATCCTTTATTTTTTCTGTATGCTCTATCTTTGCATTACTCTGATTGGTAAGTTTTTCCTTATCCTAGCTTTGTACACATACCTATATCCATGTTTTTTCAATACTTATAATCTTTTCTGAAGAAGGAACAAATTAGTTCCGAAAGCTCGAATAAACAATAAATGAAAACCCACGCTTCGTAGACTGCTCATTTTGACTGCTCCCCACCACCTTCTCCTTCATAAATGCAAGCCAGTCACGAAAACTTTCCACATAAGTCTTTAGACATACTGCATAGTGGGTAATCGTATTCTATAACGTGATAGGTAGGTCACCTTTGTATCAGTATCATTGAAATCATGGAATCTGCTACGGTAAGTTTTATTTTACATTTCATAATGTAAGCAGTGTATAAATGAGGCGAATTTCTGTCAATGAAACAGAACGAAATTTGACCACGTATAGTTAGGTATATGGAGCTGTCGCTACTTGTTGTTTATTATACTATGCTAATGTTATACAGTTTTACACTGTTCAACATTTAACATAATATAACTAAATATTTATTCAAACACACCTCTTGCTTAGGCAGACTCCATCGCGTCAAGAATATTTTCACAGACTACTATACATACCGGGGTACCAGAAGTATTGGGAGATATTTGGCTACGATCCTTCCTTTCGGAATTATTCTTACACTTTGAAGACTGAGAAGGTTTTTCCGTGATAGCTCCAAAACAGTGCAATCAATTTTGATGAAACTTGAACAGGATACGCAGTACTTGGTACTGTGATTATAGTAGTATTTCAATGTCATCTTGGAAGAGCAGACCGCCTATACCATAAAATGCCCTTGAACTTTGATAGCCTTTTATCAGTTGCAATTTTTTATTTGGGTTTGTCAATCAATTAAGAATGAAAAATATACTCTTCATTCACATTGGCATATTGGCGAATGTTGGGATAAACTGTTTCCAGTTAACCGGACGGTAATCATGTTGAAATCATCTTTTATAGTGGTTTACCTTGAAATGAAGTATGATGCTTTTGGTCTTTTTCTATTTTCATCTTTTCATACCGTTCTGTAAACAGTTCATGTTTGCGTTGTAGCGGTAATTGTCTTTAAGATAAACTATAGAGAGTATGCTAAGATCTACTACAGAAATGATCCTGTGACCTGTGAAGTATGATATTACCGTGATAAAGTCACGTTTCTCATGGAAACAAATATTCCAAACTTAATAATACATTTTGAATATCTGATCCTTTGAACTGCAAATGATATTATCTATATCTTGGGCTAGATTTTTGGCCTTAGACCCTAAGACATTAGAGGATGTATTCCAGGCGTTCTGAAAGTATGACTGAACTTTGGACCCTATGAGTGTTACAAATTCGATGGGATAGCATTGCTATCTTGATAACTATGAGAGATAGAGTTGTTTAAATTAAGGCAAAGTTACGCATTTTTATACTTATCAATATTTTGTTTTGAAAATTAAAAAAATTTAACATTCCGGAAATAACCGAAAAAAAAACGGAATGTTGTAGAATCAGTACTATTTTTTCCTGGCCAGCGCGGTCTCCAGATTTTTCACTATTATAGATTTTTATCTATGGGCAGCTTTGACAAGCTTGGTCTACAAAAATGATGTAAATGATCTCGAAGAACTTGAAATTCGAATTAGAAAAAATCCGGTTCGCACAATACCGAGGTGTTCAGTACAAAGAGGGTAGTAAATAAGGTACTTGATTTTTTTTAATTTTTTTCCACTGGAGAAGATGGATCAAAATCTCTTTCACAAGATGGCCTGATTATATTTTCGATCCGAGGACGAAGTTTCGTTTCTCTCAGCAATCCTCAACGTGCATTGATGAAGGTTTTTTAGGTCAAAACGTCGAATAAATGCAAAGTGTGATATGTCGTTGAATTCAGAATTGAAATCCAAGTTTATCAAGCAATAAAAAAAATCGACAATTCAAAAAAACAACATCTGATCTTAAAATAATTAGTGGTGTCATTTTATAGAGAGGAAAAAGTAGCTATATGGGGATGTGCCATTCATTTTAACATATCTTTTTCAATAAGTCCAGAAAAAAATAAAAACGACTTTTTCTACAAGCGTTCGGAAAATACCACTTTTCCGCATGCATTTTAGTTTTAAAAGTGTCACTTTCCCGTACTCAGTGCGAAAAAAAGATTCCGCACTGGGTGCGGAAAAGTGTCACAAAACTAAAATGCCTGCGGAAAAGTGGTATTTTCCGCACGCTTGTAGGAAATAGCTATTTACCTAACACGTGCGGAAAATTAGTTTTTTACAGACGTGCGGAAATAAGGATATAATTCGTAATTTGAAAGTTTTTATTAGCAACTTATGACAAATAAATAATAATAAATGTCGAAATGTGTAACTAAGCGACCATAGTAACCTTGAAACCTGGTTGCTGTTTGCTTATGCATATTGTTAATTTTTCCGCACTGGTGCGGGAAATCTGATTTTCCACACGGATATCTGTGCGGAAAATTATAGCTATTTACCTTACAAGTGCGGAAAATTAGTTTTTCCGCACGAGTCTGCCGTTCACCGACCGACGCGTAGCGGAGTTCGGTGAAGCAGCCGAGGGCGGAAAAACATTTTCCGCAAGTGTTATAGGTACAATAGTTTTTCTACAGACGTGCGGAAATAAGGATATAATTCGTAATTTAAAAGTTTCTGATGCAACTAATGACAAATAAATAATAATGAATGTCGAAATGTGTAACTATAAGCGACCATAGTTACCTGGAAACCTGGTTGCTAGGAAAAAGCTATTTTTCTACGAGCGTGCGCAAAGTAGCCACTTCGCACACTCATTTGCGTGTGCAAAGTAACCTTTTCCCGCACTCAAATGTCAACTCAAATAACTACCTACCAATTTGTTGTTTCAAACTTCGTTTCCATACCAACCAAACTGTAGATAATGCACAAAATAATGTTCTTGTTACTTTTCCCTTTTCAGTCAAAATCAAAATGAAACACACAATTCTTTTTTTGCGTTAAAAACGCATTCGCCAGTAACGTAAACAAACATTGATGATGACGACTTTCAATCGGCATTTGTGAATGGTTCTTGCTTGATTTTGGTGCAAATTACTGTGTTTATCGGAAATCTTCGAAAGATTTGAGCTGAATAGTGGCATCAAAAAAACCTGATCATGTATACAAACAAACGGACAATCAATATTTATAAAAGTATAAACGATTAAACGAAGACTGACTGATCTTAATGACGCAGCTGTCTAGAGTGTCATGTCAAATCAAAACAGTGTTGCCAATAGCAGGAAATAAGGCGACAAAAGAGGAAATTTTATGAACACTCAAAAAAATCTTGATCGTAATATTAATGAACAGCTTTCATAAACTTCATTTTCATCGGCTCGATGAAATTTTCATTGAACCTAAGTACAGAACACTGTAAACATCACTGTTTCTTGAACAGCTATCATTTTAATAATGAATGAAGCTTCAATAAGTGATGAATAGTAATTTCATGAGTTTATGTCCAGTAGTACATGGGTTACATGAACTTAATTCATTAATATTATGTACTTCAAACTTGATATTAAAGAAAGATTCTTAAATGAAGCTTCCATGAAATATTCATTGTACCAATGAATATAGTTCATTAAAACCTTACAAAAAAAACAGCGTTCTAAGAACGAAATTCATTAATACAATAAATAGTTCTTTTAAAGTCGACAGATATCCTTGATATAAAATCAAGTCATAAATACAAAGAAAAAGTTCATAACCGTAATGTACAAATTTATTAGGCACTTGCGCAAAAACGGGTGATGCTGCGTCTGGCATCCTTCTTTCGGTTTGTGGTGTGTCATTAGGTCATGTTAAGTGCTGTTGAAGTGTAAGTTGTGTAAGTTGAAGACCTAGTAAGTAAGATCAAAGAAAACAAAGTCACTCGACTGGTAATAGTTATTTTCCTAACAAGTTCGCAAAGTGATGCTTTCCCGCACGCAAAAGCAGTTAGACGAACGACGCGAAGCGGAGTTCGGATATGCTTTAAGGGCGGGAAAGACACTTTGCGAACTTGTTAGGAACAATATTTTTTCTACGAGCGTTCACAGATTAGACACGAAAAACTTTAGATAATATATTATTTGAACGCACTTAAAAACATATAGAACTTGAGAATAATGATTATTTATGCTTAACAATATATTTATATTGAAAGACGGTTTGTGGCGGCAGCTGGAAATTGGATAATATGGGTATAATCAAAATCATAATTGATTTATTTTATATTTGAAATGCAAGGGCATGTCCGATCACTGTTCATAAAATTTTCTCTTTTGTCGCCTTATTCCCTGCTATTGGTAACACTGTTTTGATTTGACATGACACTCTAGACAGCTGCGTAATTAAGATCAGTCAGTCTTCGTTTAATCGTTTATACTTTTATAAATTTGATTGTCCATTTGTTTGTATACATGATCAGGTTTTTTTGATGCCACTATTCAGCTCAAATCTTTCGAAGATTTCCGATAAACACAGTAATTTGCACCAAAATCAAGCAAGAACCACACACAAAAATGCCGATTGAAAGTCGTCATTATCAATGTTTGTTTACGTTACTGGCGAATGCGTTTTTAACGCAAAAAAAGAATTGTGTGTTTCATTTTGATTTTGACTGAAAAGGAAAAAGTAACAAGAACATTTTTTTGTGCATTACAAAGTGCATTATCTACAGTTTGGTTGGTATGGAAACGAAGTTTAAAACAACAAATTGGTAGGTAGTTATTTGAGTTGACATTTGAGTGCGGGAAATTTTTTTCCCGTACTAGTGCGGGAAAAGGTTATATGAAGAATCATGATGTATGTCTCTGAAAGTAAGTAGGTACTAACTAAATTCTCCAATAAAATTTTAGGTTAATATCTCCTACAAATATTTTTGGTAAAATTATCTATTTATGCAATGAATTGGGTATATTTTATAAAAGTCTATTTCTTTTCAGAGAGTTTTGACGCTATTTTGGGCGCTTCATGGATTCTTGGCTTGGTCCCTTTGACTATATCCCGAGATCTAGAACGGTCTGCAACTGAAGGACACCAGAGCAAAAATTACAACCCACACATTTCTCAGTGAAGAGCTGCTTCAAGACTATTATTATTAAGCTCTGATGACTTTTTGTTCTGCCATGGAATATGTTCGAACTATTCTAACTCGAATTTTTCACATGTATGTATATTACAACTTCAAACGATTTTCGAATAAAGATATGATAATCAATCTTCAGTGTCTATTTATTGAACAATAATTCATAAATAGAATGAAGGGATTCTTCATATTTGAACATCTTGATTCATAAATACAATGAATCGGGTTCATATCATTGAGAATTTCGCTTCATAGATACAATGAAATGTTTCATTGTAAACATGAATTAAGATCATCAGTACAATGAAAAACTGTCTATCAACTAAGAACGATTTGCATTGATACTATGAACAGTTTCATTGACGCAAGAACCACTTTAATGATCACTGTTCATACACAAAATGAATCGAGTTAGCTTTGAAGAAAACTGTTCATACTGTAATGTCGTCCAATTCATTAGGTCAAAGAAGCCGTTCTTTGGACCAATTTTAAAGAATTGTTCATTGAATGTATGAACCTCTTCTTTGTATTTATGCTACTATTTGGTTGAGTGAACAGTGATCGGACATGCCCTTGCATTTCAAATATAAAATAAATTAATTATGATTTTGATTATACCCATATTATCCAATTTCCAGCTGCCGCCACAAACTGTTCTTTCAATATAAATATATTGTTAAGCATAAATAATCATTATTCTCAAGTTCTATATGTTTTTAAGTGCGTTCAAATAATATATTATCTAAAGTTTTTCGTGTCTAATCTGTGAACGCTCGTAGAAAAAATATTGTTCCTAACAAGTTCGCAAAGTGTCTTTCCCGCCCTTAAAGCATATCCGAACTCCGCTTCGCGTCGTTCGTCTAACTGCTTTTGCGTGCGGGAAAGCTTCACTTTGCGAACTTGTTAGGAAAATAACTATTACCTAAAAAGTGCGGAAAATTAGTTTTTCCGCACGAGTCTGCCGTTCACCGACCGACGCCTAGCGGAGTTCGGTGAAGCAGCCCAGGGCGGAAAAACATTTTCCGCAAGTGTTAGGTACAATAGTTTTTCTACAGACGTGCGGAAATAAGGATATAATTCGTAATTTAAAAGTTTCTGATGCAACTAATGACAAATAAATATTAATGAATGTCGAAATGTGTAACTAAGCGACCATAGTTACCTGGAAACCTGGTTGCTGTTTGCTTATGATATTGTTAATTTTTCCGCACTGGTGCGGGAAATCTGATTTTCCACACGGATATCGGTGCGGAAATAGCTATTTGTGTATTAAGAGCGCAAAATGATACATTGCCGCTCTGAGCAAGGAGATACCTACCTTGCGAGAGCGGCAATCTCACTTTGCACTCGAATTACACACAAGATTTTTTCTACAACCGCAGATTTTAGAAAAACATGAGTTGTATTGAAATAGATATTTTTATTTTCGATGACGATCTTTGAATACGCGTTGTTCATGAAACTGTTGACATAATCTGTTAAATGCTGTTCAGTAATTTAGATTGGGAGAAGTTGACAAAAGGGGTGACATCTAGTAACGCATTTTGAACTTGCATAGCGGTGAACAACAACAAATATTTGGTTATAATTAACCCTACTTGTATTTCTCAGTTTTAATTTCATTATCATTTCATAAAAGAAGTGTTCTTAGTGATACATCGTTAATCCATTATGTCGTTCAATGCCCACTGTGCTGTCAAATGTCGTAGAAACTTTTGACATTTTTCTAATATGGTTTCCATATTCAGCGAGCGACAAAGTTACTTTGCCGCTCGGCGAGCGACAAAGTAGACTCCGCGGAAAAGTGACACTTTGCGCTTCCTTTTTGATGCGCAAACATGGTACTTTGCGCTCGGTTGTAGAAAAATTGAATTTTCCGCACGGCTGTAGGAAAAATATTGTACCTAACACGCGCGTAAAGTGACTTTTCCGCACTTGTTAGGTAAAATATCAACAAAATTTTGTTTTTTTTTGGTTATTTCCGGCATTGTTTTAAATTTTTGAATTCTCAAAACGGAATATTGATGAGCATAAAAATGTGCAACTTTTCCTAAATTTAAACAACTCTCTATCTATGTCCAAAAAAGTTATGAAATGCGTTAATCGGGGGTGCGGTTAGCGTAGAAAAAACAATGCGGTCGGTAAGTAAGTTACTCTAAAAACACGTCGTGTTGAAAACTAACGGAAATTATCCCTCCCTACTGAGTGTTCGGTTCCCCGGAATCATGTAAAAACATTTCCCGGAAACAAGGAGAAAGAGATCAGAGAAAATTCCAAAGAAACAAGCTAGCACTCCGACATATGCCATCGGCGGCTAAAACAAGCCTCAGGAAAAATAACTGAAATCAGGTAACGTGAAAAGAATTTCCCTGAAAGAGCCCTGTCCTACCCGATGACATACGCCACCGGAAAAACAGAAACACCCTCAGAAAACCCAAGGAAATCAGATATAAAGTAGGAAAGAATTTCCGCGAATACAGCCCTTATCTTCCAATGACATACAACACCTGAAAACAGAACAAATCTCGGGAAAGCTCAGTGGCGTAGGGTGAAACAGGAAATCGGTATGTTTCTCACTCCTCTGTTGACTAAAGAGAACGTTACGCGGTAAACTTGAAAGAATTTTGATGGAAACACAATCGGCTCTCTTGAGTAGGATTCGGCGGTACGGAAAGGCGAAGAATGCAGGGCAAATCGTACAGGTGGTATATTATGGCCGAGCTTATGGCCAAGTGCTCTCGAACCTTGAACGGATGATTAATCGTTTAGGCCCGGTATCTTCACCTAAAGATAAACGAAATTTATCCGTAAGATAACATTTATCCTCAAGG
Organism: Orchestes rusci; assembly: GCA_958502075.1. Lineage (NCBI taxonomy): Eukaryota > Metazoa > Arthropoda > Insecta > Coleoptera > Curculionidae > Orchestes > Orchestes rusci. The sequence goes on from OY293309.1 coordinate 8,990,774, forward strand.
TAACGAAAATTACGTTAATTTCAGCCTACAATACAGTTATCTATTAGATAAATAGTCTCTATCTTTCCGATTGCTTATTTGTCACACAGACCTAGAAATAACGTTTTTATCTGCGGAATAAGTTTGGGGATCATGAGCAAATGAATGGAGTTCATCGTAATTTATGATCTCACCCTGTGTATAGTGTTATTTTTTATGTTTTTGATCAGAATTCACAAGCGAATTTTTGTTTTACCACTGTTATCTCCACATTCTTTTTGAATAAACACATATTGGAGGGAATGTATGCTGTTTACATCTTGCATATAGGTATACAGTGCGGCTCTAAAAGGTCCATCCCCCCCTTTTTTTAATGTGTGCACCAAAAATTTTGAAACTTGGCATACTTTAATTGCTGTCGAAATACTACTTTTTGATGTTACTGACGTACTTTTAGTATTCAAGATGGCGGCTGGGCGAAATTTTGAAACATTTTTTCAAATGGAACGGGGGGTCGTGTGACACCTCATTTTGAAGATCCTGATGAGTACTTTATAACCCTTGAATATTGAGTCGATATCTTCAAGTACTACAAAATGGCGGTACATTTAATTACTACATTGATACATACACTTTTGAAAAAAAATCGTCAAATTCAATTCAAAAGATGCTGGAAATATTCTTGACATAAATTTTGGGCTAGGAATAAATGACAAAAATGTCAAAAAAACATCTTTTGAATTGAACTTGACGAATGTTTTCAAAAAGTGTATGTATCAATGTAGTAATTAAATGTACCGCCATCTTGTAGTACTTGAAGATATCGACTCAATATTCTATAGGGTTATAAAGTAGGTACTCATCAGTACCAGCCCAGCCGCCATCTTGAATACTAAAAGTACGTCAGTAACATCAAAAAGTAGTATTTCGACAGCAATAAGAGTATGCCAAGTTTCAAAATTTTTGGTGCACACATTAAAAAAAAAAAGGGGGGGGGACCTTTTAGAGCCGCACTGTATAGATAGCTATGTATTCACAATTATTTGTGTATCAATAGAACTTGACGCCAAGATCTCACTTGACAAGTTCACTTCAATAGAGTAATGACTGAAGACACAAGTCCATGCAGGTGTCATGTAGCATTTTTATTATTTTGAGTTAAACTAAAACTGATTTTTAAGGTTTTCGATTGGAACTTTTTTGTTAATGTGAATGAGTGAACTATATCTGAATCTATTGATACTTAGGTGATTGAAGTATCTAGAAAAACTGAAAATCTGCGCAAATATCAGATATAGTTTCATATCATCTCATGATAACACATGTTTTACATTCAAAACATGATACTTTTATCAACTGGGAAAAATCTGTTAAAATGTTACATAACACCTTCATCCATTTTAATTGGTAACAAATTATTGACTGCTTATAACACCTCTATCCTCTATCATCTTCATATCAGAAAAACTAAGTGATATTCAGGTGTATTTGACTTATCACATGAAAATATAGCTTATTTAAAGTATATTGAACGTAAAAACGAATTTTCAAAAAAATGTTAAATGTTAAATGACACCTTCATACACTCGTGTTTTCAATTATTATTATCAATATTGCTATCATTATTTTATTATTAGGTATATTTTGTAAGTAGTTATTTTTATTATTTTTTTTAGAGATAGATGGCGTCCCTGTACATCAAGTATAGGGCAAGGGGGCATAGCTGTTGAAATCTAAATTCGGCGCACGGTTGGATAGAAAAATTACATAATTTAAAGGATAGAAAAATAATTATGATTGTTACGGGAAATATTTAAACGGTTGTTTGATATGCAGTAGATAATGAAACGGTATAAAGCAATGATCCAATAACTATAGATGAAACATAGCGAAATAAACATGAGGACAACATCGACAGAGTACAGTTATTTAAGTGTACTCTGACATCGAACTGTGCACTCAGGTGCAGAGTTTCTCCCACCACGTTATTTGCCAAACTTACTCTATTAAAAGTATTACTACGCAGCAAAAAGATTTAAACATTGTTTGGAATCATTTTTGAAACCATTTTATGTATGAATTCAATCAAATATGAGTCGATGGTAACCTTTTTGTTAAAATTGAAACATCTCTTCAAGATTTGTTTAGGTATTGAGGATTTAGAAAAACCAGAGTATTCTCTTCTGAAAATTAAAAAAGCTGAAGTACGGGTACGGGTACGCCCCTATCGATCGGATTTTGTCTACACGTTTCATTTATATTTCGTCTCATTGGCGTCTCTTGTTTTTTGAGTGGGCTTTGGTGTTGATTTTGTGAATGTTTATTGTGTTTTTGTTCTGGTTTAGTTTGTAGTGCTTCATTATCTACTTATATGGTATGGTATATTGAGATAACTCACAACTGTCAAGCTTGCAGTAAATAAGAATTCAAGAATTTTGTAAAATAGTTACGCCACTGGCAGCCTCGCGTGTAGTAACCGAAGCACATTCTAGTGAGGTGCAAACAGAGAAAAGTGCAAACGTATCCCCACTCAGTGCCCCTCTCAACTCCTCCTCACGTCTCGTCTATGTTCGATGTTGGCCACACAATTTTTCACAGCTTATGAATGAAATGTTTCATCTATAGTTATAAGATCATTGGTATAAAGCGTGTTCCAAAATTTCGTTAACAAATAGAAAACTTATCTATTATCGATTTTAGCAAAAAAAAAATACTTAAAAAGTTTTGCTTGCAAAAAAACCCGAAAAAAAACAGATAAATCCGTTTTTTTTTATTAAAATCTTTTTTTCATTATGTAAAGTTCATTTTTATTTAAAGTGACAGTGATAGATCAAAATTGGAGGTTGAAGGTTGGCAAAAAAAAATAAATGACATAAAATGCTTGCTAATTGAAATGAAAAGATAAAATTTTTGATAATAGAACTAATTTTCTCGATTAAATAATAAATTAGGTAGATAATTCATGTTTCATTTGTAATTTTTGTATGAAATAAATACAACACTCGGTACATAATCTTGGAGGACATATATCAAAGATACCAATTAACCGAGAAGGTATTTTGGTGTAGAAGTGACGGTATTCCAGGGGTATTACAAGGAATTTCCAGGGTATTGTGAAGTACTACGAGGTATTTCTGTGGTATTACGAGGTATAACCGGGTATTTTAGAGGTATTATGGGGTATTCCATAGGTATTAAACGGTATTTCGAGGAATTTCACAGGGTATTATTTTAAAATATTTATAAACGCGCATGCTCCGACCCACCCGCATTATTCGTTCTATGTTCTAAGGGCTTATGGTAAACAGCCGGTTAAAAAGCCAAAAATGAAAGCAAATTCTTAGGAAATTAATTTGTTTGAAATTGAAGAAAACGAAAGTACCTCAGGAAATATGTTAGATACTGAAATTGATTTAAAAGACTATTCTGAAAAAAATTTAAGCTTAGAAATAGAGAGTCCATATTTGAAAGCTACTCTACCAAGCAATAAAACACTAGTTATTGAAAAATCTCCCTACTCCTGGTTATTGGATGAGGGTAAGGAAGAAAATGGGGAATTAGTACGGACAGACCTAACAGGTTTGTTTCAAAAAAGATAAAAAATGTTGGGATCGTTTCTAACAAAACAAAACGAGGTAAGGTAACTAAAAAGAACACTAGAAAGAGTGTTTCTAGAAAACATAATGAGTCTTGTTCAGATTCAGAAGACGTGGACGATCTTGAAAACAACATGGTCTTAGATGATTAAACCGACACGGAAAGCTTTCAATCAGAAGAAAATGATACACAACAAGCAACTTATAATCCCCCTCGTAATCCCCCGAAAAATCCGGTATATGGAATGCCAAATATTGAAGAGAATTCAAAAAAATAAATAAAAATAAAAAATACAACAACATACAAAGTCACCTTTATTTTCAATGCTCAATAACATAAAATTATAAAAATTGGGGGTTTCCATTTAAAAAAAATTATTTTTGGCCCTACTCTTAATTTTATTTTTGATCTTATTTTTGGGCCACCTTGTAATTAATAGTCACGAAAAATCTTCCAAAGTAGGTCACTTTCAACAAGAAATCCAATACAATTCAAACACTAGAGGCTTATTTCTTATACGAAAAATTTACATTTAGATAAGAACCTACAAACGTCATTTTTGACATGAAAACTCAAATACTTCGAAAACGCTTATACTTAGGACAAAGGACATCATACATCAAGTCTGCCTACAAACTAGTCTACTTAGAATCCAAAAATGTAATAATATAATATGGTGTTCCATTTGAAACAAGCGAGTTGACACCTACTTCCGGTATAAACGAAAGTCGTGCAACGTCATTCTTATTTTATTTGAAAAGCGCATCTCCGAAAATCTCTCCTTACAAATTTTCAGAATCCTAATCGCTTTATTTCCCGAGATTTTCTAATAGGCCACTTACTGTGGCGAACCCTGTATTTTGTGAAGTACATCAATCGTTTGAGTCCGACTTAAGAGATTCGAAGGACACCCTAAAGGTCCCTCATAAGGAATTTCAGGCACTTTATTAAATAACAAGTAAATAAGTAATGACTTGGAGAGAGAATAAGGCTCAAAAAAATGTACAGTATGTCTGGCGATGAGGTGAAAAAGAGGACAGCAATTGTGAGAAGAAGAAATAGTTTCAATTAAGAATGACTTTTTCTCAAAAACTGAAATTTGCTTATAATCATCTTACATTTACCCTCTTATCCTCTTCCCCATCGCCGAACATAATATATAAAACAAGATATAAAACAATCAATGTTTCCTTGTTATTTGTGTTCAGTTGCTTACTTTTAATTTTAATCTCTATTTTTTTTTGCTTCTTTAATGCCGAGTTTAATGCAAAAAAATTGGAGAATTCTGTTTTGTCTAAAAATAAGGATTTTATCGCCCTTAGTTCAAATGTTGCCTAAACTTATTTAGGGTGTCCCGGAACAACGTCAGGAAATTTGAGGAGGTGATTGTATGTGATAAAATAATGGTTGTAATCGAGGTTGTAATTAAGTCTTTTGACAAAACTTCGATATCTCAATATTTTTCGAGTTATCGGCATTGTAAAATCATTTTTTTTCTTGTAGTTATTGATATATTTCGGACATTTCTCATCGATTCAAAATGAAACTTGTTACAAAGTTTCAGCTTATTTATCTGTAACGTTCTGTGCATGGCAAAAATGTTTCTCTACTTGGGCCCTAGAGGGCGCTCCACCTGAAATCCAAACTCCATATTTCGCATATCTTTTTTGTTTCGACAGATTCCTTGGAAACAAATACTTCGTTCTCAAGATTGGGAAAGTTTAGACAAAAAATGGCCGCAAATCGACATCTTACTCATGTGAAAAATAATTTGCTTTGAATGACATCATGACAAAATAAATACAAAACAATTACAACACAAAATAACACAACAACAGCAAATACAACAAACACAGCACAAGAACAACAGAAAGAAGAATTCGTTTTTTCATGTTTTTGTATTGTTTTTAAATCTTGTTGATGGATGTTCGTTTTTTTAATGTATGTGTGTCTTTATGTTGTATTTTCTATGTTATCATGTCATAGAAAGTAATTATTTTTGACAGTTATTTTATTGTCGATTTGCGGGCAAACGGTTAGACCTCTCGACTCGTACAAAGATTACATTTTTTGTTTAATCTTTCACAATCTTTAAATCGACATATTTGTATTTGAGAAATCTGTCGAAACAAAAGGATACCTATGCAAAATATGAAATTTGGATTTCAGGTAAAGCCTCTCCAGCGGCAAAGTAGAGAAACATTTTTGCCACAGAACGTTAAAGATGAACAAGTTGAAACTTTGTACCAAATTTCATTTTGATCCGGTAAGAAATGTCCGAAATATATCAATAAATATATAAAAAAAATGATCTTTTAGTGCCGGTAACTCGAAAAATATTGAGATTTCAAAATTTCGTTATATTATGACATTATTTTGTCACAAAATCACCGTCCTAAGTTTCCTGACGTTTTTCCGGGACACCATGTATTATGCAACTTATTCAGAAATAAAGTGTTAGAAACTTAGTTAGAAATTATATATTTTATTATTTCTTTTCAACAAATAATAACCCGAACTTCGAACTAAAACCAAATTGTCTATTTAAACAATTTCTATCGTTATAATCTCGGTTATAATAAATGTTGAAATTGTTTTTTGGGTATTACAAAGGTATTAATATGATAGGTATTACCGAGGTATTATCCAGTATTCCAAAGGTAATACCATCAGGTATTACAAAGGTATTATTGAGCATTTCGTAGGTATTATTGGGCATTTAGTAGCTAATACAAGGTATTTCGTAGGTATTACCAGATATTATTGGGTATATTAAGGGTATTACCAGGTATTTTGTATGATTTGGAGGTATTTTTTGGGAAAAAAGGTATTCTAGTGTACACATTTTTGTGAGTGGTTTGCCGCTCGCAATTAACCAACTTTGTTACGCAATTACCAATTAACCAATTGCAAAATTATAATATTATGTAAGGTAAGTACCTATAGGTACATAGAAAATTTACCTGGCTGACTATGGAATAGCTGTGGCTGATATTAGATATTTTGTGGCTGACAACTGGCATTTGTGACATTTTCTCTGAACTATTGATTTTAAAAATCAAATAGTTTTTAAAACGACAAAATAGGTATTACATAAGAATGTTGATTGAACATATCATAACAATAAATATAAATATGCGTTATTTTTTACACACAAATATTTTTTATAAAGCTTTGAAAGTGAGAAATGTGCTAAATGGCTGACTATTGGCGCATTTACCCATTTACCTTTATCAATATCTTTTCAAATAAACTTTCTAGGTGGGGGAGATGCAAAAATATACGGGAACACCCTGTAACAATGCAAAAAATATAGCATATAATGACAAAATAGCAGAAAAACGCTTTGTAAATAATTACCCTTGGTTTTAATCTTGGTAGGTATAATACCTACCTAGGCTTACCGACATTTGGTTTCTTTCTTTCAGAGATCCCTTCTACTCTCGCTTCCACCTCATTCCTGCGTGAAGTGACCTCAGCAATTATAGGTAGCTATCAGGTACAGCTGGACCATTCAAATTGGTTGCTTTCGATACAGCGATGTTCAATTTTGTCCTTTACATCCAACATCCAACACTCGCGCTACGAAAATCTTTATTTCATCGATATTGTCTGACTCTTCGGCGATAGCTTTTTCCGAAGCGTTAATTATAGTTTTGATAATTATTGCGTAGGCCGTAGGACAGACTTGAACTCTGCAATCAATTTTTCTATCGTTAAAGTTAAAAAACATAAAAACTGTCCGAATTCGATGCGTCTCTATCACTTCGCGATAACCTTCAATGTTAATGTTCAATTTTCCAAGCAAAAGTTCTCTGGTTTTGGCACCAATGTGAAAAAACAGGTTGATTTCCGTTTTATGAAACACCCAATTTAATTATAAGACTTCCACTTGAAAAATCACAAGTTTCCAAAATGAAAATATCAGCCCGTTTTTTTTTTGACTTGACATTTTTAAATTCTACTCTACTTCTCTTTCGGTCAAGCTGTCAAAGTTCAAGATCTCCGCAGCTTGAAGCCCTTTTCACGGAACGCCAATCTGTCGCTGGCGACACGCGTTCCGATCAAGGATTGGGATCGTTGATTGAATAAGTACAGGCAATCAACGTTGGGATGTTTTGTGAAAGGGACTCCCTGGGGTCGGATTCCGTATACTGAGGAATTCCATAGCGTCACGTCGACGTCGCTGTCTGTTTAAAATGATGGGAAAGCGACGTGTTGCGTTGCGTGTTGCTAGAATTGACGGTTAGATGGAGTAGCGATAGCTAGATCTCGCCGTCAACTTTCATTGTTATAAATTGAAAAAAAAACCGCAATTGGGATTGTCAAACCGCCAGATTTAGCGGCAAAACCACTAAGTTGGCAACACTGATTGAAAGTGGTCCAGTTTTCAAATTGTGATTCGGGTTTTTAATGTTACCGCTAGATGTCTAAGTGTCGCAAGTGAGGTCATGCATTTTAAAGATTATTTATTTTTTCCTTAGATCATATATAATTTTTTCACGCGCGCAGACAGTTAAAATGCATGAACGATCGTTTCAAATGACGCTCATATGAAACCGTTAGATATATTATTGTACTGCAGACTCAATAAAGGCAAAATACAATCGAAGTAAACACCTTGGTGAGACAAAACTTACAAGTAGCAAGGTAAGAATGAGCGTGTAAAAGATAATAATAATTATTATTACACATGTTGTTTACATGGAATTATTTGGGAGTTTATTAGATTCAGCGAAACATTTATAAAATAGACTGTATTTTGTCTTGATTGAACGACATGTCTGTGAGTAGTCTTTTTGATTTGAACTATTTGTAAAATTTTGTAGAGCAACAGATACTGTTTAATATGCGGTGCGAATATTGATTTATATAAATCTAACTTACAGTGTCAAGTTTCTACGAAAGCGTAGAGGGGCCACTACAGAAAATAAATTGAATTCCGACTTAATTTACGAAATTCTTTGAAATTATCTCGGAATTCTGACTTAGTTTCACGGAATTCCTTGAATTAAGTCGGAATTTTTGATTCCGACTTATTTCCACAGAATTCCGCGAATTAACTCGGAATTCTGAGATTCCGACTTATTTCACGGAATTCCGTAAAATTATCTCAGAATTCCTACTTAATTTTACGGAAATCCGTGAAATGATCTCAGAATTCCGACTTAACTTTACGGAATTCCGTGAAATGATCTCAGAATTCCGACTTAACTTCACGGAATTCCGCCAAATGATCTGAGAATTCCGACTTATTTTCACGGAATTCCGTGAAGTTAAGTCGGAATGTTTCGCGGGCGTGGTGGGGGAGAGGTCGTTAAATTGGGAGATTGCATGCTGGCGGTAGCGCAAATGCGTGCTCTGTTGCCAAGCCGTTGTTATCAAAGATGTTCGGCTGTTACTAGTAGGGTATGCTAAATAGCTAGCCGTGGATAATAATGATTATAAATTAGATTAGAAGAGAAAGAAAACACAATTAAATTATTTCTGATTGCTCCAGCACATAACAAAATCTACAAAATACTTTGTTTTTTACAAGTTTCCTCTTATGGCTTTGAGGATGATCAAAGCATGATCATGACGTATATTTTCAACATGTCTGAAAAAAGTAAGGGTTGTGACTAATGATGGGTGTATCATATTAAAGGAATTCAAGTAATTCAATGAGTTTATTTTGAAATACATAAGATAAAAATACCGGGTAGGGTTGCGAATACAGGTTCAAAAATGAGGTGATTTCAAAATAGATATTTTGATAAAAAGGGTGGTGGAGGCATTGAGTTGATTAGATGAGGGTGTAGAGCGATGGGTTGCCTTAGCAACGTCAATATTTTCAATTATTTTTCATCATTGACTATGATTTTTCACCTATTTATTGTTATTTTCAATATTTTGTTAAAATGGCAATATTCTTGGACACTTGCAGAAATTGATTCAGTTTTTTATATGATTTGTTTTTATTTTCCATGTCATTTGTGGATTTTGTTTAATTTAATTACATGTATCGTTATTGGATGATATTTCGATTTTGGTTCGGTCAATTAGGCTTGTTTAGTTGTTCAGGTTTTCTCATAAGAATAACGTGTCAAATAAAGAGAGATTTATGAACCAAACTATGAGCTAGGGAGAAAAGGGTTGCCTAACTAATTTTTTCTGGTATTATTTTTTAAATGAGTATTTTTTTCAACGATTGCGATACCTCAATACATCAAGGACGTCAAAAGATAATTGAATATAAAATAAAAAATCCAGGTCCGTATTGAAAAAAAAATGAACTTGGTGATGGCCGCTCAAAGACGAAACGTCAGATTTTCAATTTGATACCGAACAACAAAAATAGCAAGCGATTTGTGTTTTCGTTGTTGAAACGGCTTAAAACCCTGTTTCTCACGAGTCGAGTTTTATCGGTCAACTTGAAATCGCTTTGCAATTGAATGAAAATCGCTCTGTCCCGTTCTAACTAGGCGATTTTTGATGGTCAACGTTGAATCGCTGTCGAATTTATTGACAATCGTTCAATGAGAACATGCTTTCAATAGAAGTTGAACCACTTATGTTGAACGACAAAAAGTTGCCAGGTTCTGAACTTTGAATCGGCTGGTCGTCGTCAAGCGAATTCAAAATTGTCATCGTGACAACCTCCTGTCAGAAGTTGGAGTTATCAAAATTTGTTCCGTTGAAATATTGAAAATATTGCACGAAAACATCACTTCCCATAAAAAACATTTTATATGGAGTGATTTTTTGACCCTCAAGTTCCTAGACCATTATCAGCAACAAGAGTGTGCCTGTGGAATCACACCATCGATAAAAAACATGGATGCCAAAGAAGAAGTTTTGTGAATATGGGCTTGCTCATACGTAGAGGATTTTTTTTATCTAGCCTCATCTTCAATTAGTAACTCTTTTGAAAGCCTCTGTAAGGTTCCTAATCGGTCCCTTCTTGAAATCCAACCTCTTAACCAAAATCTCTGTTTCTTTCTGGAAGTTTCTTTTGGCAACATGATTCTTAATTCCTTAAAAAAAAGGTGTGCGTTTTTGATCCTATTAAAAATGTATTTTTTGTCTCTCCCTAACACATGAGTTTTTATGGAAAAATCCATCAACATAATTTTTTTGAATAATTGCGATACATTGTTGGCTTAGGAACATAAGAGGCCCTCAAAATCCGTCATAAAAAATCCAGGACCGTATTTAAAAAAACAAAGTTGATGATGGCTGCTCATAGACGAAACGTCGGTTCTTCAATTTAATAACGCTATCTTGTAAAGGGCAAAAAGTGGCAATGAAGAAGTTCCATTCATTTCAAAATATCTCTTCAAATGTGGTCAGAAAAAAATGAAAACAATTTTGAAAAATTTCGGATTTTTTCGGATAATTTCGGACTTAGTCGGAATTTCTTGGCATTCAAAACGGCATTTTGTTAAGCATCAAAATACGCAACTTTGCCTCCATTTAACCGACCTTGTATCTCTCACGGTTTTCAAGATCCCCATGATAGACATTCTTATCTTGGACACACTGTATATCTCAAAACTGAGTAGAATAAATGAGTTCGACTGAATAACAAAAAATTTTATGAATAACTTGTACTTTTGCATGCGCGTAATTTCAAAGTTCCTGCAATCGATTAATATTTTCGATGCGTCGCGACGCTTCACTCTTGGTAGGCGTCGAATTTTTTTAACTGTGTGAAAAATAAGTACTCGACCCATACATTGACTACTTTTTACAGAAATCAAATATTCCTATTCGTTTCCGAGATATTGACGTGGGGAGTTTTAATTGAAAAACCCTGTGTAATGGAAATAAATTACATACATATGTATATGAAAATTATCTGTTATAAAGGTGAATCTATATATAATTTTGATGTGATGATGTGTATAATGGCTTCACGGAGCCACATTCTGTGGTGCTACCCAACGATAGGCCGCAATTCTAAAGACGCATTCCTGAACTAAATTCAAGTAGAAAAGGTCTTATTGGTAAAACTATTGTCATTGTGTCTTGAATATAAATATTCTGCTTTTCGAGATACAGGTTTAGAGAAAAATCGGACTTATTATTAGTGAATCGAGTAACTTTCGCTTGTTGCTATATTTGTTGTTATGGGGACAATGTTTTTGAATTTTCTTGACAGCCTATGATTTTTCATGTGGTCAAAAAGTAGATTTTTTTCTAACCCTCCAACAACACTGTATCTCGAAAACCAAACCAGACCATGCGTCTTTTAAACTATGGTCTATCATTGAGTAAAACTTTGTATAGGCTTTACAGTTCACAGGCATAGTTTGGGTTGGTCTTAAAAAGTGGACTCTATATCCTCATTTTGTCAAATTGTGTGATCATGTGACGGAAAAATTACGTAGTTAGTACGTGATATTGAACAGTTTTGAACTTCGGTAAACAATATAGTCCAATAAAATTTTAAGTTGAAAAAAAAATGGGCAAGATGTATTATTAAAAGTTTGTCAACGACGGTCTCCTGAGTGTAAAATTAGCAAAATCGGAATTTTTTCCCGTGTGGTTTTTGTGCAATAGGCGGGTGGTTCTTTTGAATTGTGCTACAACAAAATGATG